>OZ025290.1:3077500-3425000 GCA_964019185.1 Maratus speculifer
CACAAATTGAGGTGCTATATTTATTAGATTTTCATATAATTCAATGGGTGCAATAATTTGATCGGGGTTTTCTACAATTAGATTAATGTGACGACGTAACGCACATGTAAGACAAAATCTTGAGTTTTTACAATATTTTTCGTGTAATTTGTCACTAAATAAACATTTTAGAAAAGGCGTACAATGAGTCAGACATTGGAGAACAGCATTCATGTAACAGGAAAATCCCAAGTTTTCTAAACCGTTAATCGTATATAAATTATTTTCTTTAATAGGAAATTCTTCATTCGAACTTATTTCTTTACAATCTTGTGTGATTTCATTGAATAAACTAGGCTCCGCTTGAGAATGCGTAGAATCTTCTAAATCCATAAGAATGTGTGAATTTATTTCACTCTTATTTATATGATTGTTATTTGAATAACAATAATTTGGAATATTTAAATTATTACTTTTTTGAGTAAAATTTTCACAATTTGAATGTACATTTGATGTAGAGTGTTTTCTTTTTGAAATATGTTGTGTAGAGTCATTTAAATGTGAAGTAGGACGCATAGGATCTTTTTGTGGAGAGAAAGAATTTTGATGAGTAATATTTTGCTTGTGTGTAGAGTCGTGTGTGAAAGAATTACTTGATGAACTTGTGCGAGAATTCTGTATTTGTTTATTTGTTTGACTTGTTGTCTCTTGGGGAAAATTTAAAAGTTGTGTTTTTCCGTTCGTTTCATTTCGTTGTTTACTCAAATCCGATGCACTATTACTGAAATCCCTAGAAAGTATATCCGCTACTATATTCTCTTCTGATTTAATTAATTCAAACGTATACTGATAGTCATTTAAAAAAGCTATCCATCGAGCAACTCTGTCACTAATTGATTGTAAATTACTAAGTTTAGTAAGAGCGGCATTATCACATCTTATCGTAAATTTTCTACCATAAATGTAGTATTTAAAATGTGCTATGGCCTGAACAATAGCCATGAGTTCTTTCTCGAAAATAGTGTATCGGCATTGAGTTGGATTTAATTTTTTTGAAAAATATCCGATCGGACGAATGATACCATGTTCATCTTTCTGGCCTAACATCGCACCAAGAGCCAAGTCGCTCGCGTCGCAAGAAAGAAAAAAATGTTCCTCAAATTTTGGATGAATTAAAATTGGTGGTGAAATTAATTTTTGTTTCAGAGTATCAAATGCCAATTGCGTTTCTTCCGTCCATTTGAATTTCTGATTTTTTTTTGATAAGTTCGTGAGCGGTGCAGCTAATTCTGAAAAGTTTTTAATATGTTTTCTATAATAGCTTACTAAACCATGAAAACGACGAACTTTCTTAACTGTATTAGGCACAGGAAAATCTTTTATTTTTTTTTAAATTATCTTGAAGTGGTTTAATACCTTGAGAGGATATTTCGTGACCCAAAAATTCTGTTTTTGGCAGTAGAAATGAGCATTTTTCCGGATTTAATGTAAGTCCGAATTCTCGGAAACGTTCAAATAATTTCCTTAACTTATAAATCATATCCTCTTCATCTTTCGATGGGACGCAGAAATCATCAATGAAATTTACTATGTTTAGATCAATTATGGGGGCTAAAAGCCTATCAGCTAATTCAGAGAAGACTTCACTACTCAACGACAATCCTTGTGGAAGACAGACATAACGATAAGAACCAAAAGGGGTAGTAAAAGTGGTCATATCTCTATCTTTTGCTTGTAATGCTACTTGCCAAAATGATGAGGATAGATCTAAATTTGAAAATAATTTAGCCTCACTTAATTTTTCTAATAGATGACTAATTATAGGTAGTTTATATCGAGGGTATTTAAGATGTTGATTTAATTTACGGAAATCACAAACCAGTCTCCATTTTTGTTTCTTAGGATCTGAACTGGGATTCTTTTTCTTTACCATAATTATTGGAAAACTAACATGACTATTCGATTTTTCAATGATATGAGCTCGTTCTAGTTCATTCAACTGTGTTTTTAATTCTGCTTTCAAAATATGGGGCAATGAATATGGACGTGATGACGGTAATTTATCGTAATCAACTTTCATTTTTGGTTTAATGTTATATGTGCGACCAATCGTGTATAAGTTTTTACTAAAAATATCCGCAAATTCAAATATTAAATCCAATAAACGCGATTTAATTTCAGGTTTTAAATGCGCTAGATTAAAATCAGATTCTCGTAATTCTTGACGTCTTAATCTTTTTATTTCCTCCATATTTCGATAATCATAAACATCCGCATTTATGTTTTGTATATTTTGATTATTTTCACATCTCCAATCACTAGAGTTAGCATTGTTTTCATTTAAAATTTCTGTAGTTGTGTTTCCTATGACTAAAGTATTAGTATCCAAACACACTTTAATTTTATAGTTTCTCAAGAAATCAAATCCAATAATTGCATCATAATACTCAGATAATTTATTATTAACAACATAAAATTTGTGCATATACTGTCGAGTGTCTAATGTAATTGGTAACACCGTATAATGTGTAATATTTAAGGTAGCACCTGATATTGATTTTACTGTAACGTTTGCATGTTTTAGAGTAGCATTTTTATCTTTAATTCTTCTATAAGTGTCAACATTTACCAAACTGATAGCTGCCCCTGTATCTAGCAAAAATTTTACGTAAAGTCCTGCTAATTGTGTTCGTATTATTGGCAGATTAAAATTGGTTTCCTTTTCCGTTAAAATTTGTGTATTTACAGAAATTTTCCTATTCCTTTTAATAGCGCTTTCATCTCCTGATACAACTGTGAAATTCCTTTCAATTCGGGGGAGTCGCGAATAAGTGATATTTATTTGTCTGCTCTCCCCCTCTGCCAGTTTAAAGGGAGTTTGCGAGAGGTTTGCTTGAAGCGATTTTGACGATTGTCATTGACCCTGCTGGTATTGTTATAACTAGGAGTGGAATCATGTCGCGAAAACTGTCTATGCGGGTTTGATCTTTTGTAGAAGCAAAAATATGAAGCATGGTTATTTCGTCCACAATGTTCACATGCAGGAAAAGATTTTGTAAATCTGAAATCTTTGTTATTATGTGGAGATTTTCTGTAATTTGGAGAGTGATTAGGTGTATTTTGAATTTGTATTTGGTTGTTTCCTTTTAGTTTTTGTACTTCATTTGAAAGCGTACAAATAGAGTCATATGTTTGTTTTGCATGAGCTTCGAGTAATGATTTAATTTCTTTATTTGAGTCTTTTCCTGACACGGTATTTATGGAATTAGATATGTGAGAATTTTCATCATATTGAGGAAAACAAAATTTGTTAGCTTCTAAAAGTTCTACAAAATCTAATGCGGCTTGAAATGATTGTGGATCTTTCATTAATGTGGGGTGTTTATATTCAGGTAGAAGCCCCTCCAGAAACTTTGATAATTTAGATTGCTCGAATAAAGCCTTAACAGATGGATTGGTTAAATCCGGATTGTTAAAGAATTTCTGTGTTACAAGTGAAATTCTAGCAGCATAAAGTTTGACTTGTTCACCTGGTTGCATACGGCAGTTAGAAAATTGTTGTTGGCGAGTGGCCAAACTGACTTTCTTGTCAAAAAATGCTAAAAATTTAGCTTTAAAAGTCTCATAATTGTCCTCCTGACATAAATCGGGACAATTTATTAATTGTGAAAGTGCCTCTCCTCTCACACGAGATTTTAAAATCATTAATTTTTCTGGGTCAGTGCATTCAATTAGCGTTGTAAATTTTTCACAATTTTCAATGAAAAAAGTAGGGGTGACTGCCGACGCGTTGTCGAATTGTGGGAGTATGTTCTGTAACGCCGCAATTTTTTGTAATGGAGTATTTACCGCCATTACGAATAGATTTGACTAATGATGAATATTTTATACTACTAAAATATTAATATATTTTTTTTTTTTTTTATGAATATATATGAAAAATGACATGTGAAATATCATACATAGAAAAGAAAACTTGTGCAAATAGTATCATTTTAAAATTATTAAACTTCCTATAATTCCGAAATTGTTCGATTGATAAATTTTAAAGTATAAGATAGGTTTCTATATTTTGTTTAATCACACTGTACATTTGTTTAATCAGCATAATAATAAACACACTTATAAATATAGAACAGAAAATATTGAAAGTAAAGGAATTAAAAATATGATTTGAAAGTAGATGTTTTCCTTTCTTTTTATATTATCAATTCCAATAAAAGGGAAATTTATTATAGAATAAAATTTTCTTACTAATAGAAGTAAATAGCAATAATACAAAATATGTTATCATATATGCAAAATAATACTAAAAAAAATAACAATAAGGAAGAGAAAAAAAGACTTGCAAAATAAATTCTTATAAAATTAAATCCTATGCTATACTCCATTTTTGGTATATATACATGTGAGTCTTAAAAATAGGTGATGATTGTCAGATAAATAAGTAGTTCAGATACACTACACCTGAAAAGGTGTACCTGGTACTAACGGCACCATTGTTTTGTCGGCACGACGGCACGTCAGATTGATTAAAAATGTATGTGAAAATTTGTATTTGTAATCCCTGAGTAATTCTTAAGCTCTGATGAAATTTTACCATTACTGAATAATATGTAAATAAAATAGGGATATATATATATAAAGGCCGTGATTATATTACCAAATTAATGAATCAAAGCATTAGGCATAATATACAACAAGACAATATGTAAATTTTTAACGTTGTTTATTTTTTTTTATTTTTAGATAAAAGACACTTGCATCACTATTCGAAATAAACATAATTCACAATAATAAGAAATCATATTATTATTCTCTCTTTCAGATAAAAGACACCTGCATCATTACTCAACATAAATATAGTTTACAATAATAAGAAATCATTTTGTTAATTTTGATTCCAATTACAACAATTAATTCACGTAAGCTAAATTAAGAAGTTGCCCTAAACTATGCCCTCTGATTCCCTATCACTAACAGCTATAATGACAATTGTTCAGTGCTAGATTGTACCAACAGTAAAATCGCTTACCAGTTAAAATTAGAAGGCACCGTATGGACATCTCTGGAAACATAGCGGATGAACAGGGCTAGGAACGTAGCTGCAGCTGCTCCTCACGGTCTATTCCACAGGCACACAGCAAAATTATCAGTTTTCGACTACTCAAAACTCCGCGTTCGTAAATTTTACTAGAACACTTTCCATTACCCTTATCGTCTAAAAATGTGATATCTTTTTTCCAGTTCCCCTATCTTAATACTCCTTTCCTTATTATCATTTTTTCGTTTTTCCCTCCTACTCTTTTTAGCCTATTTTTACGTGCAAAATCCAATCTTAGCTGCTTTCTTTATTTCCAAGACTCTTATTGGATTCTTTTCTCACAAAGACCTTTCTAGCATTGGCTTGCGAACCCCTTCTTTAATATTTAAATTTGTTTATTATTGCAGTTCCCTCGGTACGTGATTCCTCACCTTTACGTGATGTTTTTCTTGCACCTGGATACTGTATCGAATTCATATTCTCTCGATAACAAGCCTTTTAACTTCTATTGCTATTCTCAACTGGATTCCTGACCCTATTTTTTATTTCTTCTTTGAAAGACGGGTTCCAGTCTTATAAAACTCCAGTATTTCCTTCGCTATGGTGAGGGAAGTCCTCTGAGAACGCTAAAGAAAGACTCCCTTTCAAAACGAAGATGAAATTTATTATAGGGTACACGTGTGTACACCTGAGCATTTTAACAAGGTACCTTTTTTTTCTACTTTTACGCACTTCTAACAAAAATCTGCTATGCAACTCTTTTTAGTAAGACATGTGAACACCTGAGCATTTTAACAAGGTACCTTTTTTCTACTTTTACGCACTTCTAACAATAATCGGCTATGCAACTCTTTTTAATAAGGCATCTTTATTACATATCCTAAATGTGAAAGCTCAATCCTTGTCTCCCACCTGTACAGCGAACTTTCTTTGTATTTCATTTCTACTATTATACTATTTCTTTTATTTCATTTTTCCTACCTTCCCTTTTCTTTAATAATCTGGGGTTAGCGACTCAACAATACATTAATTAGTATGTTGCTTGAAACAATTTTTACTCTGTTTCGTGAAACTACTTTTGCTAAAATACGTTATCATAACTTACTACAGGTTATTTCCATGAGTATTTGTAGTATAAGAGGGTTACCAGTATTTGAAAAACAAAAAATGAAGCTTTTTTTATCGGTGATATCTCAATAATTGAATAAAGCCAAGCAAACTTTTCGAAAATATCGGTGTCCAACAACACTGCAAAAAATTGCTGATTTTATGGATATTTTATTGGTAATCAGGACTCCAGTACAATTCACATTTTTTTAGCAGAAATATTCCTGTAAACTCCAAAAACTTTTTTTGTTTTTTTCCTGGAATATACGGGAATTTTTCCATTAAAATACAGCGTATTCTATAGGCGTTTTAATTACCAGCACAATCTACACAATATCGTCTACTTTTTTACAGCGAAGTATAACAGTTTTCAGCTATGTAATTACAAAAACCCATGGAACTATCCTTTTTCGAATACAAGCGCTGGTGACATACAAATTGATAATTTTACTCTCTTCTAGTAAGTACATGAATGTGAAATATCAGTTGATACCGATGACAATTGGCTTACAGGCATTTAAGAGGCACATGTAGAAGATGCTATGCTTGAAAATTTTACAAAAAAGACTAAATGAGGAATTGAAACCATAATTTTTGCAGCATATTGATTGCAATTCGGAAATTTTTTTTAAATATGAAACGAGGTCATTTTCTGAAAATTTTAATGCTCTGTGGCTCAGTGTTCTATTACATAAAACACCGAAACTGATTCTCAATTAGCGCAATGACATCAGAGTGTTTGTACAAGCATTTCCATTTCATTATAGATGTAAAATAAACTTTTTTTAATGTGAAATAAATTTGTTCCTAAAATCCGATTTTATTCATTTATATAATGATTATAGCAATGGAAGTGCGCTGAGCCGAAAAATCTAACATTTTGTGGCCCAGCATGATTTCTAAATGTCACAATGACATTAGAATAGTAGTATAAATATTTTGCGTTTGTTGTGTAATGAAAAAAAAAATTATTATTTTGAAATACGTTTTGTGTAAATTCCGGTGTCAGTATATCATTTTAACATTTCCGCAGCATATATGCTCTTCCCCTTAACCATTTAATCATAGCGCCCGACACATTTACGGGCTGCAAGCTTCACGGCTTTTATTCAGAATTGTTTGATTCCCACCAATTTTATAAAATAGTATAATTGCCTTTATTCTGGTATCATTTTGCTTGTCAATAAATAATATGAATATTTTTTTTCTAAAAAGTGATGGCAATAATGAATTTTTAAACCGTAATTAAATACGACCGTTAAGGGTCATTTTGGTGAAAACAAATAGTGAAAATCTATAGCTTTAGAATATCTTCAAATCTTTAACAGTGATAAATAATCTATTTGATCTCAGTATAATCAAAAATTTTCAAATACTATTATAATACATGTTAATAAAGAGATGCAGGGTGACTTAGAACTCTTTGCAATTAATTTTGGAAGACGATAACAAGCAGGAATTATCTAGGAATGTAGGGTCGCAAATGGAATGCAGCCAATCGAAACCAATGTGCCCTATCCAAACGGTACTGATATTTACTGCCGGTCAAAGACTGTACACGTTGCACATGAAAGAATGCAAATTGTGCGCATGTGAGATACGCCAAACAGAGGTTTGAGATGTACGAACCCGTGCTACAAGACGTAAGTACTCGCACTTGGGTCGTTTTCGATTTTGAACAGCATGGCTTATTCCAGTCTACGTGTCCGCGTTATCCTGTGAATATCAGTATTGATCATTCACGTGTCGAAACATCCCGTTTCACTCAAATGAAGATGCAGACGTGCGAACATGGTATGAGTAGCTAGATACCTGGTTGTAAATCAGGAACGATACAGTTTCCTTGCGGCTGTTACACTGCAGTTTGTCACCAAGAAAACGAGGTGCACATCCGCCATTTCCTTAATACGGAAAATACGTTTTTCCCAGCTCTGCCTGTCCATCTGTCACCGCGATCTGTATCGCCCTTTTGAACCGCAGGGTTTGCATGTTCCTGTATGATTCTTGCTCGTCTACCAAACCTACATATATATTATTGACAACTAATTCTGAATCACTCTGTATAAATATATTTGACTCCTGATATTTCTTTGATTAAAAAAATCAACTTTTTTATCCTTTTTCTTTGAATATTTTCTATTTTAGTACATTAATTATTTTTTAAAAAACTAAATTATTATAAATCTTATTATTATGCATCTAAGACTGATGCAATTCAAAGTGGAATTTTTTTTTCTTCAAGTAGTAACCTATTTTAAACATTTGAAGTCTTTTTAAAACTTCCAAATTTCTAAGTGAAACACATTAATTCTTACACATTTAAAAATTGCAAAAACATTTCAACTGCGTACGTTTTTAATGGACATAGACTTATAATGAAATGAAACTTGCGATCCCTATAAGAAATTTTATAAGGAATCGAAGCGGGATATTGGTTTTCATCAAAAATTTTATTTTGTTAATAAAAAGTACAAATAACAATATTACAAAGGACAATTTAAATAACATCAACATTTAAAATTTTTATCAAAGTGAATTTGATTTAGTATTGTGTATATTTGTTAAAACAGTAGTAACAAGGTATTTCTAATGTTGTTAACAAGAATATTCAATATATAAAAAGAGTTAATAAGTCAGATGATAAAAATATTACACCTGAAACAGATAAAATACATACAGATAAAATACATATATGGATGCAAAATACTCACATGGATAAATATAGCTTTATCTTTTATTTTATTCTAACCTAAAACTACAAAAAAGTTATAAGGATGAGCAAAATTTTAAAACAGTATCAAAATATAAAATCCTGTCAAAAACATGAATGTGAAAGAATGCCAAGTTCGTTAAAGGTTTCGCTAATAAAAGAAGTGAGATGTAACTGCAAACCAAGTTCTTTCGGAGCTCCTTAAATCATAACTTCTGTTATGCATAATATTATTCAATTGCTTAAAATGATTTGTTAAGTTACTTGTTATTCAATAGAGCTACTTAGCAAGTTTTCTCTTATTCAATTTTTTCTATTTAGTTGATCAGAAATTAAAGTTGATCCCTTCCTTAATTTATCAGTACCTTAACTTCAATATACTTATTCGAACACTCGATTGACTAGATCTTTGTTAATCAGATTCTAGATTAAATTGTACTCCGACTTAAAGATTAAAGTTGGTAACTGAAAACTTGCCAAGTCGCTCTATTGAATAACAAGTAACTTAACAAATCATTTTAAGCAATTGAATAATATTATGCATGACAGGAGTTATGATTTAAGAAGCTCCGAAAGAACTTGGTTTGCAGTTACATCTCACTTCTTTTATTAGCGAAACCTTTAACGAACTTGGCATTCTTTCACATTCATGTTTTTGACAGGATATCATTTTTTTTGTCAAATCCCTTCTTTTATGAGCGAAACCTTTAACGAACTTGGCATTTTTTCACATTCATGTTTTTGATAGGATATCATTATTTTTTGTCAAATAAGTAGGTATTTGTTTCCTTTTTGAAATAAGTAGGTTAAATTAGTTTTATTTAATATTAATTTCAGCTTTTTCCTGCATTTATTCACTGTTTTTTTCAGTCAAATTAAAAAATTTAACATTAGGACTGCTTATGTTCCTTTAAATTCCACTAATAAGGATGTTTCTTTTACATGATTGGGTACTACTTGATTATTAAGTCGACCAAAAATATTTTTAGCCAACTTGGCGAAATATCGCTATATTGACGACAAAAATTACGCACCAAAAGTCATACTAACATGGCTCTATTTCTGGTATTTTGCCAAATTCCCATAGATTCCCATTGTAATCTGGTAATTTATCCAATAATTTTGTTAGAGCAAGGACTGTCGCCATCATTTTGGCATCTTTTTTTTTTCTTTAAATCGGTTCGCTAACTACCCAAGATTGCTTAAATATTGCTATTTAGAAAGTTTTTAGAACGCTTTTCGCGCATTTTTACCCCTTTTAAATTTGTATTTGTTAACAAATGTTCTTAGTGATCATTTATATCTTATAATTAATGAACATGCCAAATTTTATGTTTTTGGGCCCTTAACATACAGACATCGCATTTTTAGAACGCTTTTACTTACCCATCATACCTAGTATAGGGTAGGTCTTGTAATCGTTTTGAAAATCGAAAAAAATTTTTTCACGGATTTACATGTTTTAGATAGTGGAGATTCCGAAAAACATATTTTTAGAAACAAAATTTTGCCGTCCGTCTGTCTGTCTGTCTGTAAACGCTCTATCTCCCGAACGAATTGTGATAGAGACTTGAAATTTTGTATGTAGTTAGTATGTAAGAATGGGACGAAACCTATTTAATATCAGCAACCTCGATTATCCGGAACTATTTTTTTCGGATTCTCGAAAATTTCGTTCTGATGAAAGGTACATAAAAATTTTCGAATTTTTTTTTCTAAGGAATGGACGTAAAAGGCAATAAAATATCACACATTTTGCATATAGAACGAAGTCGATCGGATTATTAGTTGCTGAGATATTTTTAATCCTGTTTTCCACATTCTTCGATTTTTCATGGCCCTGTATTTGATTCAAATTTCAATTCAGAGGTATATTTTAATTGGACATAAGACGCAGTTAATTTTTAGTTAATAGAGTTATTATTTTTGGAGTTATAAGGATGTTTCTTTTACGCAGTTCGGTACTACTTGAGTAGTTTGGCGTTTTATATAATTTGTCGAAATCAGTAATCATCAGTTCTTTAATAGAGCATTACCATGTATATTAACAATATTTAAATTTTGTTTATGAATTGCAATGCATTGTATAAATAGTTTTCACATGTTTTATTTTCATATACATATCCATGATGGGTAAGTATTACGGTGGTCCCCAACGACTAGTTTTCTATTTTACCCCTTTTGGGTTAGTGGAATCGACATAAGATATAGCCTATATTGGAGCAAGGACTATCACCATCATTTTGATATCATTACTTTTAAGATCGTTTGTTGTTTGCTGAAATTGCTTAAAAATCCCAATTTAGAACATTTTTGGAACGCTTTTCGCACATTTTCGCACATTTTCACCCCTTTTTAATTCCGTATTTTTTATCAAATGCCCTTAGAGATCATTTATATCTTATAAATAATTAACATGCCAAATCTTATAGTTCTAGGTCCTTCAGTAACACAAAAGTTGCATTTTTAGAATTTTTTTGCTTCTTCACCCTCTTTTGGTTAATTGTATACGCATAAAATATAGCCTATGTTTGAACCGGGGCGAATACCATCATTTTGGTATCATTAATTTTGAAATCGGTTCGGTGGTTTCAGAGATTAGCCCCGATACTTGCCAAAAGTGTCGCCAACTTGGCACTATTTCTGATATTTCGCGAAATAACTCTAAAATGCCAAACTTTATGTTTCCAGTCTAGTCCCTTAATATACAGACATCGCATTTTTAGAATGTTTTTATGCTCTTTTACCTCCTTTGGGTTAGCGTAATCGACATAAGATATATCTTATGTTGGTGCAAAGACTCTCATCATCATTTTGATATCATTACTTTTAAGATCGGTTTCTTGTTTGCTGAGATTGTTTTAAAATTGGTATTTCGAACTTTTTTAGAACGCTCTTCGCGGATTTTCACCCATTTAAATTTGATATTTTTTTAGCAAATGTCATTAGTGATCATTTACATCTTATAAATAATTAACATGCCAAATTTTGTGCTTCTAGGTCCTTCAGTAAAACAAAAATCACATTTTTAGAATGTTTTGCGCTTCTGAACCCTCTTTTGGTTAGTGGCACAGACATAAGATATAGTCTATGTTTGAACCGGGGCGAATACCATCATTTTGGTACCATTACTTTTGAAATCGGTTCGGTAGTTTCAGAGATTAACCCTGATACTCGCCAAAAGTGACGCCAACTTGGCACTATTACTGGTATTTTGTGAAATTCTCATAAGCTTCCATTGTAATCCAATAATTTATCCTCTAACCAAACATTAATGTTTAATTAATGGTGATTTCTGATTTTTTCCTATTTATAGATCCAATAACCTACCTTCACACCAAATTTCAACTTCCTAAGTCACGTGGAAGTAGTCAAACATTTCTATGAGTGAGTGAGTGAGTCAGTGAGTCAGTGGTAAAAACAGTGGTTTTCAGGCGTCAATTTCTCGTCATCGGTAAAAGATTTTTTTTTTTTAAATTTTAGATTCGGAAATTAGAAGATGGTCTTACACGACACAAAAAATTGCAAATGTGTAGGTCAAATAGAATTTAAGTTATTGAGGGGTCAAAAGTGGTTCGAAATGGTTCGGGTAATATAACCCACGGCCGGTGTGTCGCCTTTTACTTTGTGAACTTGGCTGACAGTAAACGTAAAACAGCAAAAAAAGTAGAGACCTAGGAATCAGGCTATAACCCACCCGCATCATGCTTTAATCAAATTCGGCATTTAAGCTACCGATCGTTTAAATATTTGTAAATATAACATTTTTAATCACATTAACATCATGTTTTCAATATACATAAAATTTTGTCACGTTTAGAAGTTATCTCATTACGCACAATGATCTTACATGTTTATACAATGTTTTATTTTGTAAGTGTTTGTGTTTATTCTTTGAGTTCTTTATTCGTATGTATTGCCTCAAATGGGATATTTTCGATTCCGTGGAGGAAGAGGGGGAGACAGGGAGCGAATTTTTTTCAGGTCTGGGAAAAATTACTTTTTTATCATTAACTCCTTGAGGGACAAGCAATAATGTCTCTGTAATGTTCAATTCTCACCTGAAAAATTGAATTTTTTTGTTTTAAAATAAGGAAAAGCAATTTTTCAAGATTTTGTCGCCAAAGTTAAAAATATAAAATGTCATTAAAAATGTTTGGTGCGATTCTCGTTTAAATGGGGGGGGGGGTTAAGATAGATCCCATAGCCCCTCAAAGGGTAAAGAACTTAAACTCTCAAATATGCCGGATGTACAGGACATTTCGAGGCTCCACAATGGTTTCCTCAAAATTCAACACAGTCCGGAATCACAATTTTTCGCTTGATGAATTGTGGCGTATTCTTTAAGCACTTATTTTAATATAATTAAATATATATATATATCGAATAATATAAGTTGTCTGGCCGTCTGTATGGCTTTTTTCTAACTCACGTAAATACCTCCAAATTGCCATATATTTGGTACATATTATATAGATTGGCTATTACATATTTTGGACAGAATTTGAATAATTATGTGGATACTCAAAAATATTCCCTTAAATTATTGTCAATTAAAAATATATTTCAAGCGCATTTGATTAATTTCAAATTTTTCAAACATAATTACATTTATATGCATCAATAAAATAAATAACAACGTACATTTTATAGACTTTTATATTATATACCATATTCCATTGTTGTTTATTTTGTTTAATTGTTCCATTAGTCGTAAAGTTTGTTTTTTAAAGATTTAGTTAGATTCCTTGCTCTTTAAATCTGTCTAATATTTTTAGTCTTATTAAGGAGACAGGTGTCCAACTTAGGCCACCAGTCGCTGAATTTGGACTACTTTTGACATTTTTTTAGTTAAAATAAAACATAGGTTTTCAAAAAGAAATTTTTCTTTAGATTTCTTTAGTTATTGGATGAGCAGATTGAACATATGTAGCGATATTTTGCAAATATTCCAAAAATGAACTGTGTTAGCATTGAAAATATTTGAAGTGGTCCAAATTAGGCTATCCTCCCCTAATGACAATTTAAGTCATTTTTGATAATAAATTTATAAACTAAATCATCAGCATCTAAATTTGTCTTAATTTTGAAGTACAGATTTTTTTCAGCTAAAATAAAAAATAACAGCATTTTTTTAATGTCGGCATTCATTATTATCGAAGAATAACATTTAAATATTGCATATTTTAAACAATCTGATTAAACATTTCGTGCACTTAAGGGGACGGTGGACGTTAAAATTTTTCTTTTTTAATTTTCATCATAACAATATGAAATTTTGTGCATGCATACATTTCACCAAAAGTATATACAACACCTTCAAAAAAATTTCCGATCTTATTAAAATTTTTAATTAAAAAAAAAAATTAAATTTTTAACGAAATTTTAAAATGCTCCTCGTGTTTTAATTTTTGAGATATTTTCTTGCTTTTGCGTTTTTATCATTTAATACTCCATTATAAACAAATTTGTGTATGATTTTTTAATATCTTGATTAGTTAATATTTTACAGATTTTTTTCTAAATTCCATATCCATTTTTATTAAAATTTTGCCTTTTAATAAGTAAAAAGTCAAATTTTACTATCTTAATGAAGACGAATTTTAAAAAGCTTACACAATTTTTTTCTAAACAATGTCAGGAATCTTCCTTATTAATTTCATAAATATTGCTCAAAAATTACGTCGCAAGGAGCATTTCAAAAATCTAAAAACGCTGAAAAATTAGTTTTGACAAAAACAGATTTAAAGTATATAAATACACTTACCTTTTTTATTATTTTCATCTTAAAACCTTCATAAATGATATTTGTATAAGAAAAAACTGTTTTGGTATTAGTATGCCACAAAAATAGACATTTTTGCAAAGATTTTGCTATGGACGATTTTACTCAAATAAAACGTCCACCGTCTCCTTAAGCAGCATATATTTCACCAAAGCGACATTTTTAATAGCACTGAAAGTAAATGCTCTCAGGTGCAAAATATTAAAAAATCATTTAGAATTTGTATCTCAAAACTTTACACTTCAACTCGTGCTACTTTCTTCTATGTTGTGAAATAGCACAAGCCTGCCAAATCATGCTTTTCTCTTTTCAACTGTACTATGTTACATGGATTTAAAATGCGATTAATCACATATAAGTGTTATAAGCTACAACTTACTTATGATTTTTTTATTCTTTTAGGTAACCATATAAATTTTTCTAAAATTTTGTTAACTGTTTTAAATATTTAAAACTATTTTCAAGAAAACTCCACCATTGAAAAGCGAGTTGATGCATCAAAGTGATTTAATATTTCTGCAAACGCTGATTTAATTCCCAAATTGGGCTTTTGGAATAATTAGTTTCCGTCCTTCGATTAATCGTTAAAGACTTTTATTGCAAAATGTTTTAATTCCCGGTATGAGTTTTAGTCATTAAGGAAAGTTTAATTCTTGTTAAAAGTTTAGTTTGTGTTTAGTTTTAATGTTTAAATTAATGGAAATTTTAACTATAAATATTTAGGTAAAATATTATAAAACATTTTATATAGTGGATTTTACTTTTAACAGCATTTTACCATAATAAGTTGCACTGTACTGTATTTTTTTTAATTAATAAATTTTAATTAATAAGAATTATAAAATATCACTATAACTATACAAATATAGGTAGTCTTATATTTAAAATCATATTGTGCATTAAAAAAATTATCATTAATAAATATTTTCTATAAGTAAGTTCTTGCTTAAGCAGATTTCTTATATCGTATCTCATTATAACTATGATGAGAGAACGAAAGCAACTAAAATACAATTATTAACAATTAGATATTAGAAATTAACATATAGATATTTTGAAATGACTACTGATGATATTCCTGTTTCAGGAATCGAGGGGGGGGGATTGATATTGTATTTTCAAATAAACAATTTTTGGAAAAGCTTTCTTTGGAAAGTGCAACATTTTTGCAAAATGAATCAATATTTGAGTTGTGGTGGTAAACATAACAAAATAAATAATTTTACATTTGAGCCAAAATTAAAAAAAAATGCAATAAAAAATGGCGATAATTGTTATTTATCATAGCAGTGGCACATTTATTTAAATCAAACAATATACATCTACAACAGTAATAATTAATAGAGATCTCCTCTTAACGAGGACTTCAGTCTATATCTTGTTGGGAATGTTCTCAGAGCGATAAATTAAAGCAAATACCTGATAATTTTTGTGCTATTTACACATTTACATGTTAAAGAAAATGCGGTACCGTCTTTGTTACGATTTTCGGTACACTGTATCTTACGACATGTTGTTATTAGAAACATTCATTAAGCTTTCATATGGAATTAGCTTAAATTATTGACTGAAATCTACATTCTTTGCAAGATGATCGAGATAATTTAACTGCTTTTTCAGATATATACTTAAACATTTTGTATTTGAATCAGAAATATAATTTTATAGAAGTTAAAATAGAAGTTACTAAAAAGAATAAGAGGAAGAAGCCAAGTCTAATTCAAGAATACTGCATTTCATCGCCTTCTATCAATAGCAAAGCTAATTTAAAAAATACGTGCCGGCTTGGCATACAGACAGAGGTAGATTTCGAAGTTAGGTACAAATTTCACCAACAAAAACTAAATAAAGTTTAGAGATAAACCCAGTTTTATCCCTAAGAATGAGCTCTAGGAACCTAAACATGTTGTGAAAATTCTAATATGCACACACGCGTACATGTATTCAATAGATTCAAAAATGGCGAAAGTAAAACCACAGATCTTTAACATGCTAGAATCCTAATATTTCAATAGTCTTGTTTTTATCACGTTTCAATACGTTTCACATGACGTTATATTGACTTGCTTTTCGTGCATTATATTTCTAATATGACTTCATATTAGCTTTAAAAATATCCATCTAGCTATTTATTTCTTTTTTCCGTTTACGTGTTGAAATCTTGCTACAGAAAAGTCATGAATAATGTTCAAAGTTTCTTAAATTTGTCGAACAATTTTTTATTTTTCATTTTTCATGCACAAATCTTGCAACGGGAAAGTAATTGTAGTAAGAATTTTACTGTGATATTTTTTTGTCGTTGGCAATTGCCATAAAGACAAAATGTTTATTTTTAATACACTTTTATCAGTTTCACATTTATGTATGTATCTAATGGAATCTTTGAACGTTATTTTCACCCACTCTTCAAGACATCAGATTAAATTGAAACTTTGCACACTTACTAAAAAACAATCACAATTAAATAATTTTTAAAAGAATCAAAATAAAAAACGCCTATTCGAATCAAAAACACTTTGAAAAATTAACAGTCACCTGACAAGATAGATACATGACAATCGTGAACACATATGAAAACCGTATGAATGCAATTATATGATTGATTGAAAATTTTTGTGGGAGCAAAAGTGATATTAATATCGAATATTTACGCATCAATATTTATGTATATGGCAAAATATGTTTTATCACGGAGATTATCTGGCCACGTTTTACACGGAAACAAGTATATGGTACAGACATGGTACAGCCCGTATTGATTTCGGTTCAGATTGCATGCATGTAATAAAACCAATATATATATACATTTTGCAGCAAAATTTACAGCTAAGATACTGCTGAAAGAAGAATACTTCCATTGATCCTGAATTGGACATCGGCCGTACGTAAAATGCAAGTCTATACAATTGATCATGCAGTTATTTATCTAGGTTCTCGGCTGTTTGCTGCAAGACAAATTTATGTAGCACTTTGTCATGGTAGGTCTCTGGAGGTTATCCAAATCGAAGAACTTGATTGCTAAAAGTAAACAGATAGAGAGTTCTATGTAAGTCTGATTCATTAGACGAAATTATCAGATTTCGAGGTAATTCATAAAAAGGCCTGTTAACCATCCGTTTCCACATATGATGTACCAAAAATTTGAGTCCTTAAGTGACTATAATATTTAAAATTTAATGTAGTTTTTTTAATAATCCAATTAATTATTTTAGTCTTACTGAACATCGAAATTCTAAATTAAATTGATTTAGAAAATCCAACACTAAAAATTTAGAAAATAAATAATAGTTTAAAATACCTAAAAAGACGCTTTTATAGTAGGTCGAACTAAAAAGTTTAGAATTATTTTTAATTATTGAGGATTTATTCCACAGTGACAGAAATGCCAAGTAAAAATCATTTCAAAAAGCGTGGGTTGCCCAATATCAGTCGTTAACGATATTTCATTAGTAGCTATTTCTAAAACTTAACTTAGTATAAAATGCTTAACAAAACACCCCACGCTTTTTGTATTATTTTTTTCCTGTCATTATCTTTTGTAAGAGCTGGTTCTGTCAGAGCCATGTTAATGCGGTATTAATACTTTTGAACCCTCCCAATTTTTATCTGTATAGCTATCTCTATTCTTAATTAAACACTTTTAGATAACGTTATATTTCTATTGTTTCTCTGACCATTTAAATGAGAATATAGTATAGTGGTGCGCAAAAATTAAGGACGGCCCTTTCTTTTAACATCGTGCAAAAGTTCTGCAAATCAATACAAGTTTAACAATGATATTCTAGAAATACAAGAATATTCGAAAAGTGAGCATAATTTCCTGATAAATATACATATCTGTTCTGCCTTTTTGCGCGACTGGCTATTTCCATGAAAAGTTGACATGTCTGTCACATAGCTGAAAATTGCTGTGCTTGTTGGCCACCATTATTATCGAAAAGTTTCCTTCGCCTTGTTTTATTAATGAGAAATCTCCGATGAAATAAGTCAAATTGTTTCGTTCTAAAATACTGGTAGCCAAAAATCGTAGTATGTGACAGACATGACAATTTTTATGGAAATAGCCGACTGATAATTTGATCTCTTCATTTTGCTATTAATTTGTACGCACCAGTATATATAGACATTAATCAGCTGCTGTGTCCAATTTTAGACATTTTTTTATAATATTTAAAACAATACTTGTCGTATTCTTCTGGAATTTCAGGATTACAATGATTATGTTTTGTATCACGTTTAGTAAATTTGATTCCAAAGAAGGATAATTAAGGTTTCAAAAAAGATTAAAGGAAAACATTAATAATATTTGGGATTACCTAAAAAATACATGAAAGGATTTATCTCTATAGCATACAAACATTTGGGTATTGTTCAATGTGTGGATTTATTTATGCGAAAAAAACACGTATATTCATGGAGATATAGAGATTGCTTACAAAATTTCTAAAACTATTTTGCACATTTATTGCTTATAACATGCAGACTTTTCAACGAAATTTAAAACCAGCTTTAGAAAACTTGGCAAAAAGTAGAAAAAAATAATGCAACAGGAATGTGAATATTTTAAACATTTAATAAAATATGAGCAGTTTGTATGAAATATTTTTTGTCTGTGCATGCTCAAACGATAACAGAAATTTTCTTTTTCATGACTTAAGCCTGTTCTCAACAACTCAGCTCAACAAAAGCAAAAAGTTTTGAAACATTTACAAATTCATTTTTTAACAAAAATCTGTAAAACTGCAAAGCTTGAGTATGGAAACGATTTGAAATCGAACTGTGTTTTCCATTTTTTTTTGTAATAAATTACCTATTGGGTTACAACGGATTTTGATCTTGTGACAGGCACTTTTTGACCACTTTTGAGTGGTTATTCTTCTTTCAAGCAGAAATTCGGCTCAAAATGTGCACTTTAACATTTTTTTTGTAAAGATCTATTGCGTTTGCAAATAATCTGGAAAATGAGTGCGATTAGATAGTATCTGAAGAACAACACCTGCTACTTTCATGCATTTTCAAGTAAAAATAAATTAAAACTTATTTTATTAAGTTGCCATTTTTGATTTAACAATAGCCTTAATATATAACTTTATCGAGTAACTTATAAGTAAAAGCCAGTCAAGTATTTGAAGATTTCGGAAAGGTATGGCCGATAGAGTACGCTGTTTTTTAGTTGATTTTAACACTATCACACAATCTTCTCAGTATAGGTAAAGCATTAATAAAAATATGATCTCTACAATTTTTTCTACAGACAGTTTTGATATTAAATCTCGTTTAGATTTCAAATATAAAATTTTAACATTTCTAAATCTTGTTCTTAATGATGATCCCGCTTTTGTTTTCCATTTTAAATTAAAAAAAATCACTAAAACGTATTATGTTTTACTGAAAGAAACAGCTTATTCACAAAATCACAAAAGAAACGGGGTACATATATTTTTTTTTCATTATTTTTTTATAATTAGATATTTTATCAACATATATTTTTGTAAAAGAAACTCCTTAATAAAAAAACAAAAAATAAAGAAAAACCTCTAATCTATTTAAGAAGGTTAAAAGCAAAATTATAAAAGAAAATGAACTTGTTTTAAATGTGCATATAATATTTAAGCTCGATGTTTTTCATTAACTCCATACGACATAAAATGTTTAGAGTCATTCAATACCTATTTGTTTAACACTAGAAGAAGGAATGCTGCAATCGTATCACATTAAATTTACTAACTCAAAAAGCAATAATACCGCAGTTTTTCATATACTGTGCGATTCATTTTATCATATATCTAAATAATCATTTTTTTGGATATAAATAAGATAACTTTTTTTAATACATATCTACCTGAACATATTTTTTGGAAGCCACAGAAAAGCGTGGGGATACAGATAAAAAATTGCCGTATTTCATTAAATTTTTCAAAACTGCAAGATTCTTTGTACTGGTTTAAGTAGCATATTTTTGTATGTTTCTAAACAATACTGAACTAACTCTTAGAGATAGAATCAGCAACGCTGCTTACACTAGAAATTAAAATTAATGTCTATCATCATGCAAATGTATTTAAAAAATATATTTTATGGTGAATTTAAAAATAATCTTGAAATTATACTGTACTTCATGATTTTGCTCTGCATTTTTTTATTTATTTAGGTGTTTCATTATTTTTATTTTATTATGTTACTGATTCGAAAAAAGAATAATTTATAGTTTTCCGCAAAAAAATACAATAAGTAATTCATATTCAGTATGCATAAAAATACAAAGAACTCTACACAGAGAAAAATAGCAATTGATTTTAAGTTCACACAGACATAGTGACAGCCACTATCATCGATTTATCTTTCGCACGGTTAAACAGGATTTCTTTTCTGATTTATGTCATATTTCTATTTTTTATGTTTAAATGTATTACATATTTCTTTCTGGTTGGTGGAGTTGATATTTCGTTGAATTGAACAAAACGTTCCAAAAATTTTGGGGACAAGTAATGATAATTTGAAAGATGAAAACATATCAACTAATACTGTCTATTAGAGTGTATCAATTACCTATACAGGTTACCGCCTCTTATTGTTCTCCAATAGTTTGTTTTTAATTAGTGTGTTACTATCGGTTATAAAGTAATTTCTCTAAATTATATAATAAACTATTTATGTTAAAGTAATTTCTTTTTTCAAAATTTACTTTTTTATGTGGGTGCATTAATCCCATTAATCAACAAACCTCTAAGGTTGAAATTTTCAACTTTTCAGATGAACGTCGTTTGTCACCAAAAACTCAGAAAGATAATTATGATCTTAAATTTTCATGTGTTTAAGTAAAGCTCATTTTAGCATTAAAAAATACTGGTGGATATGTAATGAACTTAAATATGTGGATTTATTTTTTTAACGCTGCATAAACTCAACACCAACGGATAACGAGCTGTAACAATTTTCTCAAAGATCTAAATATTCATTGTTTTACTTGATAAACAATACAGAAAGTCTAAATATAACTTACAGAACGAAGTGACCATGCACATAAAAGGTATAGCCGGGTTTCTTAGTAAAATATACCCTTGAGTCAACCACATCGAGTCCTACATGGTTCAATAGCCCATAAAAAGAAATTCATTTCTATCCCTAGTTTTGAGTTTGTATCTCAAGACCATGGGGGGTAATGGCCCTAAATGCCTGTTTTGGAAAAGAGCGCATTGTGACGAAACTACTAAGCAGATTTCAATGAAAAAAATAAGGGAAATAAAAAACCACCATGCAAATGTTTGACAATTTTTTCAAAATTTTTTAAATAAAAGAACAAGTTTTCTAACATTTTTCCTGTTTTAAATGTACATTTTAATTGAAAATAAACTGAAATTTCTGAGTGACCACCTTAATTTTTTTGCATGAAATACTATGAGACATGATGCATAATCACTATCAATTTCAAATTTCTACGTATGGTGCATCATATTAAAAAAAGGGCAAAATCATATTCCGGCGAGAATGTGGAGCGTATCTCGGACAAATTTCACGCCTTCTTTTCAAATCTCACATATCAATTCACGCGGTATTTTTTAAAAAAGGCGTGAAATTTGTGCGAGACACGCCCCGAATTTCCGCCGGAATATTATTTTGCCCTTTTTTTAATATGATGCACCATACCTAGAAAGTTGAAATTGATAGTGAATATGCATCATGTCTCATAGTATTTCATGCAAAAAAATTAAGGTGGTCACTCAGAAATTTCAGTTTATTTTTAATTAAAATGTACATTTAAAAACAGGAAAAATGTTAGAAAACTTGTTCTTTTGTTTAAAAAAATCTGAAAAAATTGTCAAACGTTCGTATGGTGGTTTTTTACATGTCTTATTTTATTCATTGAAATCTGCTAAGTAGTTTCGTCAAAATGCGCTCTTTTCCAAAACAGGCATTTAGGGCCACTACCCCCCATGGTCTTGAGATACAAACTTAAAAGTGGGGAGAAATAAATCTCTTTTTAAGGGCTATCGATCCATGTAGGACTCGATGTGGTTAATTCAAGAGAATATTTTACTAAGAAACCCGACTATACCCTTTACATCTCATAAATCATATGAAACAATCTACAAGTATTTTAGCATAAATAACTTTGATGAAATATTACAATGAAGAATAAAACTAAAAAATTAGCAATTAATAGATATTTCCTGTAAAAATACTGGTTTTGTATTTGTCCGTATTTTAATGAAAGTGTGCGATGCAAATGTTGTGCTATGTATCATATTTTACCCTTTGAAGACGAGTGACCGGTATACATGTCACATCATGTGCGGGTAATTCTTCATTACTAGAACCAGTAATTTTTTATTGAAAACTTTACTTTATTTAATCTGAGAATTTTTGTAATTAAACTACAGGAACATTTTTATTTTGAAAAACCAGTAGTAAAATTAAAAAAAAAAAATTAAGCAATGTTCTCTCGTCTCGAAAGTGCTAAAACAAAGAAAATATAGCTATACGATATGCGGTTCGAAATCCGCTTGTTATAACACTTGTTAGAGCATATTTACGTTCTGTTAAATGTAATGTAATGGTTAATAATGTTGTTGTAACGATAATTTCGACAAATGTACATTAATCGTTTTAGATCTAATTTAAATTAAGTTTACGTCAATGTATTTGGAAAAGAAAACTAATGTGTTATACAAATGAATTTAATACGGCTTTTAACAGAAACTCCTTCCACTCAGTATTCCTTATTTGCATACTTAAGAGAACTATTTGCTAAAGGTTACATTTCTGTATTTTTTTTTTTTTTAAGGCTTAGTTCATTATTGACTTTGGCAGAATAAAAGCACAATGAATTCAATATAAGCTTTAATCACATTTGAAGTTAACACGACAACAATATATTTTCCGCAACTAATATGGACGGTTGCTTATTTTAACACGTAAAGTATCACGGTGATTGACACTGAACTCTCCGTTTTGGCTTAGTCAATCACCGGTGACTGACAGTGTAAATTATAATATTATATAAATTTTAAATATGGCTCCAGTAATCACTTAAAACAACATAAATATTTTAGTTTTATATCATATTTCCGATTGTCAGTCACTGGTGACTGATGCGGCTAAAAAAGAATGTTCAGTGGTTATCACCAGTGACCGAGAGGACACTTAAAGTGTTAAAGGGTGAGAAAAATAATAATGCCCTGTATGATTTAATGAGAAATCAATACCAGAAAAAATAAAAATAATCATTAAGTTCTTTGTTTCTTTGAGAAAGATTACTCTTAGGGGGTCCTCTTATTTTTCAAATTAAACAAAATGTGAACATTTCAAAACAAGCATGTATGTTTTGATGCAATTTTTCTTTTAAAAAAATTGTGTCGTGATGCCTAATTATATTGGATCCATTATATCAGTAGCTTAGGAAAGTTGAAAATATTAAGTTTTGAACTTTTAATATTAAATTCTGCCTTTATGATTGCAAAACAGAATTCTTTGCAACTAATTTCTAAAGCATAATTTAAAACATCTTGTTTAAAAGAGCTTTACGTTGGAATCATTTAACCAATTTTTATAATAAACTCCTCAGTCCTGATGTCGCTTGAGGCGACACAAAAAAGCAAACTTTAAATTAATTTAATTGCTTCAAGAATTGCTAAAATCACATCTAAACTTTTTAAATAAGTGTATGCATTAGGGTGGGCCGAAAAAAACTTTTTTTTCGATTTTCGATTATGGCGGGTGCGGAAAAGTACCCACAGTTGGAATTCAGTTCACACAAAAAAATTGAGATTTTTTGGACTTTTCCTTACCCTGCCTCAAATGGCTTGAAGATTTGCAAAAATGCTGATTTTTGAACATTTTTAGCTAAAAAGTTAAAAATGTTAAATTAAATTTATTTTGGCTGGATTTACTTAAAAAGGCAGCTTTAACGTACCAAATGCTTAAATAAGTTCTGATAATGCATTATTTAATTGTTAGGTGTATTTTAAATAAGCCGCGTTTCACAGCTTTTTCACGTATAGCAGGCAAAAAATGTATTGGTTTGAATCATTCGTTAATTTCTTTCTTATTTATGCTCCTTGGTCTTTAAATTTTATCTATGTGTCAAAGGTCATATATCTGGGCAGCGGATAGCAGTATAATTCAAAAACAAAGCCTGAAGGTGAGAAGGGGTGAAGCAGGACTCAAAGAGCACGCAATGCCTCATCGTAATGTTGAGAGAGTTAAGGAGGAAATAAAAGAGAAGAGAAAATTGCGATAAGGGATTGTTATTATTTTACTATTCTCAAAAACTGCGACATATGTTCATTGTGAACGTGAAACCTTTTTCTAGGGAGATTCGGTACTTTTTGGATCATTTGGCGTACTATTACAGTGTTTTGTGCATTTTATTACGACGAGCTTAGAAATGGATAGTATGAAGGTCATTGCAATGTAAAAGACACGCGACAACATGAAAAGTATCCTATTTGGGGCACCTTGCTTATCGAAAGAATTTCAATTGCGAATTTATACTAATATCATGCACCACTACTACTGGTTGCGAAGCGATATGGCAGCAAATCGAGAAATCCAAAATTAGTCAATAGGTGATGTTATTCAAATGGTAGGTGAAAAAGTAGTTGAACAATGCTTCTGAAAAAAAGCCTCCATACCAGTGTTTTCCCAACGATCAATTTACAAAAATTATTAAAAACTACTAAAAGGTTTCACCATATCAGACGAATTCTTCGCGGGTTTTCTACTTTCAAGCCCATACAATTACAGGATTTCCCCCAATGATCTACACTTCTTTTAATAGTGATGGTTTAGAATAATAGTTTAATGGTAGGTGAAAAAGTTACCGAAATCTAAAAAAAATGCTTCCATACCAGTGTTTTCCCAACGATCAATTTACAAAAAGATTAAAAACTACTAAAAGGTTTCACCAATTCGTACGAATTCTTCGCGGGTTGTATTTACTTTCAATTCCATACGATTTCAAGATTTCTCCAATCATCTACGCTTCTTTTAATAGTTTTTAATCTTTTTTGTAAATTGATCGTTGGAAAAACACTGGCTTTTATTCAGATTTCGGTAATTTTTTCATGTACCATTTTAATAACATCATCTATTGACACTGGTATGGAATCTTTTTTTCAGAAGCATTGTTCAACTACTTTTTCACCTACCATTTGAATAACATCACCTATTGACTAATTTTGGATTTCTCGATTTTCTGCCATATCGCTTCGCAACCAGTAGTAGTGGTGTATGATATCAGTATAAGTTGGTAATTGTAAGTCTTTCAACAAGCATGGTGCCCAAAAAGGATACTTTTAATGCTGTCGCGTGTCTTTTACATTGCCATGTACCTTCATAATAGCCATCTCTAAGCTCGTCGTAATAAAACGCACAAAACACTGTAATGGTACGTCAAACGATCCAAAAAGTGCTGAATCTCTCTAGGAAAAGGTTTCACATCCACACTGAACAAATTTCGCAGATTTTGAGCATCGTAAAATAATAACAATACCTTATCGCAATTTTCTCTTATCTTTTATATCTTCCTCCACTCCCTCAACATTACGATGAAGCATTGCGCACGCTTAGAGTCCTGTTTCACCCCCTTCTCACCTTCCAGCTTTGTTTTTGAGTTATACTACTGTCGGCTCCCTAAATATATGACCTTTAAAGACCAAGGAACATAAATAACAGAGAAATTAACGAACGATTCAAACCAATACATATTTTGCCTGCTATACGTGAAAAAGCTATAAAAATCGGCTTATTTAAAATACACTTAGCAATTAAATAATGCATTATCAGAACTTATTTAAGCATTTGGTACGTTAAAGATGCATTTTCAAGTAAATACAACCAAAATAAATTTAACTTAACATTTTTAACTTTTTAGCTAAAAAAATTAAAAAATCAGCATTTTTGCAAATTTTCAAGTCATTTGCGGCAGGGTAAGGAAAAGTCCAGAAAATCTCAAATTTTTTGTGTGAACTGACTGCCACCAGTGGCCACTTTTCCGCACCTGCCATAATCGAAAATCGAAAAAAAGTTTTTTTCGGCCCACCCTAGTATGCATATTAGAAGCATCGATATGTAGACTTATGCATCTTTGGGGATGTTTTTTAATATTTTTATTTATTTTTTTTTATTTATTTTTTTTTTTTTTTAGTGCACGTGAAATTTGTCTCAAGACTGAGGAGGATAATCGATTTCTGTTAAAAAAAATATTTTTTAACAGTTTATTTTTTGTTTCGAATTTTCAATTTTAGCTTTTTTTTCTTTTCACTGATCTTCATATGAGTTTTTAAAAAAACAGCATGCTTTGGCCTTTATAATTAACTTTACTTTTTTTTAAACATTAGTTGAAATTTTGCCTTCATGAATATATTGGATTTTTCGCCTCTCAAGCTAAAATATGTAAGTACCGTAAAATGGGGTGAATCGGAACACTTTTCAACTTTAACGTTAAAAAAAGCAACAACTGATTTTTTATTTTTTTTATTTTTCTAATGGAAACTTAGGTCTTGTTTTGTTCTTTACTTTTTAAGCAAAAACGAAACATTTTTACTGTTTATATATATGTTATTTAATTTTTTAATTGTGTTCCGATTTACCCCGTAAATAGGGGTGAATCGGAACAAATGTTATATATTTTAATTATTCCGATTCACACTTTAATAGGCTTAGTAAAAACAGGTAATAATGATAAGAGAGGAATAGGAACACGTAGTTACTGTGAATCGAGCCTTTATTTTATATACAAGTAAAGATATGTCTTTTAAAAAAATAAAAAACAATTTTGAAATCAAGAGAAATTAAAATTATTTTAAGAAATTTTAATCGAATTGCAGAAGTAGAATTTAATACAAATTCAGCCCTGTTCTGTGTTATCCTTTACTAGTAGTCATTGGGTAAGTGAAAATATTGTGTAGCCCCAATCGCTGCATGTATTAATGGGATCTACTAATACGCCCTCATCCCCAGCCCTTAGTACTGTTTGCATTCCTCTCTTTTTTTAATTGGTTTTTCATTTTGAGATATTTTTGTAATATTGTGGATGTCAGAGAATAATTTTGTGCAGTTTTTCTAACTAATTTTCTATTTTTAAATTCTTTTATTGTGTGTTCAATGTCTGTTGGACTTTTTTGTTTAACCAAGTAATTTCTTGGCACCTTTAAACTCTTCAAGTAATTAGAACAAACAAAATATTGTTACAACACATATTCACACATATATTTTCATATATTACATGAAACTATTACTGTATAGGAAATAAACCATGAGAGAAAACGTGTTCCGATTCACCCCATAAATCTTAAACCTCTGATGTTACAAGCAATTTTTCATTTTTTTCATTATGTAGTTTAGAAATAAGTAGAATTTAATACAGCATATCATTTACAGGACTGTCATTAATTAAAAATCCCCTCTCTTAGATTTAGAATACGAAAAATACTGTAGTTACAGACAAAGTTTTCAAGACGTTGAAAAAATGAGGTTTTTGAGGATCCTCTTGAAGTTTCTTTACATACCCCAGTAGTGGTGCCAACATGTCGAAACTGAATTTTCCAACTCTTAATGTTATTACCTTCTTATAAAAAAATTGCCAACTAAAAATATCATCACATATATTTATAATGAATTTATTTGTATGACCGGGAAGTTTCGTTCCTATTCACCCCATTTTATGGTATTGTATCAAATTTCAGATAACATAGGTTATAATCGTTTTTCCTTTGACTTTCAAATGTTTTTTTCCTCTATACATTAAAAAAGATAATAAAATATAATAAGAATATTTCAATCTGCTAATGTGTTTCAAAAGTATGTTTCATATAAGCAATAAAATTCTTTAAGTGCCATTACTAGTCTTTGAAACAATACATTTTAGCGTTTTATTTTCAGTGTGAACATTCACATACATTGAAATAAGAACTTATTTAATAATAAATTATCATCCAAAACACTATGCTTGTACTTGTTGTTTGATCTTCAAAGCTTCTTTTTTACATTTAAAGATTCGTTATGTAGAACAATAAAGGATATACTGTTTCTAAGGAAAATATTTCATGTAATTAATTAAGATCTTTTAATTACACTTGTTTCACGAGTACTTGTTTTCAGTATTGTAATTTTCGGCTAATGAGCTTATTTTTATTTAAACATAACACAGAAATTCTGTTTAGTTAATTTACTGCAACATTCAGTGAATAATTAAAATTAGTATCAGATATGTTTTCGCTTAGAATAAGATGTAACAATCTTATTCCTTTTATAAAATAAACCTCTTAATGTCTGGTGTGCACAACATAGTAACTAACGTTATTCCGCTTTAATCTGTTAGTTTTTAAATTTAATTTTAGTTATCACAATTTACATTATCAATTAAAAATATTGTTTAAAATTAAAACATCATCTTATATTTTGTTGCTGATCTGCATATTTAAGAATTAAAGTTCAATAAAATTGTTCATTTTATAATACAATTTTATACTCTCTGAATTGTTTGCTAAATCGTTAAGCTATCCAGTGGGAGTTTACAAACACGTTTAGCATGTGAAATAACATGATTGCATAATTTTTATCCTTAAAAAAACATAGGTACTTCCTTATCACTTTATGATTAGCTACAAAGCGACAGAGATGTATAAATAAATTACCTAACATGTATTATGTTACAGATAAATAAGGCTTAATAATCTTCAGATTATCACATTAGTCACATATTCATAAGAGAAATGCATAACATGTATTTGTTAGTAATGATAACAATGCCATTGTATGAGTTAACAGATTCATCAGGTAATGACGTAATACATGCTGTTAATAATTTCTAAAGTAATGGTATTTTATAACAAAGAAACTTTGACTGCAATACTCCATATTTTTCAGTTGCAATGTCACTTAATGTGAGTAACAATGTGCAGTCAAAAAAGAATATAATGTTATCGTAAAGAGTCTGTTCATATAAAGGTAAGCATTACCAGCAAAGAAATTATGTTATTTCAATGATAATTTAAACTGCTTATATTTATTACCTTCTTGAATTGAAAATCTAATATAAATATTTAATTATTTACTCAATGCTTAAGCAATATAAATAAAACAAACTTAAGATCCACAGCAAATTGATATGATAATAGTCATCCGTGATTCTTAAGAGTTTTCAAATTTAGAAAGAATGAAATCTTTTAAATTAATGGATCTTTATCGGCTACCATAATGGTTATGGCCTATTAGTCTACATGCCAAATTCGAAACAAATTTTTGAACTCTTATTAAATAAGTATTTCCATTATACATCAATTTCAATTTTAGTTCTGTTTAATGTAAAACACGAATCGATTGATCTTGGCGTTTTTCATCCCAAAGTTTCTTATAACAATATACAGGGAGGAACTTTTGGAGATAGCTTTATGGAACATGTCTAGATAACTTCAAAAGAGAATAAAATGCATAGTTCTAGTACTAAAGCAGTGAAGCACTACTGGGCACTTTCTGGTTACGAGGAGTTTCTAAAAGAATGCCTTTTATCAAGAAATTTAGTTTTACGAAACATCAATGTAAAAATACATTTTCCTGAAAGTTAATAATTTTTTATCAATGCTCACAAATATGTCATTTATAAAAATTTTATTTAGAAATTATTTTAGATATTGATTTATGAAAAAGGAATCAGTAATCAGTAATGAATATCAGTATCATATGATTGATACACATAATTAATATACCAAATGTACCTTATGCTGTATTATATGTAATAAATATATTACAAAGATTTTTCCCTTTTTTTTTTTTTTTTTTTTTTTTTTGGTTTATTTGAAAAACCAACTAGCGTAACGGTCGAAACCTAATAGTCTTCGAAACTAATTTTTGAAATCTTATGAGATGAATAGTCCTATTAAACAACGTTTTCAATTTCAACGTTCACAAATATGTGATCAATAGAAATGTGGGACACAATTCCATTGATCTCGGCTCTTGTAAACTGCGGTATGGGTAGACAGAACACTTCTAGATAAATTCAAAAAAGAATGCAATGCATAGTTAAAAAGTACTAAAGCAGTGAAGCACTACCGGGCATTTTATGATTGTGATGAGTTTTTGAAATAATGCATTTTATCAAGAAATTTAGTTCTATGAAATAGTTGTGTAAAATTGCTTTTTCCAGAAATTTATTAAATTTACTTTAAAGTTCACAAATACCTTACTTATAAAACTATATGTTAATTCATTTTGAAATATACTTTAGATATTGATTTTATACAAAGGAACAAGTTGAATGTCAGTATTATATGGTTTATAAATATAATTAATGTACTGTATGGCCCTTATCTATTAATAACTGTAAATAAAATATTACAAAGTTTAAAAACTTAAATTTATTAAAATATCTCTTCATATACTTTAAATATTTATTATTAAAAACAATCAGTTGAATATCATTATTATATGATTGGTATATATAATTAATGTACCATATACTGTAAAAAAAAAAAATTCAAGAGGTTACTAAAATTTTTTTAGTAAATTTGTATTTTACAGATTTTTTTAGTAACCATTACAAACTTTTTTTTTTGCAAGTGAAACAAACATTTCCTTTGTAAACTGAACAAAAGAATTTTTTGTATAACTAACTTAAAACTTTTTAGTATGAGCCACCAAGCAAATTTTAGTAACAGCTCCAAATTATTTTTAGTAACCATTACGTGTGCCCGAAGGGCAGTAGCTTCCTTCGAGCTGCATCCAGTGGGTAAAAAGATTTTCGGTAAAGCCGTAATAGATGGCAGCACCAAACATTGCTACCTTCTCTATTTTGACATGTTTCTAAAGGGGAGGGAAAGTTCAGAGATCATTACCCTAACTGCTACGACAGGATTTCCATAATCTTTATTTACATTCGGTGCACATTTGGTGGCGGCCAGCATCGAACGCAGGAACTTTCAGCCTGGAGTTTAGTGCTATGACCACTAGGCTATCACGGCCAAACTCTATTCGGTACTAGCTTTTTTCTAGTAATTCTTACAGATTCCATGTAACCGAGTAAGATTACAAAAAATTTTTTAGTAATTACAAGGATCACTAAAATTTTTTTAGTAGATCGACCTTTTTTTTTACAGTGTATGGTCCTTATCCAGTAATATTTGTAAATAAAATATTACAAAGTTTATAAATTTAACTTTGATTAAAATATCTTGTCAAATTATACACTAATTTATCAAAATTTAGCTGTCTATAAAATAAAGATGAAGCATAAATTTTCTTTTGTTTTAGGAAAAGAAATACTGAAGGAAAGAAAAATACTTAAATGTATCCCATTTCAATAGAATATTAGTTTGATAAATGGGTAAGAGGGTGGATTAATTCGGTAATCACTTATTTTATTCGAAAGTAATGATGATGGATGGAGATGTATTTATGGAAAAAATCATTCTTTTAAGTTATTTTTTAAAGAAAGATTTACTTTCATAAAATCGCAATTTAATATAGTAAATCTCTTTATTAATGTAGAAGGTTTTATATGCAGCATAATTTTGTTACAATGTCATATTTTGATACCTAATATTATCTTATTTATAGAAGATTCGTAGTAAGATGTTAATATTCTGCAGGTGGCATAATTGCTATGCAATAAATGCAATCGATAACTTTTGTTTTCGGAAACTAGCTACACTGACGTGTAATGTAAAATTTAGTACTCTGTATAAATCTCAGTCACAAAATATGTAAAATTACGGGTTATTTATAAATTGTTACAAAAAGCAAAGGGGTTTTAAAAAAAAAATCTATTGAAATATTTTTATTCTATTTAGGCCGTTACTGCTCGAATTTTTATATTTTTATGAAAAAAATTATTTGAAAGCTATATTACAGTCTAATAATGGAAAAAATAGTAATATTACAAAATTTAAGCCAAGATTTTATGCTTTATGGCGTGTATCTTATGTACATAATTAGAATTTTAAAATATTGTATTGCTATATTTTGCAACTGAATGAGCTTAATTAATTATTTTTATCTGTTTAAGACGGTGTAACTTCTTTACATCATTATACAATTACAATAATATAAATGTTCTAAATAAGAAATAAAATCTTGAATTATTTACTGATTGTGATGAGTTTCTGAAAGAATACTTTTTCTCAAGAAATTTAGTTTTACGAAATAGTAGTGTATAAATAAATATTTTTAAATCTTTATTGAATTTATTTTTTAAGTTTACATATATGTAAGATATAAAATTTAGTTGAGAAATATACTTTAGGTATTAATTTATTACAAATCAATTAATTGAATATCAGTAATGTATCATTAATGTACCTCATGGAAGTTATGCACTATGCAGTAATCTTTGTAAATAAAATAATACAGATTTAAAAAAAAATCAAATTTTACAAAAATATCTTGTCATATACTTTAGATATTAATTTATTATGAAACAACCAGCTGCATATTACTATTATATGGTTGATATATAAAATTATTATACCACATGCCTTTTATGCAGTAATATTTGTAAATAAAATATTACAAAGTTTAAAAACTTAAATTTTATTAAAATATCTTGTCAAATCATAGAGTAATTTATCAAAACTTAGCTCTCTATAAAATAAAGATGAAGCATAAATTTTCTTTTACTTCAGGGGGAAAATCATACTAAAACAATGAAAATTACTTAAACGTATCCCATTTCAATAGAATATTAGTCTAATAAATGGAAAAGAGGGTGGATTTATTCGGTAATCACATATTTTATTAGAAAGTAATGATGATGGATGGCGATGCGTTTATGGAAAATATGTTGTTTTTAATATTCTTTCTTTAAAGAAAGACTTACTTTTATGAAATCGCAATTTAATAAAATAAATTTCTATGTTAATGTGAAAAGTTTTATATGCCGCAGGATTTTTTTAATCATCATATTTTTATAGTTCATTTTTTTATTTATACAGGATTCAAAGCAAGGTGTAAATACTATGTCAGGTAATATAATATGTAATATATAATTAACTAGCTTTTGCCCGCGGCTTCACTCGCATTAAATACAACAAACTATGTAATCAACCTTTCAAAAACTCATAGAATTATTGAGGGATAAGTGGAAAATAAATTTTACATATTATTTTTATCTATAGTTACTTTAAACCAAAAACAACAAAATCAATTCACGAAGCAAAAATAAATCCAAAACCAAAGCGATTCTCTTATTCCTTACAAGACTCAACTTTCGCTTTAAAGTTTTAGGGGAATTCCGGGGGGAGGGGTAATTCAAACCCATATTTATTTTGACATACATTAACAATACCATCGAACATACATTCTTATTATTTACTAAATGACATTCCAGTTAATAATTTATAAAGCCTTTTTTCAATTAAATGAACATTTTTACATTGAAAGATATTTAAGACAATATTGAAACTAATTTACAAACAACGCGAGAACATTAAATAATTAATATACAATCAAATGTTGGATGCAAGTAATATTTTTCTTGACTTCCATAATTTTAATGCTTTGGATCAGGGCTGTCCAATGCGGCGCCCTTTGAATGTTTTCTTGGCGACCTTTTGAAGGTTTTTTATTACTAGAAATTTTTTAAATAAAATTCCCTTCTAAAAGATGATTTATTTAAAATCTTAACATTCGCTTGGGCTATTATTTTTAAAATCTCTGCAAGTGTATTTCATGCATCAAAAATTAAATTTAACTATGTGTTATTACGTGTCTTTATTAATTGCAAATTATTCTTTATAAAAATTTTGTGAAAACAATGACAATGGAATTTAATAAATGTTCGTAATAACTTTTGTTAAGAAGTATAATTTAGAAAAAATAAACACCCCCCCCCCGCCCTCTCTCACAATTCCTCCGTGCATGGAAATTCAGCTTTTTAATAGTACTTTCCGACAAAGTTGAAAAGTGCTTATGCATTCGGTTTGTCTGGCTGTCTATCCGTCTATCCGCGCACTAACCCCCGTAAATATACTCGGATTGCCTTTTTATACGTTAATTTTTTATATGTTATTGATGTTTACCCTAGCACGAACCCTACTGAAATTGAAGTTCCTACCATGATTAGTTTATATACAGGGAGAGTCAAAAATTTTCCCTTACATTACGGCCTATGGGCGAAAATAGTTTTAAAGGCATTTTAAAGACGTTACACCCTGTCAAACATGTTAAAATTTATACGCATTCACAAGATGGACTAAAATATTCATTCTATAAAATATGCTGTGAAAATATAGCTATTATTCATTTAAAGGGACACAAAAGAATTCCATTAGATAATGGTAAAGAGGGGGATTTGGGTGAGACATATATTAAACTATTTCATGTATAAAAAATTGATATGTATCACTGTGGCTTAATATAAATTATACGATACTGTCTTGCATAAAATGAATTACATCGCATTTACAGGTACACTCAAAAGATTTCAAATAGTATATCTTTCCTAAGAACTGTATATGTATCCGATGATGGCTGATGGATGGATAAAATGCATTTTAATTATGGCATGTGCATTTAAGTTTCACTAAATCTATGTACATTAAATGATGTGTATAAATGCTATAGTTGATATACAGGGCTACACAAAGGAGTTCACCATCGTTAGTTAATATGAACATAAATTACTTAAAGGTGGTTCTTAAATAAGGTATGCATTTTTACGCTGAACTGTTTACAATTTACTAAGAAATGTTTGCAGAATATAGATAAAATGAAATACAGGGCCACGCAAAGAATTGGATATATGGACACCCATGAATGATAATTTCTGAAAATATGATTTCGGTTGTTTAAAGAGTGTTTTAGTTTAAAATAGATTTTAGCTTAATACTGACGTGTAATAAAGGTGCAAGGTTAACTACAGGGCTGAACAAATGTATTCAAGTATGTTTCCATCTATTAGTATAAATTGCTGAAAGAGAAATTTCAAGCTACTAGGCACTTTCTTGCTAAAATAAATTTTCGCATTATATGGTATGCATATCAACTGACAGATAAGATACACGTCTGTTCAAAAGTATTAAAATACATTTTTGGCTATATACCCTTATCTCCCTAAATAACGAAGTTTTGTTAAAGATTTCATGAAGTGTTGGAAAGTGCTATAATCTATGCTAATATCTAATATATAATTCATAATCTATGCTTAACGCATGATTTTTCTTACATGTTTGTTACTGTTAATAATACTCCTTTTCTGGCCATTGGCTGTTTTATGAGACGGGAAGAGGTCTATAATTTTCTCACCAAGATTTTTGATATTTTTGGTAAATTTAATTATTTTGTTTAAAAAAAGTCTATAAAATCGTGCGAAATTACTTCCGAGAATAAAAGTTCTTCCAGGCTCTGTTTTTATAACGACCCTTGAATTGGTCACTATATCATACCTGTCTTTGTTTATATGCTTTTAAAAACGTCAAATTTGTACCTCAAAAATAAATCAAGGCGTTTTTTCACGTTTCAAAAAACCCTAACAAAATCACTAATTACCATTTTATTTTAACAGTAGACGATATTTAATTTTCTGACTTCGTGCAATTAAAGCATTTTTGAGATAGCCCTTCGCTGAAAGTGTATAATTTGAATTTTACAATAATTAACAGTGATTTTTTTAAAAATTAAATTTATTTTTTTTATTTTTTAAATCATGGAGCTATATATTCGTATGGATCTTATGTCTTCTATAGCGAAATGCATTTTCATATGTGTATCGCTGTTAATACTGTGAGATAATTTTGTTGCATGATTTGATCCATGTTAAAAATGGCGCCCTTCTTTGTATTCCAAGAGTTGAGATGCGCCCCTACTTACAGAAAGGTTGGACAGACCTGCTTTGGATCATAAATCGCTGACATTGACATGCATTAGATATATTTACATTATATAAGGCACAACGCTACATTATGAGCATTAAGATATTGATCTAGTAATAATGTTCTTAACATCAGTAATTTTCACATATTGCACTATATATCATGGTTATCAAATGAAATTATGTTTCGTGTTAATCTATATTTACTGATAGCTATATAATAAACTGTAGAATAAACTATATTAGCTAATAAAACAGTAATTATTTGAATTTCTTAAAAATACTCGGAAAACATTTAAGTGGGGGGAAATTAAGATCTTGATAAAGAAAAATATATATCCAATGAGCACAGAATAAATTAGAATGAAACATAAAGAGAAAAAACAACTGTCCCATTCTATTCCACTCTCTTCTTTGTATTGTACGGAACACTGAGAGTAGACAACATTATCTTGTTTCAGGAACCTATCAGCGCCATCTATCGAAATTCATGAGTAACTCTTTAGATTTCTACCTTGAAGTTTCGGAACGCTCCATACAAACTTCCACTCCTTCCCATTTTAGTAAAGTGGGGGCTACAAAGAGACAAAAAGTAGCCTATGTCACTCTCCATTCCTTCAAATATCTCCACTTAAAAAATCACGTCAATTCGGCGCTCCGTTTTGCCGTGAAAGACGGACAAACAGACACACACACTTTCCTATTTATAATATTAGTATGGATATACCACATGGTCATTAAGCAGTAATATTTGTAAATAAAATATTACAAAGTTTAAAAATTTATTTTTTTTTAATGTCTTGTCAAATAATAGACTAATTTATCAATATTTAACTGTATATAAAATAAAGATGAAACAAGTTTTCTTTAGGAAAACGAAATATTGAAACAAAGAAAATTAACTATATGTAACCCATTTCAATAGAATATTATTCTCATAAATGCGAAAGAAGGTGGGTTTATTACGTAATCACATATTTTATTAGAAATTAATGATGACGGATGGATATATGTTTATGGAAAATATGTTGTTTTTAATATTCATTCTTTAAAGAAAGACTTACTTTTATGAAATCGCAATTTAATGTAGTAAATTTCTATATCAATGTAAAAGGTTTTATATGCAGCAAAATTTTGTTACAACTTCATCTTTTTATACCTATGATATTTTTTTTTAATTATAGAAGTTCCATAGCAAGGTGTAAATACTCTATCAGTTGATATATGTGTAATAAATGTACCACATGGCTCTTATGCAGTAATTTTTAAAAATAAAACAATATAAAGTTTAAAGACTTACATTTTATAAAAATATATTGTCACATCATAGACTAATTTATCAAAATGTAGCTGTCTATAAAATAAAGATGACATCTTTTCTTTTACTTCACGCAAAAAATAATAATCCTTATATCTATATAATAAAGGCCAAACGTATCTGTGCGTAACGCATACGTCATGTTTTGAATGGCAACACTTTCCGATGAAATTTCGGTTTTGCAATTTTCGCTATTGTAAATTTTTAAACTTCTAGACATTGCACGTTTTCAATCTTTATACCATCGTTTAGAGAAAAAAATGCACTTTTAAATGTCGTTTGTTAGAAAACTGTATCTCAATTTGTTTTTTAGATATTAATTTTTTTGTAGTTTTTGGTTCAATTTCTCTAATGGTGGCAACTTGAGTATCGCATTTATGTGGGAAAAAGAGAAAAAAATAGCCATAGAGTAAAAAAGAAAAAAAAATAGAGATGCAGTTTAGTGGCTGGAGGTGACGCCAAAAATGTAACTCTAAAATTCGCTGCATTGCCTCAAACACAACGGCGTGCTTTCACAAAAAACTTTTAGCGATGCAATTTTAATTCATAATGCAGTGAAATGCTATTTTATAATGCTAAAATATATTCAGATCTTTTTCATTTAGAGAAAAAATTATGTTAAAAAATTCGGTCTCTGTTCCATGTGATTGTTTTGTTTGGGTCAAATGAGAGACTTATATTGGAAGAATAACGCCCATCAAACCGTTTTAATCGCCTACTGCTCCTCCATCTATCTCTTTTCTCCATGGAAAAACACAGATCACTGCATATTTTAGTTGTCATTTTTTAATAACAACTGAAAAAAATAGTAATTAAAAACCTGTTATGTCAATATATCGTCGGATATAAAACCCGGTGAATGTTGTTGGTTTTATTTCGTTTTTATCTATGAATTTAGTAACTTTTAGTTCGTTAGTAAACTTACTTTATAAAAGATACATCAATTAACCTTTACAAAAATGTATTTTAAAGAATATCTGGGTGTCATATTTTCTTAGCTGTTTTTAAAAACTGAGAATGCAATTTTATTCTTTGGCGAAATCTTTGGCTAATAACTGCTATCTTGCGTCTAATACGCAGGCCGTAGTGAACAAAAGGGAGGGCCCAAGAGAATGTAGGGGGGCTCATAGTTTTTTTTTTCTCTCTCTCTGACGCAGAAAGATAAATTAGTGCATATTCATATTGTAGGTACACTGTTTCTTATTAAACTGTTAAAAAAACTTCATTTTATGCTTAGAAAAGTATATGATGATGAAGTTTTGAGTGTATAACTGGTGCAAAATAGCCCATCATGTTAGCTTCATATGTACAAATAGGATGAGGGAGTGTTGAAACACTTATTTTAGATACAATTTAGTAACTCTGCAAAACTGTGAAAAGGTTTCAAAACTAAATTAGATTTTTAAACAATATTTCATTTGAATTTTCGGAACAGAAATTCATTGAGTGACCTTGGAATCTTTTCCAGGGGGGGGGGGGCTCAAAATATTTTAGGGGGGCTGAGCCGCCCATAGCCCTTTTAGCTACGGCCCTGCTAATATGGAAGTACCGATAATTTTTAAAGCTGTACATGATTACGTAAATAATATGTTTCATATAAAATTGCTATTTGGAATTAGTTGGCAGTTTAAAAAGCCTATTAAGCAGAAATAATTTATTAGACTTTCCAATTTTAAATTTTAAAAAAGTTTTTCACCTTTACTTTGTGACCCGGGAACCCCGGGTTCGGTGTACTAGTATATTATAAATGTGAAAGTGTGTCTGAAAAATTGGAATGAACTTGGCTTCAAAACGGACGGATTGATGTCTTTGAATTTTTGTATATAGATAGATTATTGGTCTGAAATGAACATAGGCTAATTTTTATTTATTTTATTGAAATATTTTTCTTAATAATTCAACATTTCACTATTTTTCATACAGAATAAATTGAAATTTTTTCCATAATATTTAATCATTTTCTTTTTCCGTTGCCAAAAAATTAAAAAAAAAACAGAATAATTATTTCTCTTCTGTAATTGATTTTCAAGTGAAAGATTTTCACGTGATAAAATAAAATGAAATAAATAAATGGACCCTATTCTGTTTTTCGGTTCGAGGTTAAAAACCGCGATTTTACCAATTGTGACGCTAGAGGAATACTGTTTTTCTTCTTATATCATGCAGACGATTATATAAAATTTCTTTTACTCTTAGAAGACTTCACAAGAATATAGCTTCACACTTTACAAGAATATTAATATTTTAGTAGTTTTTCCAGATATTAATCCGTAATAAAAATGAACCTTTGTCTTTCTTTCGGTTCGACGCTATAAAATTCAACTTTTTACCAATTGTGACGTCACAGGAATACTTTCCATTAAGAATTTTAAAAATATCAATGTAACGTCATACCTGAAACAAAATATAAGTTTTCAAGTTTTCATTTTTAATAAAACAATGTAATTTTGAGTAAGTGCTAAAAAGAGACGACTGTGACGTCACATATTAAAAATAAAATAAATATGCTCTGATGTTGCAATGAAATGAGATTGAATTACGATATCAAAAGTTATTATTTAAAGAAAATTAAGTTTATCGTCTGAGCGTGGTCAATATAAATATTTAATTTTAAAAAGAAAAAAGTTTTTTTAAAGGTTAAATATTAAATGACTAGAAAATGTTAATAATTTATACATATCGTAAAAGACGTAATGATCAATGAAAAATACTTTTTATCATTCTTAGAAATTAAAAAAAGCCCAACTAATAATAATAAAAAAAAGTGTGTGTGTTAATTCTTAAAATTGTTCAATTCTGAAAATATAAATAAAAATCACATTAAAAATGCACTTTTGGGCTTAAAATCTAAAGATAATGTAATTGTGAAAATACATTCCCTCAGTCAATATCACAATTTCGCATAATGTGCTCGAAGTGTACTAGAAACAGGTTTGTAAATGAATATTACAGTGCTCAACAAAAGTTTAGACAATGATCGATTACGCTTCTATTTTCAGAAATATGTGCCGAATGTTTGTAATTCCTCTGTCATATATTACTTGTGACTTATCCTTTATTCACACACAATAAATTTTGAATTTTACCTTTTACATAAAATATAATGACAAAAAAATTAAATTAACATTGTGGCAAAAGTATATATACAATTTGTGTATTTACAGAAAAAAAACTACAAATTAAAATCGAGTTGTACACCCATTGTTTGCAGTTAGTGCAAGAATGTGACTTTTCATCGAAAAAACTGAATGCTGCGTCACTTGGGGTCTATTTCGTACCAAACATGTTCAACAGCAGCTCGAACCTCATTAAAAGAGAATTATAGCAAAAATTTGCATAAACATTACGACATATGATGTTAGAAAAGTTTTCGATTGGGTCCGGATCAGAACTACACGCCGGCCAGTTGAGATCAATAGTATTTTCAGAGTTAAACGAAGTTCTTCTTTTGTATGCAACATGAATAGATGCTAAAATCCATACTTTAGATCAGTAAAAGTTCCCCAAATGACTAAAAATTTATCTCCAACGTATGTACGTAGTCTTGTGTTGATTGGCGACCAATGCATAACTCCACAGATACACGAACATTAATGTTAAGTGAGGACCAAATTATTTAAAAATCACCTTCTTTTTGTCGACTTAATAAAGTCCCAGGATCTTTACTTAAGTCATTCCAATAGTATACCCACTTGTTTGGGCCATTCAAATTTCATTTTTTTTTTTCGTTACTGAATATCATAGCGTACCATTTGGGTCCATATGACGTATGTTTGCAAGTTAATTGAATTCTCATCAATTTACAGCGGTATTTTAAAGCTAATTGTTTTATAATTTTCATGTAAACTGATTTACCTGTTTCTTTAATTCATCTACGAATCATTTCCGTCGACACAGAAAGTTTTGACCTACTTTTAATGTGATTAGCAATCATTACTTGTGTAAATGTCAGTTTCTGGATCCTTTTGTCATCTCATTTTCTCGTCATACAAGATCTTCCAGATTATGTTTTCTTTCGAAGGAGTTATCCTTAGACTATACTTCATAGACAGACCACTTTGGACGATTCAATGCTGCTGAAATTTCTGCAACAGCCTTCCCTTTCCATTTCAGCTTTCCTACTTCAATTACCTCATCTAATTGAATATTTTTAGCTCGCGGCATCTTCACTAACTGATTCTATATCGAGGTATAATTAAATACTTCAGCTATGTGACATCATAACTTGGAAATTTGCATTTTTCCATGAACAGTTAAAAACAGGGTAAAAATCAAAAAAGTGTCTAAACTTTTGCAATATGCAAATTTCACTTTTTTCAGTTAAATTAAATATTATCTTATATTATAACCATTATTTTTATTCTACATTGTATAGAATATATTTGAAAATAAGTATAGCCATTTGTAAAACTCACGTGTTCGTATTTTTTATTTAAAGGTTAAAATACACCAGTGTCTAAACTTTTGCTGAGCACTGTAATTCCACATTTTTTTTAGCTCTTAAAAAGTAAAAATATGTTGTCACTTTTAAGAATATTTTTTTAATAATAAACGTCTTTAAATTTTTATGGTATGCAAAGCATATGTGTACAAATTATACAAAAATGCCACCTAAAACATAGTTTTGTAGTAGATTTTTCTAACACTTTTTTTTTTTGTTTTACGGAAACTACTCCCTTTTTGACACTTTCTAACATGGTCTAAAAATGTTTACGACTTCAACCTGTCTGTATACCGGATGCCGAGTGCCTGGGGTCTGCCGTCTGTTTGTCCGTATTTCAACTTGCGTAAATATAGGGGGATTCATACGAAAATAACATACGTTATTAAGATTTGCCATAGCATGGGCGACGTTGAAAATGAACCAGGTAGCAATTATAGCTGAATCACAGGAGCACTCAAAAGGAGACTTTACATTATGGTCTAAGGCGAAAAAATCATTTGTGGTCTATTTTGATAATGTTACATAATTTTAAATGTAATGAAATTTACATGCATTTTTAAGGTTCACAGGAACATAGTTACTATCGAATATGTTAAGTGTAGTACTTAAGTGTGCATACAGAGAGCTCAAAAGTATTTCAATATATCATGGTCTGTGAAGAAAAACCATTTGCAGTGTATTTTAATAATGTTATTTTATTAAGGTTATTTTAATAATATTGAAATCGGTATCAGTTTCTGAAGTGCACTAAAACAGGATTTCTTTTGAAAAATGGGTGAAAAGATTTAACATTCATTTACAAGAAAACAGAAAAATGTTCGGTAATATAATAGTCTACGGTGAAAAAATATTCCCAGCGTATTTTAGTTGCGTTGCACTATTTCAAACATGATGAAATTAATATACTGAGATAATCAATACAATGATAAATACTGAAATTTACTTCGATATACTTGCAGTTAAGTATGATTTGCATCACATTTGTTGTTCATTTATAGAGACGCATAAAAGATTTTGGACCTGCGTTCAGATCTCAGATATTGTATCCAAAGAATGTTCTATAAGAAAAGATTGCTGAAAAGCTTTTTCAATTATCATATGTATTTTAAGGAAAACTAATGCATCCTGAAGTTCAGCTACATTTGGTATAATAAGAGATGTTTGTAGAATTTAAATAAATCATGCATCGGACTATACAATAAACTGGATATATGGTCGCCTGTGCAATAGCGATTCCCGGAAATATGAATTCAATAATATGAATCGATTTTTTTGCTTGAATAATTTAAGCTAAATATGCGATCGTATAAATATTTACACGTGATATACAGGACTGTAAAAAGAATTCAAGTAAGTTTCTGTCTATTATTAGAAATTGCTGAAGGTGTATTTTAATCTTCGTTATATTTTTCTAACTCAGCAAAATTGTAACTATGTATTTAGAATATTTACAAACACATAGATCATATACACAGCTGCAGAAAAGAATGGGCTGGCGAAGTTATGTATTATGGAAATGTTGCATATTTTTTTATTACCTAAGTTTAACACATGATTTTTTTCCTTTGATATGGAATTCTGAAATGCACTACTGATTTCTGTACAATTGGGGTGCGTTACAGTTGTTCTACAGTATAAGTGATTGCAATTTCATTTTCGCGATTGTTCATATTATCTAACACATTTCCCTTTTATTTGACTGAGTTCTTTAAGTCCCCTATAAAAAAAAACTACTGCATAGCTTCCTATAAGATATGTGTTATATATATTTTAAATTATTGTTAATGAAACGTTTTGTTTAATTAAAGCGTTTATCTTTTTTTAATGCTACGTGAACGACGTCACGGGTAACAGCTAGTAGATAATAAAATTATACTGGAAAAAAAGTACTGGAACAAAGAAAATTACTTAAATATATCCCATTTCAATATAATATTAATCTGATAAATGGAAAAGATCGTAGAATTATTCGGTAATTACTATTTTTATTAGAAAGTAATAATGATGGACGAAGACATATTTATAGATAATATTATGTTATGTTCTTTCTATAACAAAATATTAAATTTTAAGAAATTGGAATTTAATGTAGTAAATTTATATATTAATGTAAAAGCTTTTATATGGAGGATAATATTGTTACAACTTCATTTTATATCTGATATATTTTTTATTTATGGAAGTTTTATAAAAGGTGTTAGTACTTTGTCAAATGATATAACTCATATTCAATAAATTAAACCAATTACTTTTATTTTCGGAAATTTAAAATGTTGATACAAATACGGGGAATTTAACAAATTTTATTTATTCATAATAATAAAGAATGATATTAGTTACTATGACATGTAATGACACTTAATATGCTTAAACAATTATTAGTTACTATGACATGTAGTCTTCAGTATAAATCACTTTAATACAAGATGTAAAATTTCGGTAATGTATAATTAACAACAGTGTGCAAACATTTCCACTAAATAATTCCTATAATATTTAACCCTTTATTGCACGAATTTTTCTATCTTTATGAAAAAAAATCTTAATAGTTGAAAAAAAAATAAATAAAAAATAAAAAATAAAAAACTTACTGCCAAATTTTGATACTTTATGACGTGTGCCGTGTATCCTTAAATAGTGCTTTCAAATGTCGTATTGCTAAATTTTGCAACTAAGTAAGCATAAAATAATTAATTTTATCTACCCAACACTCTAACGTTTTTATACCTTTTTCCATCCATTCCGATTTTTCTGTGTCTTTTAAATGTGTCCGGTATAAATTTCTCAAATATTATTGGCATCCTGTGGGGAATCGGATATTCGGGACTTGGCTAGAGGACTAATGGAAATGGCTTTCTCGAGAGAGTTAGAAACTCGGGACTTGCCTAGGGTTGAACTGGTTTTCGTTCGAGAGTCGGGTATTGGGGTTGAACTTAGTGTCACGAGCTAAAATAGGCCACTCCCGCTGCGGTTGAACCACCGACTCCGAGATAAACAGTAATCTCGAATCTTCAAGGATGTCCCAGTAGCTCCATCTCCCCTAGCCTAACTCTTCTCGCGTTTCAGTGTCTTTAATTTGTATAAATTTGCTTTGTATAAAAATCCTGTTAAATTTGTTTTATTTCCTTTTAAATCCTGTATCAATTTCTCTTATTTTCCCATTCCTCTAGAGTCGGATATTTGGGACGTGGCTAGGAACTTGTTGAACTGGTACTGTTGGTTCAGTAAGTCAATACAGTACTGAAGATAAATATTGAAGAAAAAATTATATTTTTGTTATCATATGTATAAAATTAAAATGTATCCCCAACAATAATTGAAGTTTTGCAAAATATATGGAAGATAAAGAAATCACATAACTTATTATATTCACTTTATATTTGATTAGATTTTTTTAGGTAAAAACAGATATCGGAGGCATACGTCTTTTGTTTTATAAAAATTGAAAATAAATATAATTAGTCAAGTAAGTGTTTCAATTCCCAAAATTATAATGAAAACATTTTGAGTCAATGATAATTAGATATTTATAATAGATTCAAAAATGTAATATTTTAAAATTTTCTGAAGGAAAGTGATGCCTTAAATAAATTGTGAAATATATATGACAAATTTTGTATCTGACAAATTACTACTAGGTTCTGCAATTTGGTTATCACTGACGGTTTTCACTTTGAAGACATTGTTGATTACATTCGTTTGAATTTTTTTTTCATTAAAAAGAATGCTATTTTTGGCTCTAAAACATAAATTAATGAAACGTCAAATTGTAAACATTGCGGTAATTCTTCCATGTATTTTTTAAATCTTTAAGCTCATAAAACTTTTGATTCCTCAAAAAAACATGAAATACTTCTTTGCTTTCAAACTATTCTAATTGACCAATCTAGCAGAGGATCATTTGTGGATGGTTAGAAATAACACTGGCCTGGAAAATTTTGTTACACACATATATATATATATATATATATATATATATATATATATATATATATACTTGATTCTTATTTAATTTTTCGCTGAATCAAAAACGAACTTCATTTTTTACCATTACGTAAGATTTTTGTAAAATACAAATTTCAAAATTAAAAAGTCAACAAACTGTAAAATCTGATACTACGAACTAGCTGTGATTGTCGCATTTTTTAAAACTCGTGGTAGTTCATTTGCAAGTATTTTTTTTACCACTGAATCTGAAAATGACATTCATTTTTAAACATTGTATCAATTAACAAAAATGTTCAAAATTAAAACTGAATCAACCCTACCCATACTCATCAGACTTTTGAGCTGTTTAACTGTAAAAATCATCAGTATAAATTAAAAAATAACTAAATTATTGAATTAAATAAAATGAAATTTAATCAAGTATGTTTTACATACATTTTATACTTTACAACTTTTACTATATTTAACTTTGAAATTTATGACTTGCGAAACTTTCTGACATGAAAGTTTTAAATCATCGAGTCAGATTTCATGTCACCATTTAAAAAAGATCATTTTCAGATTCAGTGTTAAAAAGTACCTACAAATAAATTATCAAAAGTTAAAAATTAACCATTTCTCTATTTTTAGTATCAGATTTTCGCTATATCTTTAATTTTTATTTTTGAAATTTACGATTTTCAAAAAATATACGTGCTTGTTAAAAGCAAATGCCATTTCGAGATTCAGTGAAATCCACAATTAAAATTCAAAAAACATAACCATCGCATCCTTGTGTAATATGGAAACAAATGAAATCCGAAAAATGCGTATGAATAATAGCTACACTTTAAAAAATAAATAGCATATACTCTACATCGTTAAACGGTCTAGACAAAAAATGTCTTTCGAATATTATGCATGATGCATATAACAATAAATTTACCATGAATAAATCTTATCATAAAAGACATCATGTCTATCTAACGGTGTATTACAGCGTGAAGACAAAAAGTTATTTGATATCATATGAATCGGAATTATATCAGATTGTATCACAGATTTGCGAAGAAAGGAAAGTAACAGAATTTGTTATATGTGCTAAAAAAGATTTTTTTAGGTGATATAATGAAGAAGCATATGGATTTTTAGAAAAAAGAAAAATTAATGTAGAATGGATAGTGTTTTTAGGCAGAAATCCTAAGGAGACAGGTTATTAAATTAAAAACTGTAGAATTTTATATGAAGTCGAATAAATTTATAAATTCTCAAACCTAAAATCAAAGTGCCGTGCCGTGTCTTTATTAAGTGAAATAGAGAGACATTTTAAAATAATATGTAAGTAACAGTGCTTTTTACACATCTAATTTCGATCGTCAAAAACGTATGGGTATAAGAGGAGAGTTTATCTTCAATATGCGATAAATAATCACAAACTGTTTTGATTGCTCTTGTCTAATGGACAGTTTTATCTATAAACCAATTAGGTTCTAACTCTCCCATTACTGTAACATCTGCTTTAGAATTTTTTTCCAAAATACTTTAAAGCAATCTAACTAGATTACACATTTGTGAGAACAAACAGTATAGAATGTGTTAAAATTTTCATTCAAAAAATTTAATTAAATTTTTCTATGTCTGTTAGATTTTTTAACAACATGAAATCATATCTTTTTACCCACTGCACACAAATAAAAAGTATCTGCATTAGATTTTTAGTTTTAGAGGGTATTTAAAAACAACATTTTGCTTGTTGTTTATTATTTACTACCATATTTAAAAACGAAGGAATACAGAATACTTTAAAATTCCGCTATTAGCATTTCGTTCAAATAATCTCGCAATAGGAGCTTTGGTGGCTCGTGATAACATTATACTTATTTCGTCTGGAAGCGCACTGCTGCATAAATGGAAAGCAATCTCAGATAATAAAAGAGCTTCCCTTTGCTCTACAAAAGGGAAAGGCGAAGTGTATTTGTGCAAACGCGGTGACTTCGCGCACATTTTATTTGTTAGTTGCTGTGTTTCAGAAGACAAGTTTAACCAAATTAGAAATAGAACCTTAGAGTGGAACATCAGAAATGGTCTATTTTCGCATTTTAATTAAAAGAAACTTTGTGCTATTTATAATGTTCTGAATACACACTTTACATTCATTCGTTACAAATTCTGATGTTACAACTTGGTTTTATTCACAGGACAGTTGATCTTTGGACTTGCTCCTGTTGTGTGACATACACTGGTGTCTAAAAGTTAAGCATAATTGGTTTTTAAGTAAATAATGAAAGAAATGTAAATCGGAATGGAATGAAACGTGATATGCGAGTATAAAACGGTTATAAAGTAAGGAAAAAATTCAAAAGAACGATAATATTTACTTTTATTGTTCTAAATAGCAGTTTGAAAGAAAACTGAGCATAGTAATGGTTCACACTTTAAAGGAAAAATGAAAGAAAACTTTAAATAACATAGTGATGATGCATTTTAATAAGGTGTGTTGTCACCTCTGACAGCCAAGCACGCTTCAAAGAGATTTCCCATACCCGCTATAAGAATATGAATGAGTTGTGGGCCAAAAAGTTCCACGCTTCTTTGAGAGGTCCTTTCAGTTCCGTAACGGAGCGTGGCGGGTGCGAAAGAGCAAGAAGTTGTCTCCGGAGCATATGCTATACATGCCTGATACGATTTAAATCCGGGGAGTCCGCAGGCCACGACATGCGCTAGATGTTTTCCGTTTGAAGGAAATCGTCAACCAGTAACGCACGGTGATAAGGCGCATTATCATCCATAAATATGAAGTCAGGACCAACAGCACCTCAAAACAAGAGAACATAAGGCTAAAGAGCTTCGTATTTGTAACTTTTACCAGTCACAGACACCGTGTCAAAGATATGGAGGTCTGTTTGGCCGTCCAACATGATGTTTGCCCATACCATCACTCCCTCTGATGAAAAAAGATGTCTTTTCTTTATGTTTCTTGGTTCAAAATGTGTTCCATGTTTTGGTAGTAAAACACAGAAGTATGAGACAATACAAGGAGAAATAAGAGGATTTTAGATTTCTGAACAAGAATCCCAAGCAAAGTTTAAAATCTATGGTTTAGAATTCATGGTTAGAAATTTAGAATTCATGGTTCATGGTTTCATGTTCTTTACTTAGAATACAGTCCTTTACATAGAAAAACGCATATTTGTATTATTAATAATATTGTTATTATTATTATAATTATTATTATTATTTATCTTAAGGATTATTTGTTAAATGCCCATATAGCACACTTGCCTCCCCAGGATGTCCTGGGGAGGATTCACATCCCAGGACCGTCATCCCCCAGGCATTCCTGAGGATGCAGAAAATTGTCACCAGGAGGTCCTCAGGAACCGAAAATGTCAGCTTTACAGCATTCTCGCGAGTTTCCCAGGACCTCTCTTAGGATCCTCCACGGGAGGTTCTAGGGAAGATTTGAGCAAGTGATATAGGAGAACTTGCGAGCTCTGACCGTTATGCTGTAGGGTCAAGGAGAAGTAAAGGTTTCTAAGGTATACATGCATTTTTACTCCGCTTTTGAAACTTAAAACTAGGATATGTCCTCATTTTTTGTGCCTTTTGCATACATTCGACATAAATTTAAATTAATAACTCTAAATAAATTATCAATAATTATTTGTTATAATGTAAATATCTTCGAATTTAAAATTTTTTAAATGAAATTGTATTTTTAAATGACAAAAATATCCTTTTAGCTTTTAATACTTAAAATCCATTAAAATCGTTCTGCAGTTAGAAAATTGATTATGAACACATTGATTGATTTGACACAAAATGAATGATGCAAAACGTTTCTGATGATATCCCCTATAATATTTTATTTTAGTTAGTAAAAATATTATTTCCAGACATTAAAATAGCAAGAGATTAAAACATATAGTTTCTTTAAAATTATGATTTTTTTTTTAATGATTGACAAATAAAGACTAAGTGAATCCTTTCAAAAATAAACCTTTTTTGCTCTTTCTCTCTCTTACTTTTTTTTTTTTACAGAAATTTTAATCGATTTTTTTTCTTTTTTCTCTTGTTGCTCTTATTAAATGAATTTATGAAAAAATATATATATATAAATTTGCTCAGTCTTTTCATTCCTAATTTTTACTCTTTGAAATATTTGATTGTTGCAGTTTCACTGTTTTCTTTTTACGCTTGGTAAAAGGTGCTCTTATTATATGAATTTATGAAAAAAAATATATAAATTTGCTTAGTCATTTCTTTCCTAATTTTCACTCTTTGAAATATTTCATTGTTGCAGTTTCATACTGGGACCCACCAGCGGTCAAGAGATTCTGCTCTTGAAGCTCGTAGATGGGATGTGCTGAGTTTGTACCCAATCGCGCCCGTCGGCCTAATTGTTTGGAGTTTTCCGGGGTTTTCTTCGAATCTTGGATTTCCTCGCGTAAATACGGGTTAGGTTCCTTTAGAAAGACCTTCAATGTGGGCAAGTTCCCTTCCCTTGATATGTCCCTCAAGCTGATAATTAGCCGTCATAAATACAACCAATCAACAAACCCGTTTTAAAGTGATTAGGTATATTTTGGCGAGTATCTATTAACGAATAATTAAATCCGTATGAAATTCTTATACGACGGCACGAGTTACAGATGTTTGGAGATTTACCACTTGTTGCGGGATTAAAAAATACTGTAAAACCACTGTATTATTTATAACATTGTAAAAATATTAAAATTCTGTATTTTTATTAATAACACACCATTATACAAATTTGTATAATTTTGTTATATCAGAATTTATTGTGAAAATCATTTCTAAAATTCTATCATTACACTGAAACACTGTTTGAGTTACATAAAATAGAAACTATTAATAAAATTTGAATCTGTTAACAAAATCATTTTATTTTCTTATTGTTATAAATAAAATTACTTTTCAGTTAAATCTCCATTTAATAGTCTTTAAGAATGGTATGAAATATTCATGTGCATAAGAAAATACAATATGCACCGTTTTTCATTTAATCAACGACGGGAAATACATTTATTGATTTCTTGAAATGTATTTTTAGTAACTAAGATTTTAGATAATTTTAAAAGCCTAAAAGAACTCATGTCTTTATTTAAAATATAAGATGTTTTTATCAACGAACTTAAAAATCCCAAACTAATATATATATATGTATATTTTCTATTACACATACGAACAAATTTGTTCGTAACACCTTTTCTTACTTTTACTACCTTTTCTTACACAAATAGTCTGATTTCCAATTTATGGAAACTCACACACTCTTTTTTTCTCTTTTTCTCTCCTTGAGTGATTCCCGTGAAACATTCTCAGCTGGCAAAACTGGTTAGGAATGGGGAGGGTTGGGGTGGGGCGGGTAAGCTTATTGTGAGTCCATAATAGTAATCTTGTAATTGATGGAAGGTTGGGACGGTGATTCTTGCTTGAGAGCATTGTTTGCGTTTCTGTTATAATACTCTCATTGTCACCTAACTATATGCATGGTAAAACAGGAAATTCCATGCTTTATAGAAGAAATATAATAATCCGAAGAAATATAATATGAAATCGGTTTGTTAAATGAAGGTTTTAAGTAAAGCAATATATTTTTCAGTTGAAAATTGTGATAAAATATTTGTTATTAAGGAAATACAGATAAATATTTATCTGTAATTTCAGAACCAAAAAATATTCATATTTCTGAAGTTTTCAAAATAAAGTCTTCACTTTATCTATCAGAATTTAAATAATAATAATGATATTATGTTTGATAATCTAGAAAAGATATTAGAAAAATAATTTGTTAATAAGTCCAACTTACACTTAAAAAATTAATTAATGATAAATAAAAGAAAATAGGTTAAACCATCAGAGACAGTGGCGTCAACTTTGGTAAAATATTGAGTGTGCTCAAAAAATTTTTGAACAAATACATAAATATTGGGTGGGCTCAATTAATAATGGGTGGATAGAGATATCAAATTATTCTGTGGGCTTTCGCCCCATGGGCCCATATAAGTTGGCGTCACTGATCAGAAATGACACTTCAATTTATGCTTCTATTTAGCTAACATTTTCTTATCCCCAACACATACATAAATTACACTGGTAGTTAATTGATAATAACCTTAATTAAACATTAAATTTGCGTGAAATTATAATTTTTAAATGATTTTATAGGAATATATATTTTTAAACAGAAAATCTTTTTAAATAAACCACGTATTGGTATGCATTTGAGGAGGGAGAGAGGTGCGGCTCAATATTTATCCATTTTAAATCCAAAGCTACCATTTTAAAGGGGACTGTTCTATCTTTGAATTGGTGTTATGTGCTAAGATAAAAATGTCTAGTTTCGTCTCGACCCTTTTTTTAATAGTGCTTTGTAAGTATGTTAGCTAATTATATATATATATATAAACATTTAACATCTGATATTAAGATGCATCAGGACTCGATTTAGATAATTTTCATAAGAGAGTTTTAAACGGGTACTTATGAACAAACTTACTTTAAGAATCTCTTTTTTTTTTCTTTGCATAAATACTTTTACCTCTAAATATCAGAAAAAAATATATGATCCAGAATTGTCTTCTATTTAGAGATTTTAGTTTATTAATTTAGAAATTTACTATTTAGTTACTTTAAACAAGTTAAATTAATTTCTTAATTATTAAAAAAGTAATAATAACAAAAAAGCAAAATGCAATAGGTCAATATATCAATAATAATCAATATCAATAATTAAAAAAATATTGATAAATGAACAAATTTTGGTTTAAGAGATACATAATAGCAATTAGTATATAAAAATAGGAATTAACTGAAATAGTAAATTAAAATTTTTAATTTAACTAAAAAAGATTAAAAGTTATAGCAAAAATTAAAAATAATTACAATTTAATAACAATTATCTAACTTGCTAAAAAAATAAGAAATCGAATAATTGATAAAATAAAATTAACTCATTAAAAAACTTATACCGAACAAACTGAATTCAATACTTTAATAAAAAGAAATTAAACATTTTACTCCAGAATCACTCACCAGATGGCGCCAGCACTGTGGCTTCCTCGGCACTTCCCCAGGAAAGACTAACCAGGTACTTCCCCAGGAATGATTTCCCAGGTACTTCCCCAGGAGTAGCGTCCCTGGGAAGTTGCTCCGAGGGACGCTTCTGGGAGCTCACTCCTGGGGACACCGTAAAAGACTCTTCCCCAGGACGTCCTGATATTGTCATTTTAGTATTAGGAGGAATATGGGATGACTTGGAGCTCCTGGGGAGGTATTGAGGAGCTTTTGTGCTAAATGGGTGAGGCATACTATTTTATACCTAAGTCACTCAAAATAATATTTTAAAAAAGTTTGTATTTAGAGACATTTAAATGTAGTACAAATGATTAATAACAAATCGCATCCTTCACTACTAATTGACAGTAACAGTGAACAAAGTAATATGGTATTAATGTATAGTATCACACTTTTATTGTTATAACTTAGACAATTTACAATAGTAATTTTATGCATACTCTTTAGTTCAACAACGCATACATTACACTATGATTAAATATAAAACCTAAGACAAAATAATAAAATATACTTAAATAAATTCGTCTCTGATTTATAAATGATGAAAAAACATAAAAAATAAAACATCTTAATCCATTCCTTTCAACAACAACCTGTGTAGAGTAATTGGCATCTATTCCGTATTGATAGCCACTCTAGGTAACAAAATTTCTTTTCTAACGCTTTAACATAAAACATGCAAAAAAAGTCTATAATGACCAAATCTTATCATAAAAGACATTATGTCGACCTCAGTGTTTATTTTTCCGTGAATAAAAAAGATCATTTCATGTCATATGAAAATGAAATGTATCAGATTCTTACAGTTATACTTTTTCAGGATTATTTATAAATCAAGAAAGATGAAAACCGAATAATTTTTTATATGGAATAAAATATTTTGTATTTGTAGTAAAACTCATAAGTGTAAGAAAATACAAGGAGAAATAAGAGTTTTTTAGATTTCTAAATATAAATTCCAAGCAAAATTTTAATTTCATGGTTTTGAAAGACGTGTTCTTTACTTAAAATACAGTCCTTTACTTCGAAAACCTTTTTTTATTATTAATACTGTTATTATAATTATTATTATTTATCTAAAGGATTATTCGTTAAATGAAGCATACAAGTTTATACCTAAGTGACTCAAAATATAATTTAAAAAAAAGTTTGTATTTATAAACATTTAAATGTTAGTATATATGATTAATAACAAATCGCTTTCTCCACTATTAATTGATAGAAACAGTGAACAAAGTAATAATGTTATTAACTTAGATTATGATAACTTTTATTGTTATAACTTAAACAATTTACATTAGTAATTTTATGCAATAACAATTTTATGCATACTACTTAGTTCAACAAAGCATACATTTTACTAAGGTTAAATATAAAACCTAAGACAAAATAATAAAATACGCTTACATAAATTCTTCTGTGATTTATAAACGATGAAAAAATATAAAACATAAAAATCTGAATAAATTATTTTTAACAATAACCTGTGAAAAGTATTTGGCTTGTATTCAGTTTTGATAGCCAACCTAGGTAACAAAAATTCTTTTCTAACGCTTAAACACTATATATGGCATAAAAAATCTATAATGACTGAGTCATATCATAAAAGACATCGTGTCGATCTTAATGTTTATTTTTGCGTGAAAACAAAAAAGGTCATTTATGTCATATGAAAATGAAATGTATCAGATTGTTACAGTTATACTTTTTCGGGATTATTTATAAGTCAAGAAATATGAAAACCGAATAATTTATTATATGGAATAAAATATTTTGTATTTGCAGTAAAACACAGAAGTAAAACACAGAAGTGTAAGAAAATACAAGGAGAATTAAGACGATTTTATATTTATAAACATGAATTCCAAGCAAAATTTGAAATTCAGATTTTAGAAAAATTACTTATAATAAAGTCCGTTACTTAGAAAAACATATATTTTTATTATTAACCATTTGAAAAATGGTTGTTGTTTTTATTAATATTGTTATTATTATTGTTGTTATTTATCTTAAGGATTATTCGTTAAATTGAGGCATACTAAAACTTATAACGAACTTGACTTATTACTAACGTGACTTATACCTAAGTCACTCAAAATAGAATTAAATGAAACTTTGTATTTATAAACATTTAAATGAAGTATACATGATTAATAGCAAATCGCCTCCTTCACTACTAATTGATAGAAACAGTGAAGAAAGTAATAATGGTATTAACGTAGATTATCATAAATTTTATTGCTATAACTTAAACAATTTACAACAGTAATTTTATGAATTCTCTTTAGTTCAACAACGCATGCATTTTACTATGATTAAATATAAAACCTAAGACAAAATAATAAAATACGCTTACATAAATTCTTGTGTGATTCATAAACGATGAAAAAACGTAAAACATAAAAATTCTGAATAAATTCCTTTTAACAATAACCTGGGAAAAGTATTTGGCTTGCATTCAGTATTGATAGCCAATCTAGGTAACAAACATTCTTTTCTAACACTTACACGTAATATATGGAACAAAAAATCTATAATGACTGATTCTTGTCATAACAGGCATGATGTTGACCTCAATGTTCATCTTTGCGTGAAAACAAAAAAAGGTCATTTGATGTCATATGAAAATGAAATGTATCAGATTGTTGCTGTTGGAGTTTTTCGGGATTATTTATAAAGAGATGAAAACCGAATAATTTATTACATGGAATGCAACATTTTGTACTTGTGGTAAAAGACAGCAGTATAACAAAATGCATGGAGAAAGGAGAATATTTCAGACTTGTAAACATGAATTCCGAGCAAAATTTCATAAAAGGTTTTTATTGATCAATTTGATGCAAACATTTTTAACACTTTCCACCAAAGTGAAGAAGTGTTTATGAATTCGGTTTGTTTTTCCGTCTGTCCGTGCTCAAACTCCAGTAAATATACTCTTATTGCTCTGAAATTTTTAAATGTTATTGATGTTTAGCCTAGCACGAATCCTATTTCAAATGAAGTTTCTAGCATAAGTTAGTTTACAAAGACAGTTGAAGTTTTACCCTTACATTATGGGCTATGGGAAAAATCGTTTGAAATGAATTTTAAAGATGTTAAAGTGTGCCAAACATATTGAAATTTATATGCATTTACGAATTACACTAAAATATGTCATGAAAAAATTTCTATTATTCGTTTACATGGACAAACAAAAGAATTCCATTTCATAATGATAAAGGGGAAAATTGTGTGCGACATATTTTAATTACATTCATTTCTTTTATAAATAACAAAATTGATACATTTCACTGAGGCTAATTATAAGTTATAAGATATAGTCATGCATAATACGAAGTGCATAGCATTTACAGGGACACACAGAAGGTTTCAAATAATATATTCTTTCTGAATTAATGTATATGTATCCGATGATGGCTAATTGATGGATGAAAAGCATATTGATTAATTTATGTGCTTTTAAGTTTCACTAAATCTATGCCTATTATATGGTGTGAATAAATGCTATAGTTGATGTACAGGGCTACACAAAAGAGCTCTCAAACGTTACTGAATATAAGCGCAAATTACTTAAAGGTGGTTTTTAAATAAGTTAATTTTTAGGCTAAACAACATTCAGTTTATTAAGAAATGTTTGCAGAATAAAGATAGAATGACATACAGGGCTACGCAAAAAAATAGATACATGGAAGCTTATAAATGATAATTTTTGAGAATGTAATTTCATAAGTTTTAAGAGTGTTTTAGTTTAAAATAAATTTTAGCGAAATTTGGAGTGTAATAAAGACAGTAGATAAACTGCAGGGCTGAAAAAAGAAGCAACTCTATTTTTATCGCTTAGCATAAATTACTGAAAGCGAAATTTCAGCTTGCTAGGTATTTCCTTGCTAAACTAAATTTAAAGTTATAAAGTATATATATCAACCGACAGTTCAAATAGAAGGCTGTGCAAAAGTATTGGAAAACATATTTGGCTATAGACAGTTACCTTATTTCCTTAAATAACGAAGGTTTGTTTAAAATTTCAGAAAGTGTTGGAAAGTGTTTCTTAATCTATGCTTGATGCATGATTTTTCTTACATGCTAAATATTATTTTTGGTTACATAATTATCTGTTTTTGTAATGAAAGATCCCGAAATATCGTCAAAGTTCACATTTTATCGTTAATGTGATTTTATGATTAATGTATTTTCTTTTCTTTTTTATTTGCTACAGCCGATGAATTGCCAAATGCTATAACTTTGCTTAATTTATGATAGATTGTTATAGTTAGTGCAGATTGAATTTATGTAACTTAGACACATTATGCTTTCAATTCCTAACTAAAGTGCCCGAGAGAACGTAAAGTTGAAGTAATTCAAACAATTATTATTACTATGAGGCTTAACATCCCCTAATGCGGTACAAAACAATTACAAATATTTGTTCATATCCCATATCATAGAAATGCGATATAATTATAAACTTATTTCCATAGATACTTTGGATTTAGAATAATTTGGAACAAAAATTTCTGATATTCTGTAATTTACCCCTAGTAATTATAAATTAAGAATAATCATTTATCTTGATTTTATCTGATGGAAACGAAAGCATGCACTATAGAACAGTCTGTCCCTTTGAAATCATAAAGAATTTGATAAGCGCGTACAAGAGGTCAATTGTGAATTAATACACAAAAGATCGCTCTCAATCTGTAAATAAAAGTAATTTATACTTTGTCAATGGAGATAAAAATGCTTACATTCATAATTCACTTCAGTATCTACTATTCTACTAGAAAACTAGTGCTAATTCCTACCAATTAAGCCATGTTTATAATTACACAAAATTACTCCAGATCTAAAGTAACAGATATCTAGAACGGATATACTCAGTTTTTTCCTACTGGACCTAAACGTATTTTTGCTATGTTAGTTCGCCCGCAACATATTGCTTTAAAATGCAAGGATTTCTATTAGTTTAACCGTCACTAGGTGTTTGTAGAGCATGTCTCCTGTCTAGCAATTATTCTCGGACAGATGTTGTCCAAATTCTTGTCTAAAGATTAAATGTGGAAATTATATTAGTAAATAAAATTTTGAAAAATAGAAAATCTTATTTTTATGTTAAAATGTATTGAGCAAATGTAATTAACTTTAAATAAACTTTAAATGGTGTTAAAATTTTAAAAAAGCATACATGTATGTCCAGTTTGAAAAGTAATAGGTATAAGAAATATTTTGACTAAGGAACTGATATTTAGAATGTTTGCACCTCTTTTATTCCGTCCTTTCTACACTTTAAATAATCTCTAAATTTACTATAATTTTTCTAAGAAACAGGGATTCATTGAACTCTTTATGTGATGGTGACGACAATATTTCATGTAACAAATGCACTTTTGCACTGCAAATGAAAAATTCTGTAAGGTTACTAAGAATTGTTTAGAAAGCTGGGATGCCTAGAAATTTTTATATATTTTCAATCCGTTTTAAAGACAAAGGTTAAGTAAGATTACTGCAGTTTTAATAGATTATTTTGTAAAGCTACAGATTTTTACAGCTTTACACAAACTAGCTTCAAAGATTTACGTATTTTTTTCATAGAGAGTACTACTAAAGTTTAAGTAAGCATACATGTTTCTGTAAATTTGCTTCTATAGAATTTCAGATTTTTTTTTTTTTAGTTATACCACAATTCCTGCAAACGAGAAATCATCCCTTTTTAAAAGTATTTTAAAATGATTCTTTTACAGAAAATAAATAAAAATTTTGTTGTGAAGAAGAAAACAAAAATGATGGTAGATCAAAAGTAAATTACTTAGCATTAAAGAATGACAATTATCTTTGACAATTAATTTATCAACAATTAATGTCATCATAAACAAGCTGTTAAACGTTAATTTTGTATCTTGTGTGTTTCTTTCACACTTAATTTGCGATATTTCTTCCTGAGTGATATATACAGATGCTTTCACAAATTTTACTCTCATGGATGGATAGAATCTAAGCGATGGATTAAGCTAAGGCATTAGATTACGTCAAATGATATCTTTGTACAATATTAAGAATTAAATTATTTAACAAAAGGTACTTTTAAAAGAATATTGGTCAGATGTGTAAACTGAAACATTTTTATGACGGAATATAACACATGCTGACAATGATTACAATTTATCTATCGTAGAATGCATTTCAAATTTAAAGGGAAATATAAAAAAAAATATTTACTGAGACCTACAGTTGTTCGTTTGAAACAAATGCTTCTAAATTTGCAGTTATCAGCAGCTACAATTTTCAAAATTATTCACAGTGTATCTTTAACTCTCTTTTAAAGGGAAATAATAACAATAATAATAATTCAGATCCACTCTGATGAATCTTAAATGTTTTATAGAATATTGAAATTAACAACACATATTAAAAAAATATAGAAGCACAATTCATGTCACTTTATCATATATGTTAAATAAACAAATGAAAATATGTATGTATTCATATATATACACTGTAAAAAAATATTCAAGAGGTTACTAAAAATTTTTTAGTAAATTTGTTTTCCACAGAATTTTTTAATAGCCATTACAAACTTTTTTTTGCAAGTGAAACAAGCATTTCTTTTGTAAACTGAACAAAAGAATATTTTATATAACTAACTTAAAATTTTTTAGTATGAGCCACCAAGCAAATTTTAGTAATAGCTCCAAAATTATTTTTAATAACAATTACGTGCGTCCGAAGGGCAGGAGCTTCCTTCGAGCTACATCCAGACTTCTGAAGCGATAGATTTTCGGCAAAAACGCAATAGATGGCAGCACCAAACATTGCGACCAGCTCCAACAGGAAATTCATAACCCCTTTATTATAGAGTACTTACACTACATACATTCGGGGCGTACTTGGCGCTGCCCAGTATTGAACCCGAGACCTTTTAGTCTGGAGTCCGTTACTATAACCACTATGCTATCGAGGCCACGCCAAGTGAGTTTTAGTAATAGCTATTAAAAATACAAAACTATTAACTCTATTCGTTGCTAACTTTTTTCTAGTAATTCTTACAGATTTTCTAGTAACCGACTAAGATTACTAAACATTTTTTAGTAATTACAAGGATTACTAAAGTTTTTTTAGTAGATCGACCCTTTTTTTTTTACAGTGTATATGCACAATATAAACGCATATACATTTTTTCACAATCCAGAACTATCTAAAATAAACAGTTTTACGGAGTTAGTTTAGTTTACGGAGAAAAAATCACAGTGAAAGAAACAGGTACAAAATCGAACGTTAAAGGTACAAAAAATAAATTTACTGTTACAAGCAAGTTTTGTATTTCTTGGCACTCATTAGATCGCATAAAAGAAAAAAATACAAATGTTCGGTGAATTACCATCTATTTCTTTTACCGTTAGCTAATTTTTTCTCTCCTCAACCGAGTTTCTAAAAATTGACTTTTGGCACCCTAAATCTGTAAATACTCCAATGTACTTCGTAAACGCCGCACCTGGGGTAACGTTACATTTCGTCGACAAAGTATCATTGGCCTACTTTTAATCAAAGTTTTCTGAACAGTGTAGGGTGCCTCATTTCTAATACCTTAAGATTCTAAAATTTTATTTAAGTATTTAAATCCAATTTAAGATGTTTTTGTGTAAGTTTTAAATTAAGGAGACCTCAATCGGTATTAGAACTACCAAGAACGCGGGACGCGCACCTATCCCCTTCACACGTTTCACATTTTATTTTAGATTGCCCAACACATCTTAGCACGCTGTTTACGTCTCATCTAGTTTAATTCTGCTTAAGTTTCCATTCGAATCCCACAAATTCTAAGTAGAAGAATATTAAATTTACTTTTTCAACCTTGATAGTTCGGTATCATTATCGAAAATGGCACAGTTTTCATTATCGACAAAATCATATAATTTTGCAATGTTCAGCAAGAGTTTTGAGTAAAGTCTTAAAGAATTTCTACTTTATGCCAATTTTGCTCGCACGGAAAAAATGGTTTTTGTTTAGATTTGATTTTATTTTTGTCGTCCGATTATCTGCACTAGGGATATAGGACCGGGGGAATGCCCTTCGTGGGGGTCTTTCTAAGGGAACCTAACCCGTATTTACGCAAGGTTCGAAGAAAACCACGAAAACTCCGAACGGTTAGGCCGACACCGCGATTGGGTTCGAACCCAGCACTTGCCGTCTACCAGTTGAGAGGTCTGTATCTCTCGGCCACTGGTGGGGCCCAGAAAAAATGTAAATGCCGTATTTGACAACCAAATTACCAATCAAACTCTTTAACGCCGTGGCATTTTTTCCATAGAATACGGTGGCGATTGAAATAATTAAAATTCATGATTTTTCACCTTACGTTTGAAGAGTTTATAAATACTATAGAAAACGTGTTCTTTACGTTTTGATACATTAAAGAGTGCACACATTCTCATTCTACCGTCCTTGAACATGTTTAAATAGTTTTTTTGCATTTCTAATATTTTTAACAACGACACGCAAATGACATCGTGATTATATTATATTAGAAGAAATAGAAAAAAGTCTATTGAATCAGTTTAACATTGCACATTTATATAAAAAATAGAAATAAATAAATCAAAGTAGCTTTAATCACAAAATTCTTATTATTTTTTTTTCAATAAATGCAGTCGCGTACTCTCACGTTTTCAAATAGTCTAAAGCATGTAAACATTTTTACAATTGAGTGGAAAATTATTGCTCGGATAAAATGTTTGCTATATAAAGCAAATTAATGAAATGTAAAACTTTTGAATACAAGAAGTACTTGCATTTTACATTCCTTTTATCTAAATTACCTTGTAATTTATTTTCTACTTTATGCTAACGAAATTTCGAAGATGATTGCTATCATGATAAAATCCCTAATTCTGCAATATAAATCCATTAATAATTTTGCAACTCTAATTTAAATATTTAACTTTAAAACTGTGTAAATTTGGAAATAAATATTTTGAATGTCATTGCAAAATTATTTTCAGAAATATTTTGTTACAGAAAATTCAATAAGTTATTCTTTACTTCGTTTTTGCCCCACTATTTACATTTCCAAGAACTTGAAGATTAAATTATTCCATTCGATAATTTCAAGACATTTCAGCTGAAATGTTAAAAGCGACATTCTTGTTATGATATATTAAGAAATAAGTGTTGTAAAAGGAATTTTTACATGAAGGAATGCATTTGGAAAATCAGAATGTGTATTTAAGAACAAGAATTAAAAACTATATGAAATCATTCTGACAACATATTTATGTGTTAAATCAGCTGTAAAAATAAACATTAAAAAAATATAAAAAGCAGGAAGCATTTTTAGCAAAAACAAACAATACAGCTTGTCATCAGCTAAAGCATACGCGTGGCAAAAGGTCAAAGATAAACTGAAAGAAGGGGATAGAGACTGTAAAGGTGTGACAGGGGACGTTAGTTGAAAGAGCAATTGCGGAAGACGAACGTGATGCCAAAAATATGAAGAGAGAAAAGTGGGAAAAATATTGGAAATAAAAAAATCGAAAAAAACTGGAAAATTACAATAATAATAAATAAAAATAAAATGTATAATAGAGAAAATTAAAAAGGAAAATAAAATAAATAGTAATAATAATATTAATATTAATATTAATACAAAATTAAAAAATAAATAAATATTAAACTGATAATAATAATAATAATAACAATAAAAGTAATAATACTATTAAGAATGAAGATTACATTAACAACAGGATTAATAATAATCTGTTTTCAGTTCAAGTTTGATCTTGTACTCTTACGGATAAGTGTCTGCTTTAGCTGAAGACGCTCTGTATTGTTTTATCTCGAAACGCGCCCTTTTTTAAAAAATAATTTTTAGTCTATTATTTTTATTATTAATTATCGCCAGTGTTTTCGGTGAGTTTTTTTTCCGCTAAAATATACAGTGCTTAGAAATTTCTTAAATATGAGTAGTAATAAAAATTGAAAATACACTAACTGGCCATTGACGAACGTTCACTTGCGATTTTAGATATTAGGTTAAATATCTTGAAAAATACATGAGGAATTATCCCGAAACTCTTAATGTATAAATATAATAGTACAAGTCATACATCTCCGTGAAGATTTTTTCCCGAAACTACATAGAGGACTGTCAAGAAATTAAAAATAATGAATATCTTTTGAACAACCCTGTCAAAACTAATGTAGCAAAAGCGCTCAAACTCTAGATTATGATTAAGTGCCTTACTGTAATAAACTGTGTTCATTTTTATCCGTGCATACTCGCAGCAAAATTAAGGTTTTTCTAAAAATGGTCCCAAATTTTGCCAAGTTTTTTGTTTATAATTTTCAGAGTTCTTAATATAAAGTAACATTCTTTTCTGAAAACATGACAAATAATTTTGCACACAATAATCTGTAATCAGAATATAAAAAAATAATAAACATTGTATGAAAAATGAGTAGGTTTACTAAGTAATTTTTCACTGCGCATGCGTCAAAGATATCAAAATTTCATTTCCATATTATGTTATATAAATGTATAGAGCAGCTTTTGTGAAAGTTGCAAAGTCATAGCTTGAAAGTTCTGAAAAAAATCGTCAATTGAGTGAGTTGAAAATCCGTTATTCCCAAAACGAAGCAAAAACAAGAGAGGTTGTATCCATATGTTCATTGATTAGTGTCAATATAGAATGCACAGTATGGGACGTACTTCTACATTTGGATAAAATCCCTCTTTTTTTGCTTCATTTTTAGAACAATGAATTTTGTGCTTATTCTATGCACGGTTACTTTCAGATTTTTCAGGCTATGATTCTCAGACTTTCACAAAAGGTGATCTATACATTTATCTAACAAAATATGCAAATGAAATTTTGATATCGTTGATGCATGCGCAGTGAAAAAGTATTTAGTAAACACACTCATTTTCCTACAATTATTATTATTTTTTAATTTTGATTACAGAGTATTATGTGCAATATAATTTGTCATATTTTCAGAAAAGAATGTTACTTTATATTAAGAACTCTGAAAATTATAAGCAAAAAACTTGGCAAAATTTGGGATAATTTTTAGAAAAACCTTAATTTCTCTGCGAGTATGCATGCTATTTGCATAAAAATGAACACAGTTTATTAAAATAAGGCACTTAGACATAATCTAGAGTTTGAGCGCTTTTGCTACATTAGTTTTGACAGGGTTATTCAAAAGATATTCATTCTTTTTTATTTCTTGACAGTACCCTATGGAGTTTCGGGAAAATAATCTTCACGGAAATGTGTGACTTGTACTATTATATTTAAACATTAAGAGTTCCGGGATAATATCCATAAACAAAGTACAGCGCACTTTGAAAGTGAAAATCTAATATTTTTTCTAAATTTCAACACGCTGTACGGTTTATTTAAAACTAAACACAGGTCAAAATTTAAAAAAAATTTAACCATGGAATTATAAAAAATTAAGGTACTTTCATCTACCTATTTTTATAAATAATTCTAATTCCAACTCATTATACCCCGGATCTGTCTTATTTCTCTTTGTATTCAGCATTAATTTTTTCATGGTGTTTTTATTATTTGAATTTTTCTCACATGAATAGCTATGTACACAGAACTGTCTAGATTACAAGGGACTAAATTTTTTTACCAGTATTGTACCAGTATTTTTAACATAAATTTTAAGTTTTATATCTCTTGGCAATATTGTCAAATAATGTATTAAGGGTTTCTGTTTTGAAAAAGATGTGCATTTAGACTGCTAATAAACTGTTAATTGATGCTAAATAACGGTGGTAGCCTTTATATACTCAGCTATAAAAATGTTACTGGTCGCACACTAGCAGTTTAAATTTAAAGATTGGCAGCCGGATATTGGTGGCTAACTACAAACTATTTGAAGCTAATAAATATCTATAATTTCTAATTTTTTTCTTATTTTTAGTTTTTCTATCATTTTATATATTTTTTTAATTACTTGAAAACATCAGATGGTATGTTCTATTTTGAATTCGTGTTTATTGTTTTATCATTAACTTTTTATATCAGCACTGCTGTTTTTAGTGATAAGTGTCGACTTAATTAAAAGCTGAAATTTCATATTTAATAAAATATTTTTTATTTTTTAAGTAATATCAAGTTCGGTTTTCCAAATGTTGTGACCATTCTGTTTAAACAAATAACTTTTCAGCATACATATGAATGTAAATTTTACATACACTATGTTTTTATTTTTACGAATATAACTGCTTTTCGTATATTAACAATAACGTTTTAATATAAAATACTATTTTACCAAATGAATTACATAATCATATATTTTACTTTATTATTATTTATATAGAAAATTCTTTCATTTATTTAGACCGAATGGTTTATGTAATCAGTTGAGACTTTCAGTATATTTTTGTTATGGGTTTCTTTGATCAAAATAAAATGGATATCAGATAACTAAAATAACATACTTTAGATTGGGGAAATATCTAATAAGATACCCAGACATAATACGTTTTGCATTACATCATATTGTATGTTTACAAAAGCTCTTTTTGCTAAATAAATAATGGTACAAAGTTAATAAGTATATATATAAGCAATATCAACTTCTGTCAGAAGTCGTTTCCATCACATTTATTGCTTTTCTTCAGCAAGCTAAAATCATATAAAGACAAGTCAGAATTTGTACGTCAAACGTATCAAATAAGGTGCATTCGTCTATAATGAAATTTAAAAATATTTTGACTTGGAGTAATATTATACAATACTTTTATACAGTATATTATACGACATTTTTTACATATCCCTGTAAATATTATACACTATTTGTTATACAGAAAGTAAAGTTATAGTAAACCTAAACAAAGAATTTCAATTTCGTAAAATATGAAATAGTTTAAAATAATTAAAACGCACCCCAAACAATGTTTCCTCCAACATTTTGTAATGGAATATTTTTGTGTGGCCCTGTAAATTAATAACAAATATTCTTTGCACAGAGATTGTACATAATGTATATTTTAGTAAATACTTATAGAGATATAGTTATACATAGATTTATATCAATTTTATTATGTTAAAAGAATGTAACATCATTAAAAGGCACTTGAAACAATTTTTCCAATTGCCGTAATGTGACAGAATACTTTATAAATATTTATATTTTAGAAGTTTTAAAATTTGCAATACCGAAATTTTTTTATGCTTGGTTCATGAATATTCATGGTTAATCCATGGCATGCATAATATATGACGCTGTTGTAAAGAAACCTTTTGATCAACATAAAAATTATGTTTACCGTTATTATTTTTTTAAATATAAAAAATATTTAAACTTCTAAAACTTTTAATTTTTTCCCAAATGGTCGTTTGCAATTTGCTAAATTACATTTTTTAAAATTATTTTATTTTATTGTACTGAAAAAAACTGTATTAGAATAAAGGATATGCTTGATTGAGCTCTGATGGGAGAAGATTTTCCTATATAATTTTAACCTCCAAACATCACAATGACACCGGAATATTCAGCCAAGTCTATTTGAAAATAAATTAATGCAACTTTTGTGTGTATTAAACGGAATATTTTGTTTGCAAACTACTGGTCATAATGTGCCATTTGATTATTTCAAAAAATAAGACAATAATAATATTATGCAAAAATAATATTGCATAATCACATACATTGTGAAAAAAAATTAAAAGCTTAAATTTTACTATCCCAAAAATACATAGGCAATTCAATAGTTCCCTCTCTAACGTTGAAATTTTTAACGGCTTTTTCTAAAGATTTCAAAAACTGAATAAGGCATACAAGAAAGAAAGTTTGGCAAAATTCTAGCTTTAAGGAAAAACAAACTCTTCCAATTTGCAGATTATCTTATACCTTTGGAAAGTAGAGCCTTTTAGAATATAAATCTCTTGATGATCTTTCGTAGAGAATCTCTGTTGGGTTCAGGTCAGGATGTAGGACTGAACGACAGTTATTTGTTCATATCCAAACCACTGCAAGGTAGAGTTGTACATGTAAATTAAGCAATTATCTTGCTTATATGTACATTTGTCTCTATCTAGTAACCTTCCAAATCTAAGTAACTGTACGTTAATCATTTTCCGGTTATCTTCGGAACATTTAAGACCTTTCAAAAAACAATATTACTTGTTGAATTATAATAATATGCTCCACATACCATGCATGATTCTACCTTGTTGTCTGCTGAAAAAATCCGTGATTCTTCCAAATATCGTGGCAGTAATACACTACCTGGTTATTAATGAACGTCCACTTGCTATTTTAGACATTTTGTTAAATATCTAGAAAAATACATGAGGAATTATCCCGAAACTCTTAGTGTATAAACATAATAATACAAGTCATACATTTCCGTGAAATTTTTTTCCAGATACTCCATAGGGGACCGTCAAAAAATTAAAAAAGAATGAATATAATTTGAATAACCCTGGCAAAACTAATGCATCAAAAGGGCTCTAACTCTAGATTAGGATTAAGTTTATTATTGTAATCATTTGTGTTCATTTTTATGCAAATAGCCTGCATACTCGCAGAGGCATTAAAGTTTTTATAAAAATGGTCCCAAAATTTGCCAAGTTTTTTGCTTATAAGTCTTAATATAAAGTAATATTCTTTTTTGAAAATATGACAAATAATATTGTGCGCAATACCCTGTAATTAGAATTAAAAAATAAAAAAAATTGTTTGAAAAATGAGTAGGTTTACTAAATAATTTTTCACTGCGCATGCGTCAACGATATGAAAATTTCATTTGCATATTATGTCAGCTAAATGTATAGAGCAACTTTTGTGAAAATCTCCAAATCATAAGTTGAAAATTCTGAAAATACCCGTCAATTGAATAAGCACAAAATTCGTTTTTCTCAAAATGAAGCAAAGAAATGAGGGATTTTATCCAAATGTAGTAGTACGTCCCATATTGTGTATTCTATATTGACACTTATCAATGAATATATGGATACAACCCCTCTTGTTTTCGCTTCATTTTGGGAATAACGGATTTTCAACTTATTCAATTGACGATTATTTTCAGAATTTTCAAGCTACGATTGCCAGTCTTTCACAAAAGTTGCTCTATACATTTAGCTAGCACAATATGCAAATGAAATTTTGATACCGTTGTCGTATGCGCAGTGAAAAATTATTTAATAAACCTATTCATTTTTCAAACAATTTTTATTATTTTTTAATTCTAATTACAGGGTATTGTGTGCAATATTATTTGTCATATTTTCAGATAAGAATGTTACTTTATATTAAGAACTCTGAAAATTATAAGCAAAAAAATTGGTAAAATTTGGGACCATTTTTATAAAAATCTTCATTTTTCTGCGAGTATACACGCTATTCGCATAAAAATGAATACATTTTATTAAAATAAGGCACTTAATCATAATCTAGAGTTTGAGCGGATTTGCTACATTAGTTTTGACAGGATTATTCAAAATATATTCATTCTTTTTTAATTTTTTGACTATCCCCTAGGGAGTTTCGAGAAAAAAATCTTTACGGAAATGTACGACTTGTACTATTATGTTTATACACTAAGAGTCTCGGGATAATTCCTCGTGTATTTTTCTAGATATTTAACAAAATGTCTAAAATCGCAAGTGCGCGATCATCAATGGCCAGGTAGTGTATGACCAGCCATTGGGTGATAAAAATTAATAATAATTAATTAATAATTTTTTTCATCACTGAAAAGAATAACCGACCACGTTTGTCCTTTTTGTATGATTTCTAATCCACGGAAAACGAGAATCTTAGTGCTGTTTCGAAAAACTTTGGCAGAACACTTTGTGATAATAATAAAAAATGCCCTTACCTGCAACTGTCGGTGGACCGTTGATTTTGATGATGGAGCATTTATCTTTTAAGAAACATACCGTACAGACAGGTTCTCGTTTAAAACAATCTTAAAATCTCACTGCCTTGTAGTTAAGTCTTTTTTTGTCTAGAACAAGATTTTGCTTCTAAATTGTCACTTTTGGGCAGAATTGTATAAATACGAACACGGCTAGGTAAAAATATCCTTGCAGTGTCCACAACATTTCGCCCACGAGCCTTTAAACGATAAATGTTCAAAATTTATTTTATTTATTTATTTATTTATTTATTTTGAAAACTGCACATTGTGAGACACCTTTCCAATCCACCAAAAAGACAGCTTCGATTATATTCCAGAAAATTATTGGATCACAAATACATTACTTTGAATATGCAAATTCTGGATATCAGTACATAAATCAGCTTTTAATTCTTCTTGTCTCTATGCTAATTTGGGAAGGAAATTTTTTAAAATTAAATCTTTGACTGCTAAATGTTCTTGGAGTATTCTATTATTTTCTTTTAATCATCATATATTTCAATAGTTCATTTTGACTTTCTTATCTCATAAATCTACAAAAGTAGTTTTCTATAAAATTTACGGACCCAAGTAAATTAATCTATACCTATATTCTAAAGAGGTAAAGTTTGTTTGCTTGTAGGGGCTAATTCCTGAAACTACCGAACCGATTTCAGAAGTAATGGTAAGAAATTGATGGTGTTCGTCCGAAATCAAACGTAGGCTATATCTTAAGTCAATGCCCCTAATTCAAAGGGGGTGAAGAGTAAAATACGTTCTAAAAATGCTATTATTGTGTTACTGAAGGGCCTAGAAACATGAAATTTTGCATGTAAATTATCTTTAAGATATAAATGACAGATAAGAGCCTTTGCGAATAAAAAATGAATCTTAAAAGTGGTAAAAATGCTCGCAAAGTGTTCTAAAAATTTTCTAAATATTAATTTTAAAATAACTTCGGGAAGTAACGGACCGATTAAAAAATAATGATTTGAAAATTATGCTGGCAGTTCTTGCTCCAACATATATCTTCTGTTGGTGTTACTACCCCATAGGGGAGATGCACTCTCAAAAAAATTTCCGTCTTCTTACAGAAAATGTACTGGCAGCACTGCTGCCAGACATTGTCTGTATATTGACGACTTTCCGTTTATTTTTTTCTCCGTCAAAAGAGGAAAAATATCCGTCACTTGAAAAAAGTTTGGAAAAATCAATGCGGAAGAGGTGGGGATCGAACCAAGGACCCCAGGATTACAAGACCAACGCGCATCCACAGCGCCAGGATTGCTCGAGAAGATTTTGCTTTAAATAGAAGTGTTCATTTCATATGAGTGTGGTTTGGTGTATTTCGTTAAAAAGCTTTTAATTTTGCAGTTAATCTCGGAAAGACTTCATCTTTAATGAAACTGTGGCTGGGTTTTTTTTACTTTAATATTAATATAGTATAAAAATGTGAATTTTAAATATATTACGTAGATTGTTAGAGAAAAAACATGGATGTTTTATTTTTATTCGATAAGATTTTTTTTAATAATATCAATTTTTTTTGCATTTTATTTTTTAATTAAAATATTTTTTAAATGTGTTCACTTAAAGTACATTTTATATGCGAATATTTATCATAGAAATAACTTAGTATATTGAACTTTATTCAACTTATCCAACTTTGAATAACAGATTGTGAGAATTTTTGAACGAATAAAGAAAGTAATTGTTATTTATTTTTAAATTCGAAAACATTTTTGTCTTTTAAAACTAAATTAGACATTTTAATCGATAGAATACTTTTGTTTTTCATTTTAAAAATAAATTCGAATTTATTACTAACAGACCCAATGCGCATGCGTGCTAGATATAAACGGAAACGTTTCCTCATTTTTCGACTTTCGGAATGAACTCACAGAACAAATACGTCTTTTGGGAAAACAGAAGTTATTTGTGAAAAAATAACGACAACTTAGTGTATATTGACGAATTTTTCTGACAGTGTGCAGGAGCAAAAACCGTTCTAAAAATGAGATATTTGTGTTACTTAAAGACCTAAAAAATGGCACGTTAGTTATTTATAAGATATAAATGATCTCTATAAGCATTTCCCCAAAAATGCAAAATTTAAAAGTGGTAAATAGACACGAAAAGTGTGCTAAAAACGTCCTAAATTACGATATTTATAAGAAATCGCAGCAAGTAACGAACCGATATCAAAAATAATAATGTCAAAACGATGGTGATAGCCCTTGCTTCGATATTAGCTATATCTTATATCGATATCACTGCCCTAAAGACCTCAAACTGGTAGACGGTAGGTGCTGGGTTCGAACCCAATCGCGACCGTCGGCCTAACCGTTCGAAGTTTTCCGTGGTTTTCTTCGAACCTTGCGTAAATACGGGTTAGGTTCCCTTAGAAAGACCCCCACGGAGGGCATTCCACCCCTTAGGGCCTATATCCCATAGTGTAGATAATTGGCCGACATACATATAACTACAACACTGCCCTAAAAGAGGTGCAGGAGCGAAAACCATTCCAAAAATGTGAATTTTGTATTACTGAAGGACCTAGAAACATAAAGTGTGGCAGGTTGATTACTTATAATATTTAAATTATTTCTAAGAACATTTTCTAGAAAATACAAAATTTAAAAGTGGTGAAAATCTACGAAAAGCGATCTAAAAACGTTTTAAATTGAGCTTTTAAGCAATTGCAGGAAATATCGTATCAATTTAAAGAATAATGGCGTCAAATTGTTTGTAGCAGAACTTTTTCCAAGTTAGGCTATATCTTATGTCGTTGTCACTACCCCAAATGGGGTGAAGGAGCAGAAAACACTCTAAAAATGGAGTTTTGTAACACTGAAAGGCCTAGAAAAATTGCATTTAGCATGGTAGTTACTTATAAGTTATAAATGATCTTTTACAAAAAAATGACCTCTTTTCTAAAAATTTTGAAATTTAAAATGGATAAAAAAGCTAAAAAGCGTCGTAAAATCTTTCTAAGTGGCGATCTGTTACCAATCGCAGCAAGTAAAAATCGATTTTAATGATAAATTGGTGGAGATAGAACCTGTTAAAACATAACAAACATAAGATATGTTTTATGTCGGTGACACTAACAACAGAGGGTTGCAGGAGCAAAAAAAAAAAAAAAAAAAAAAAAAATCTAAATCTAAATTTTTGTTGTACTATAGATTTTAGAAACTTTAAATACGGCATGATAGAATAGGTACTTGTAAAATGTAGATGTCCTTTAAGAACAGTCTGCAGTAAATGTGAAATTTTAAAGTTGTGAAGCGAAAGGAAAAGCAAAAAGATTTCTAAAAAATTCTTAAACTATAATTTATATGCAAACTCAGGATGTAATAAAACGATTATGAAAGTAACGGTTACGAATCAATGGTGACACTCCCTGATTCTACATAGTTTATCTTCTTTGCTGGTACCACTACCACTTGGGGTGGGCAGGAAATACAAATGTTCTTAAAATCTTTCTAAATTACGTTTCAACGGGATATTAAAGGTTAAGAAATATGAAACCGATTTGAAAATAAACGTTGGCAAATTAATGGTGATACTCCCTTCTTTAACATAGGCATTTTATGTTAGCGTCACTAGCCCTAAAGAAATAATAGACCATTAGAAAAGAGACTTGAATTTTTACATGATGGTTAATTTTAAGATATAAATGCAAGCAAAGAAGATTGTTTCTAAAAAATCAAATATTTTAAATGAAAATCGAAATAAACGTATGAATTGAGCATAATATTTTAAAAATATTTTCTAAATTACCATTTATTAAGACTTAGCTTTAGTTATTATTATTCTAAGTCTATTTTATAAAAAATGTAGTGTGATGATGAAATTTTGTCAAACATTTCCTTAAATGTAAATTTTTGAATTATTCATAAATATTTTATTACTTTTAATAAAAATCAACGATACAAATATCACTTAGCATATTTCAACTTTTACGCGAGCAAATCCGTGGGGATAACTAGTATAAAATAAAACAATGTGTGTTAATCATTTGTTTATTCATGTCATTATATTTATTTGTTGCTGTAAATGAGCTACGGGGGAACTTAAACCACTTACAATACGTAATCGTTTGAGTTTGCATCTGCAATTTATTTCTATCATTGAATAAATACAAAAGTATCACTTTTAATGACATTCTAAAACTTATTTTAATAAATAATTGATATTTTTCATATACATATCATACTTTTTGGTGTTATTGATGAATCCAAAAAAGTATACTACGTAAATCTATTGAAAAATCTATCGTCATTTTCTGCATGAAAAAAAAAAACCTCTTTTTTTTACTTATTTTTAGAAATTTGACTGTTAGGAATTGAATATTCTGTTATACACTTACCGGCAAAAGTTAAACTGCAACCAGCCTTTTGTGTCGTATTTGAAAACTAATGAACATACAAACACGAACTTGAGATGAATTGCGTTTTGTAAGCATTCATTTATCGAAAGAAGGCAATTAAAATTTCTTTTTACTTTTAATACATATCAGAATCTTTTGAAATAGGTTTGTTATTAGTCATTTAAAAATAATGTTACATCAAAACATATTACAGTACCTTAGTTATATAGAGATACATGTCAACAATTACATATCTGAATCTTAAATAATATTTTTGTCATTAGCCGTATAAAAATGAATATGTATCTCTAAATATAGAGAGTTATAATATCAGCTGGTTCATAAATTTTTATTCTAGTTAAATAAAATCAGACGGAATTTCTAAATGGATATTTAAAGACAAATACTACAGTTTTATCGCATCTATAATTCAGGAGATATTGCAATAGCTCATAAATAACTCAGCACGAAAGAAGTCAATTAAAGATGCTGCTTACTTTTAATACGCATAAATAACAATTTATTATGAGCTTACCACGGAAATTTATCTGTCATTTAGCGAGAGCAATAATTAACAATGGCTCAGAAGAATAAAGGCACGAAACTTTCATGTTTAGAAAGAAAAAGGCTAACTCAAAGATATTTATTATCTACTGTAAGTGCAGTTATAGTAAATTATGTATACGAAGATTAATTAAAAGAAAGTGCAGATTATATTTCACTTGTCATTCACGTTACTGTGTGATAGCGCATGTATTCCTGTGTACGAAAGACGTCAACAAAACATGCACTCTATCATTAATAAAAGGATAAATATTATATCACATTTAACTATACATTATTATATCATTAACAAAGTTGATGCTTTAGATGATTTGTTTTTCATTTTATAGTTATAATAAATAACAATTTCTAAACTTTTAGCAAAAATGGTAACAAAATGCATTCAGATAAAAATATTGGAAACCAAATGTTTAAAACTGTTTAAGTATTTATCCCACACTGCTGTTGTAAAAAAAATTACGTTTTCTTTATTGTGCTTTGTATCTATTTTTTATACTTATAAATTTTTACATGATAAAAATATATTATGTACTAACTTAAAATATTATTGAAAAATAAATAGTGTTATTATTGATGTTAAGTATTGATATCAAATATTTATAAATATGTTGTTAATAATTGGACATTTTATATAGGGTCATGTAGGGTAACTGTAACCAGGGGGTAATTGTGACCATCTCCATATTGGAGAAAACTGTGTACGGTAAAATTTATCCATGCTTAGATATTAACCTCAAAATGTATTTTTTATTTTAAGTATTTTTTATTACTAGTCTACGGCATTTCTCATGTACGAATAGCAAGTCTATCACAATTTTTTATAAACAGATTTGAGAGTTTGGAGTTCGAAAAGGCCTCTCAATTACACCAAATAAATGTGTATGAGTCAGTTTAAAAGAAAATATGCTAGATCTTAATTTCCCTGCCAGTGGTATTAGTACTAGTGCCAAACTTTTGTGATTGTGAATTTTTATGCGGTAAATATAACCATAGTCTTTACTTAAAAAAAGAAAGCAAAAACAGATATGAGAATTAAAACTTTTTAGAGGTGTTCTTAATTCTTAAAGGATATATGTACCTATGTACCCTTTCTTATGTACTAAAAACACCACGTTTCCAAATAGGAAAAAGTTTAAAAAATATATAGTTGAAAATTTAGAATTTAATCATAATTATCCCTCCTGATTCTAAAAATATTAATTATATTTTTATTTTTAAAATTTAGTAAGAACACATACTTATATTCATCATATTTATGAAATCTACAACCGCCTCCGATTTCCAGGAAGTATTTTTAGTCTCTTTCGTCTTGTTATCACAGTCTTGTATTATATTTATATCTGTGCGACTGCTCTATCACAATCCTCAATAATTTCTTGGTCTTCGTCTTCTTTTTTGATGATTAGATTTAAGTTCATATTACTTTTTGAATATCATCCCTCATTCATTCTTTCACGTGTTCCAAATCTATTAGTTCTTTTCTTTAAGTATTCCAAACTATGTTCGTTTATTTGTTTATCCTATTTTTTTTTCTTTGCCTCATTTCGTATTTTAAATTTTGCATAATCTACTCAGTACATTTTATGTATTCGTGCATATTGAACGGAAAATAAAACGTGGATGGCTAAATTATTTTGCTACATTTAAAATAAATTTAAAAATGTTCTACATTGTATAGTGCAGTTAAAGCTGTAGTTTTCTTATTGAATTTGATATCAGCTAAATGTTCATTTATCCTCGTTAAAACTTTGAAATTTTATTTTCTGTATAATACTGCAATGTTTCATAATTTTTTTAGATCAGGAATTGATTTTCGACGGATGATTTATTTGTCTATTTGATCTTTTTTCTTACAGTACTTTTTTTAGAGAGAGAGAGATAGAGGGTTTAACTATAAAAGGAATATTAGTTTTATTATATTTATATTTGTAATCTATCGAATAACCTAGAAAAATGTTCAAATTAAATGCATCCTAAAATTTTGTCCATTGTTGCTATTTATCCGATCATCATTATTCTGATACATTATGAAGTACATATTTGACATTTTATCCGAAAATAAAATGTATATCATTACAGTCCTTCAGGAATATTCTTTGCACTGTATTGTCTTTTAGAATATACATAATTTTATATGATATTAAGTGTTTTTTTTTTCTGTTTAAATTTAAATAGTAGTGTTGAAATTTACTGTCGGCATTTTAAGGTATTGTTTAATACTTAAAATAACTTCCCAGAAAAGAGGATAATAAGAAATATAATCTCTAACCTTGACAATCTTGTTTAGATAATATAAAAAACACGTTTTCTTCATTTTAAAAACTGTCAAATTTATCTTCGGATGTAACAAAAGTGTTTCAAAATTTGATTTGAATTGAAAAATGATTTTCCATCTCAGATATCAAAGGGAAACCAAAATCTTCGTTTTTTCTTATTTGTGTTGAAAATATGTGAATCAGGACAGTTTTTATGCTTATATATAGAGCATGACAAAAAATAACAAAGTATATTTTTAAAGAATTTAGACAACCATATACTTTTTCGTTTGCGGTAAAATTTGAATTTGATTTTCCTGCAAAATTTTATGAGATCACATTCGATGAAAACCGGGAAAAAATAACTAAGGAAAAGCTTCACTAACGTTGGGGTTTTATCAGAGTATTTATTTATAGCTAAAACGCACCCACAAAATTTTCACGTTATCTTACTTACGTCTTATTTACGTAACCAGTCTTAGGTAGCTAAGTAAAAAAAAAAAAAAAAAAGCTAAGTAAATTAATTTATTATTATTAACATTATTAATATACATTAATTCATTTACATCTGAAGCGCGTAATTGTGTTCTGACATATTGAGAAACTGCAAATTATTACAAGAAATTCTAAATAAAAGTTTTTTTCTTTATTTAATGAAAGACGTTTACATAAACAAAAAAATTCTTATTTAACACGTTCGCTGCCACCGACGTGCTATCGCATCCGACTGGCACTTCCTTGTATGCCGGCGACGCTTTAGAGCGCTGATCGTCTGGAGTATCGCTTAACACGTTCACTGCCGCTCACGCGAAAACGAGTGCTATGGCGCTAACGTTAAGTGGGCACTCAAGTTCCAGCGCGTGATGTGGGATGATTTCCAATAGCCAGTCTCGCACTGCGAGGAAAAATCTGTCACTGATTCTTTGTTATAAAAAGTAAACCGTCTTCTACTGTGCGGTATTAACTGTCATCACATCTTCACGTAAGCGGCAGCGAACGTGTTAATGTTTTCATAATCCTTCATTATTCTCCCCAGTTATTTTTTATTGTAAAGTTTACTTTATTTAAACAGAGTATTTCCGCGATTCAACTCACGAAAATTTTTTGTTTTTAAAAACCGGTACTAAAAGATTAAAAATCAAGCAAAATGTTCTCGTTGCGATGGTGTTAAAACAATGCTTTGTAATCCGGCTTCTAAGGATGGAAATATCATTTTTAGTGGCAGCGAATGTGTTAACCTCTTCAGACCTCGTGTATCCTATAGGATAAAATCTTTGTATTTTTTTTTCACTTATATAAATAATGTTAAAAAAAGAATAATTAGTGTAAATGGAGTATAACAGATAACAGAAAAAATCGATATTTTTATGATAGCGCTTTTTTAATAAGGTACGTGTTATACAAAAATCGTTTGCAGCAGAAATGTAGGAAATGTAGGAAATGTACAAAAATGAAAACGTAAATAATTGTACTGTGCATTAATATGCTATTTTTAAATACTATTACAATAAAAATTATTATGTATATATTTATTTTATGTTTTGCAATATTTTTGCTATGCAAAAAAGCAAATTATAATAAAAACATTCCAAAGAAATTACCAAAAATGTACATTGGGAGCCCCATTTATCCTGAAAATTTATGTACAAATAATATTATTTCAATGAAATCAAATTTTGAATTGCTTAAAAGGCGCAAATGCCAACCTAGTGAAAAAGATTCTATGCCGGGAATCGAATCCGGGCCGTCAGTATAGCGCACTGACGTTCTACTGACTAAATCACATGGAACGACACCCAACAAGGAACTTATCGCTATTACATGTTGGCAAGGTTACAACACAGCAAAAGATGGAATACAATCTGCGAGCCACCGATGGAACCGATTGTATTCCATTTTGTGCTTCGTTTGTAGCCTTGCCAACATGCAATAGCGATAAGTTCCTCGCTGGGAGTCGTTCCATGTGATTTAGTCAGTAGAACGTCAGTGCGCTTTACTGACGGCCCGGGTTCGATTACCTGCATGGAATCTTTTTCACTAGACTAGCATTTGCGCCTTTTAAGCAATTCAAAATTTGATTTCATTGAGATGTTATATTCAAGGCGAATTTTCTCTCTGGAAAAATTTACACGCATTAACAAATAATAATATTGATTTCTTTTACCGTTCAATCTTTTTTTGTTATCAGTTTGTAAATATAAATCGATAACTGATTTTTTAAAATGTACATAGGTAAACTCTGGAATCTGAAAATATTAAGAATTTTTCGTCATTTCAAAATTTCTGAACGAAAGATAAATTCCATAAACATGTACATCAAATGTGAATGAATTAATATACCATACCCGTTTTAACTGAAATATCACTATATATTTGTAGGAAAATAAAAAAGATTAATCAAAGTTAATAAGAAGAAAATCTTCTTTAATCGTTTGTTTGAATAATACAATTTAGATGCATCTAAATAAGAAAAACCGACCAATTTAGTCAATTACATTACTTTTATAAAAAAAAAGTAAAAGACTAACGATCAATTCTCATTTCTGAGAATCGAGATCTTTTCTGTACACTCGTGGGATGTTTTGCCTCATGTCTAAACCAGTATAAATCCCATACGAAAGGCATTATATGAAATACAAATAAAATTATCTATAATGTAAAAATACAATATAAAATTTTCTCAAATATTTTGAGCAATATATTACATTTCATGATTTACAATTATCGAATATTTCTATTTCTCATAAAAAAGAAAAATTAATCTATCTTCATAGAACAAAATATTCTTTACCACTTCCTAATATTATTAAATTCCTGAAACATACAGATCGAATGCGAATGAATTAATTATACCATTTGCATTTAAACTGAAAAATCTTCTTTATTGATTTGTTTTAATAATACAATTCAGATACATCTAAATTAGAAACACTGACCAATTTAGTCAATTACATTACATTGATAAAAAATTAAAATACTATGATCGATACTCATTTCTGAGAATCGAGATCTTTATTTGAATACTCGTGGGATATTTTTGCCTCATGTGTAAATCAGTACAAATCATATACGAAAGACAATGGATTAATCATAAATAAAATTGTCTGTAAGGTAAAAGTACAATATAATACATTCTTAAATACTTTTAACACTATAATAAATTTATTATTTACAATTATCAAACGTTTATATTTCTCTCTGAAAGAAAAAATATAGATACAATCTTCATAGAACGAAATATTCTTTACCATTCCAAAATATTATTAAATTCCTGAAACATGCACGTCGAATGCGAATGCATGAATTATACCATACGCAATTAAACTGAAAAATCACTATATTATGTAAGAAATTATAAAGATTAACCTAAGTTAACAAAAAGAAAAACTTCTTTATTGGTTTGTTTCAATATTATACTTTAGATACATGTAAATAAGATACACTGACCAATTTAGTCAATTACAGTATATTGATAAAAGAGAAAAACACTACGATCGATACTCATTTCTGAGAATCGAGATCTTTTTTGTATACTCATGGGATATTTTGCCCCGTGTGCAAACCCGTATAAATTACATGCTAAAGGCAATGGTTTAACTATAAATAAAATAATCTATTATGTAAACATACCATATAATATTTTCTCATATACTTTAAGCAGCATAATACATTTCATGATTTACAATTATCGAATATTTCTATTTCTCATAGAAAAGAAAAATTATCTTCATAGAACAAAATATTCTTTACGACTTCAAAATATTATTAAATTCCTGAAAAATACAGATATCGAATGCGAATGAATTAATTATACCATGTGCATTTAAACTGAAAAATCACTATATTTTTGCAAGAAAATAAAAATATTATTCAAAGGTTAATAAGAAGAAAATCTTCTTTATTGATTTGTTTTAATAATACAATTCAGATACATTTAAATTAGAAACAGTGACCAATTTAGTCAATTACATTATATTGATAAAAAATTAAAATACTATGATCGATACTGATTTCTGAGAATCAAGATCTTTATTTTAAAACTCATGGGATATTTTTGCCTCATGTGTAAATCAGTACAAATCATATACGAAAGGCAATGTATTAACCAGAAATAAAATTATCTGTAACGTAAAAGTACAATATAATACATTCTTAAATACTTTTAACAACATAATAAATTTATTATTTACAACTATCAAATATTTCTATTTCTTTCTGAAAAAAATATACAATCGTCATAGAACGAAAAATTCTTTATTAAATTATTATTAAATTCCTGAAAATCCCTTCTAAATTATTATTAAATTCCTGAAACATGCACGTCCAATGCAAATGAATGAATTATAACATACTTGTTTAAACTTAAAAATCACTATATTTTTCTGTGAAATTATAAGGATTAACCAAAGTTAATAGGCAGAAAATCTTCTTTATTAACTTGTTTGAATACTGTTATTTAGATACATCTAAATAAGAAACACTGACCAATTTAGTCAATTACATTGCATTGATAAAAAAAAGTAAAAGACTCATAGTATCAATAAGACTCAAAGTATCAATACTCATTTCAGAGAAACGAGATCTTTTTTTGTATACTCATGGGATATTGTGAATCATGTGCAAACCAGTATAAATCTCATACAAAAGGGAATGGATTAACCACAAATAAAATTATCTATAACATAAGAATACGATCTAATATATTCTTAAATACTTTTAACAGTATAATAAATTTAATATTTACTATTATCAAACATTTCTATTTCTCTCTGAAAAAAAATATATATGTATATGTTACAGGCCAAACCCGAATTTAGGCCAAACAAGTTTATCCTAACGCCCATCGGATAAACTAGTATTCTCTAGGCCAAACCGGTTTATCCTAACGCCCCGCGTATAAACTAGTTTTTCCTAGGTCAAACTAATCTATCCTACGGCTCATACGACAAACTTGTTTTTCCTAGGCCAAATTAGTTTGCCCTAACTCTAATAGGATAAATTAGTTTAGACTGCTTTTTATCTATCAAGAGCAAAACTGCTTTAACAGTATTATATGGAAATATTTTTTTTTTACTTATTGGAAATAATATTATATGTACGAATAGCTGATATCTAGATAAAATAAACTAACTCAATTAACTGAAGTATGTGAATTCCATAAGAGACGGGGAAAATGCACTCGTTTTCCTCCTATTAGTTACTATGCAATAAATAAAATTATATCAAGGATTTATCCTTTTCAGGTACTAATCCAAGATAGAATTTTTCGTTACATGCTGTTAAAAATATTTGTATGTCTTAAATAAAGTCTGTAGAAATGTTACAAACTGCATTGTATTTGCTTCAACAAAAAAACAATGTATTTAATTAATTATAACAAACGTGAAAATAATACATATTTTAACATATTATGCAGTGTAAAAAAAGTTGCCTGTAGAATTTTTTGTTTAAAAATATCTACAAATTAATAAAGCAATTTTATGTTTATAATTTAAAACTCATAAAAATTTACTTATCATAATTTCTCATGTAGACAGCATGGCTTAGTTAAGAGCTTTTCAAGTCCAAAAATTTATTGAAAAAAGAAGTCAAATAAGTGATAAGTAGAAGTAAAGCACATTTTTTATACAACTTAATTTCTGGTATGAAATTGGGTAACTTGAGATATACGGGAACTGACAGTAAATATTTTAGTACTCCGAAATTTCCATACATTTTTTAAAATGTCACTTTTAAATTGGACATCTCAATTACATACGATGCTTCAAGTATTTGAAACTATCAACGACGGCTTCCAAACAAGAAAATATAATAGTGATAGAATTTTTTTTACTATTTTAACGTTTTGTACAGATGAACACATATGCACTGAATAACATAATTCATTGAAACCACGCCCAGCTGTAATACCCGCCTCTATAAAACCTCGAAATTGATTGCAGACAATTATCAGATAAATGTTGGGAAATTTTTCCACAGTACACAGAACAACTACCTTGAGAACCGCAATATTATTGTGTTGATGACTATTGGATTCCCTCTCAGTCATTTCACTTATAAATAAGCAACTTTTGTTATATCTGGGTAGATAAGGAACCAACAATTTGAGAATGAAATTGTCATGAAAAATTTAACCAATCGCTTTTTGTTTGTATGAGCTGTATGAGGTAGCTCAACTATAAAAAGTTGCACTTTGTTTGCAAAAAAGATCGATTATACACTATTTGGGAATATATATTTTTTAATCTTTCAAATTACACTTATTTTATGCAAGTACAATTATATAAATCTTGATATTACAAAAATTGAGTCACTTCATTGTAATTTTCTAATTTTTCTGTCAATCAGTCTATTTATCTATCTGTCGGTGTGTAGTGACAAAATTTTGTGGTCTTTCTATCTCCAGAACTAAGGCATGAAATTTCATAAAACTTTAGATCATGTTAGACCTTGATATAAATAAGATCTGCTTAGTTTTTGGTGAATGTCGCTCAATATGTGGCGCTTCTATGCTGCATTATTATTCACAATTTCTAGAATAGCTATATCTCAAAAACCAGTGCATTGATTTTCATAAAACTATAGATTTCATTAGTACTTGATAGAAAATGGTACTGATTACGCTTTGGTGCAAATCGTTCAACAAGTCGCTCACTCATGCTATATTATTTAAAATTCCCACAATACCATATCTGAATAACTTTTACATGGATATTCATAAAACTTTTTAATTAGTTAGTGATTGATATAACATGGTGCCGATTATGTTTTGGTGCTAATCACTCAGCAGGTACCACGACCATGGTGCATTATTTGTGATTATTGCAATAGCTCTATCTCAAGAACTAATGCACGAAAATAACGATTTCTAACACGATTTCTAAAATTTCAGATTCAGTTAGTCCCTGATATAGGTTTGTGTTGTTTAATATTTGGTATAAATCGCCGAACAGAAGGCGCAGCTATGCTGCATTTTACACGATTTCACTAAAAATGTATCTTAAGAACTAATGAAAGGATTCTCTTTAAACATCAGATTGAGTTAGTACCTGATACTAATTTGATCCTGGGTAGATTTTGGTGTACATCACCCAACATGTGGCTCTGTTATGCAGATTTTTTTTTAATATTGCAATAGCTCTATCTCAAATACTAATGCACGGATTTTCATAAACTTCAGATTCAGTTATAAGTTGACATAAATTGTTGCTGACTAGATTTTGGTTTAAACCGTCTAAACGGTGGCACTGATGTGCTGCATTTTTCAGGAAATATTAGCATACATAAGGTAGAAGAAAGTTTTGGGATTGCCACTTTGGACTTGTTTATTTTAAATTGAATTTTATATACGCGTGGGGGGAGGTAAATTCTGTACTTAATTTCTATTGGAGTCTTCTATGAGGTCAGCTCATCCAATATTTAAAGAAAATTTTTTCTTTCTTATTTTCTGAGCATTTACATATTTTAACTTACTCGAAAGGAAGTAAAAAAGCAGTATGTCTTTAAAGAGCTGACAAAAAATTCGTTTATTAAATTTCAAAATCCTATGTATAGGAGTTATGTTACCACCACCTGAATTCTGGACTGTCTTCAACCACCCATTTGAGACTAATTTTAACACATAAACCGACAACAAAAAAGAGACAGATCTAAAGATTAATATCCATACCGGTCTCAGAAGACTATCCCCACAAATCAACAAAAAAATTTTAACTGATCTTTTTTTTTTTTTTTTTTTTTTTTTTTTTTTTAGTGTTAAATTATTTCAACTGACCTGAAATTTCTAAAGCTGGGAAAGGGGAGAGGAAGTTGTGTCAGTGCCTTGTGAATTAAATACTGTTTTTGAGATAATTTTTAACACATAAACTTAAATAAAAAAAAAATAAAAATGAATTTCCTTAGGTTTCTTCTCCCAGAAATGGAAGATAAATCACATCTGTGCTTTCTTTTAGTATTTAACTATTTTAAGAAATTCGAAAATATTAAATTTACTGCGTTTATTAAAATCATAAAAAAGGAGTTAGATGTGGCGATCCCAAAACTTTCTTCTATTCCATAAATCTTAATATTTCAAGAAGTAGGTATGTGAGCTTATATTTACTTTATACTTTACTTTTATACATTAATGTTATTAGTTCAATACTATATCAATTTTTATTTTCATCTTAAATTTCTGCTTTAGTCGATTTCTGTCAATCGGAGTAAAAAAAAGAAGAAGAAGAAAAATTTAATCTAGAACATGATATTTATTGAATCCAATAGATTTTCCTTATTTTCTTGTCATGAGATTTTTGGAAATAGCTGATGTAGCAAGACGCGAGTTCTCATTTATGCACGAGCCGATGGATTATCATAGTGTTCCTTTCCTGGGAAATATTTCCAAATTCAAACAAGATCTACTGACCATAGGCAAAAACATATACAAAAAATTTCATTCAATTCTGCCCATAACTTTATACACTTTTCGATTTTACAAAAATGAAAATAGAACAGAAATCGCTGTTACAGCGCAACCTTCCAAAGGATCTTTTTTTCTCAATTTCAGGGAGAATCATAGCCAAAACATGCACAAAAAGTTACTTCAATTCTATACATAATGTCATACGCTTTTCGTTGATACAGTATTGAAAATAACGCAAAAATTGCAATTACATCGATGTCTTTTGGCAGATTTTTTTCAAATTCATGGAGGACTTACTTGCTATAGCCAAAACCATACACACACACACACAAAGAAAAAAATCCAATTTTTCTGCGTAACTTTCTACATTTTTTGAGGATACAATAATGAAAATAGCACTGACATCACGATCATATCATCCCTTTCCAGCGGAACTATTTCAAATTCAGGAAGGACCTGCTGGCCCTAAACAAAAACACATACAGGGAAAAAATGGTCCAATTCTATGCATAACTTCATACACTTTTTGATGGTACAATATTTAAAATCGGACAGAATGGCACCCTCTTCCGGCGAAATATTTCAAAATTGAAGGAGAAGCTGCTCTCCATTACCAAAAATAAATAAAAAAATTTGGCGAACTCTCTGCATATTTTCATACACTTTTCGATATTACAATTGCGACTCACAGACATACGGACACACAGACAGACAGACATTTTGTCTAAACATGTTTTTTTTTTAATCTCGGCTTTTTATCACATGTAAATCAGTCGAAGTAAAAAAAAATCTAATCGGATACTTTTTTTTCAGTGTAGATAGATGAAGGTAAAATATATATTTGTTAAATTTTAAAATTTTGGAGCGATAAATATCTTTGTCGGGTTATTACAACGTAAATTCAGCATTGTCATTGTCCATTCGTTTATAAGAAAATTTTAGCGTATACATATAAAAAAAATAAAAATTAATTTCCATGAAGGATTTTTCGAAGATTTTTAAAAACTGGTCCAAAAGAAATTTCTGTTAGTTATATTTAAAATTTAAGGGAATTTTTTTTTATTTAACAAACAATTTTATAACAATAGAATTGAAAATATGTATAATTTATCTCCTTAACACCTATAAACATTAAAATTTTAAAATCCCCCAGATGGCAATAAATTTATCTCTTATTTATTCCGACTAAAATACACCTCAAATTTGTTTATTTCTCCGCAATAAATAATTCAGAGCATATTCAATCTATCCTTTAAGCAAAGAAAATTCCAATAATCAATCTATATTCCAATTATCTGTTAACAATAGAAAATTACTTTAATAATTAACCTTATTATTAAAACTTAAATGAAAAAACAGCATAGATAAATTCATTTTCTATCTTATAAAAATTTCAACAGACAGCAAAAACAGTTTCATCACCCATTACCCGCAATTATAGATGTTCTCAAATATGGCCCCAGTTACAAGGTAAGTAAGTGTTTGTTTCCGAAATCGCAGTTACTGAAATATCTTTTTATCAGAGGGGGAAAAAACATAAATCTCATCCACTAAATAATATACGTAAATTCCTTAAGAATCAGCGTCTTCTTTCAGCTATTATGCACAATTTCGGTTGCTCCTTTTATTTATGTAAAAATCAATGTGCACTTTTTATCCATAATCAGGGGAACAAATACGATTTTGTGTATTTTTTGTGCACTTTTTATTAAAGACATTTTTAAAAAATATTTTGGATTTTGCAGATTTTTTAGATGGAGTGCAGAGTCTTGTTAAAAATTGCACGCTCTCCCATGTACTAGAAAAGCAATTTAGTACTTTAACACCTCAATATAAGCAGTGTGATACTGTCACCATGAAAAAAGGAATGTAGAGACATCAAAATGTCTTTCCTTTCAGAATTCCCGTATTCAGCAAGGAGTTTTTTGCCCATGTCTGTTTAAACTTTTTCGTCAATTTCACACCATCATTGGCATTTTTTGCGTATCACTTTCTTGATCTGGTCATTTTTTTCTCTTTTGAATTGAATACGAGCATTCCTGACTCCTCTTGATGTTTCAGCTTGTTTAGAAGGCCTTGTCTTTCCCGTAAGGCAGTTATCCATGGTTCTCTCGGGCAAAAGCTGTATTGTCTCCTCATCATGTATGGCCTCTAACGAAAGTTCTCATACATCATACACTAGACCTTATAAAACTGAATTATCCTCACTAGTAAAATTTTGATCAACTTGAAGGGCGATTTCCAGTGTCTTAGTGGTTTCACATAGTAGACATTTACCGTCTGCAACATGAAACGTTTGCCAATTAAAAGCTGGCAGTACTTCTCTCTTTAGTGTAAAGACGAATGACAAGGTGAAATTGAAGAATGTGGCAGTCTATAATATAAAGTGTTTTTCAGCTTATGAACCAATGACAGTATTTTACTTCTGTGGTATATAACACTTTTACTTTTCAGGTAAAACTGTAGATGGCACCCCTTGTCCATTCCATGGAATTATTGTAAGGAACATAAATGTACTTGGGTTTCAGATTAGTTGTTCTATGTGTAAAATGTATATGTGTCGTCTGTAGTGCCGTCAGTTTTATTAAATATGTTCTGTCCTTAAGTTCGTCCACCTCGATTTATTGAGTCCTGTTTTATGCCTTAAGTTAATATGTTTAAAGATATTATAACTGGCGACGTGTGAAAAAAAAAAAAAACTTTGTACCGTAAATATGATAAAAAAATAACGGCGAGCCAAATTGAAATGGCTCATTTCACTTTCGATTTCTATATTTCAGTGATGTAACAACAGCCTTCCAGAATATATCAGAAGCTACAAAACAAGGGGGTGGTAAGTGCATTCAATTTTACTTTACTTTTTTTCTGTCTTATTGCATAAAAATACGATGTTGGCATTTAAAGAGTACGATGATAAAGTGGAATCATTTCAAGCATATATTAAACGCTTGGAGCAGAATTTTATTCTGAATGAATTAAAAGAGGAAAAAAAAGTTGCGGCCCTATTATCTTGCATGGGCCCTAAGCTTTATAATTTGCTGAGTAATTTATGTTTCCCAAAAGAATGTGAATCATTAAAATATTCTGAGATTGTTGCCATTTTGATAAAGCATTTAAGCCTCGCCCCCAACAAATTTATAGAAAGAATAAAATTCCGTAAGTGTTACCAAAACGAGTTGGAATCAGTTACTGATTTTGCTGCTAGATTAAAAAAAAATACAACTTTTTGTTGTTTTACGGATGATACATTAAATGAAAATTTACTTGAACAATTTTTACGAGGTTTGAAAAGCGAAAGCATTCAAAATAAATTGATTACGCAAGTAGATGATTTAACTTTTGAGAAGGCAGTTGGAAAAGCTTTATCCTTACACAATGTAGATATTGAAATTTCTGAAATTAAAAATAAAAATTTCAGTATTAATAAAACTTCAAGTTAAAAGAACGTACACCCCAAGAAATTGTCGAATGATTGTCAGAAGTCAAATGTCAACAATCATGTAAATAATACAGTTCCTGAAGGAAATAAAAGTAAATTAAAGTGTTATAGATGTGGAAATATTTCTCATCTAGCCAATTCATGTAGATTTATTAATGCTACTTGTAAAATTTGTAAGAAAAAAGGCCATATTGGAAAAGTATGTAGAAGTAAAACTTTTCAAAAACACGTAAATTCAGTAGATACAGTAAATCTATTAGCTATAAAAAATACAGGTGCAATCCTATTAAATTATCTGTGTTAATTGAAAATAAAGCAAGAGCTGATATGGAATTGGACACAGGTTCGGGAATTTTTGCTGTTCCTTTGAAAAGATTTCGCAGAATTTTTCCTGATTATAAAATTTTCCCCCAGAAGTTCAGTTAAAAACTGCAACTGGTGAAATTTTTAAACCTGTAGGTTATGTTGAAGTAAATGCTACTTATGAAAATAAAACAGAAAAGTTAAAATTGTATTTAATAAAAGAAGATAACTTTCCATTATTATTTGGCCGAGATTGGGCCTCTGCATTCGATATTTTTCCAGATAATTTAAGATCTGTCTATATTAATGAGACTGTAAATTATTCTCATAAATTTTAAGAATTGTTAAATGATTTTTCTGATTTAATTTCTGATAAAGTAGGGGAAATTAAAGGGTTAAAGGCAGAGCTTTATCTTGAAAAGGATGCTACACCCATATTTTGTAAAGCTAGGACTGTTACTTATGCACTACGTGCTGCAGTCAATGAAGAATTACAAAGATTACAAGACGCTGGTATAATTAAACCAGTTACAAATAGCAAGTGGGCAACCCCTATTGTTGCAGTGGTAAAATCTAATGGAAAAATACGTTTATGCGGAGACTTTAAAGTTACATTAAATAAACATCTGAAAGTAGAAAAATATCCCGTGCCTAAAATAGAAGATATGTTAGCTACTTTAAGGGGTGGTGTTCATTTTACAAAAATTGATTTGAATCAAGCGTACCTCGAATTGCCTGTTGATGAGGAATCCCAAGAATTATTAACCATTAATACTCCTAAAGGATTATTTCAGTTTCTTAAATTACCAATGGGTCTTGTAGTTCTCCTGCTATATGGCAAAGAAAAATCGAGCAAATTTTAAGTGGAATTGAGGGAATTACAATTTTTATTGATGATATAGGAATAACTGGGGAAACAGATGAAATTCATTTACAAAGGTTAAAACAAGTATTAGAAAGGTTGAGAAATTATAATATTCGGATAAATAAGGAAAAATCATTCTTCATGGCAGATGAAATTACTTATTGTGGGTATAAAGTAGATAAACATGGTATTCATAAAACACCAGACAAAATAGAAGCAATTGTAAATGCCCCTAGGACAGAAAATGTTTCCCAGGTAAAAGCATTTCTTGGCCTTGTAACTTATTATGCTAAATTTGTGACAAATTTATCGACAATTGCACATCCTTTGAATAATTTGCTTAAAAAGAATGTGAAGTTTAATTGGTCTTACAAATGTGATCAAGCGTTAAAAAAATTAAAAGAGAAATTACTTCTGACAGAGTGCTTACCCATTTCAATCCGAAATTACCTTTAATCTTAGCTACTGATGCTTCTCCATATGGTATCTCTGCAGTTCTTTCGCATGTGATGCCAGACAAGACTGAAAAGCCTATTGGATTTGTAGCCAGAACCTTGAATAATGCCGAAAAAAGGTATAGTCAAGTAGATAAGGAGGCATTAGCAATTATATTTGGTGTTAAGAAATTTTTTCAATATTTGTACGGTAACAGATTCACTTTGTTTACTGATAGCAAACCATTAGTTTCAATTTTTTCACCTTCTAAAAGTATTCCTGTTTTATCAGCTGCTAGAATGAAAAGATATGCCATATATTTAAAAACGTTCCAGTATGACATTCGTTATAAGAAAACTACTGAACACGGGAATGTCGATGCACTTTCACGTCTTCCATTACGTAGTGAAGATTTGCCCCACGAATATAATTCACATGAGGGACTTGATGAATCTAAGATCATTCAAATAAATCAACTTTCTGTTTTACCTTTAAATGCTAAATCTATTGCTTCAGCTACAAAACTGATCCTCTTTTGCGTCAAATTTTTCATCACCTCATTTCGGGTTCAGAAATTCCTAAGAATTTACTTTTTGGTGGTAAACAAGAAGAATTTACTCTTCAGCATGGTTGTATTTTAAAAGATTGTAGGGTAGTTATCCCAGAAATTCATCGACAACAAATATTAAAAGAATTACATTTTGGTCATTTTGGTATAGTGAAAATGAAATCTTTAGCCCATAGTTTTGTATAATGGCCAGGAATAGACCATGATATTGAAGATATTGCAAGAAACTGCTCTATTTGTGTAAATTTGAAAAATAATCCTCCCAAAGTTGATACACATCATTGGGAATGGCCTACAGCTCCATGGCAGAGAATTCATATTGATTATTTTGGTCCTGTTTACGGGAAAATGCTTTTGTTAGTGGTTGATGTTTATAGTAAATGGCCAGAGGTATTTATAGTTCCTAGTACAACTTCAGAAAATACAATTATTTGTCTTTCTTCTCTCTTTGCACGATACGGTTTTCCTATTTATTTGGTATCAGATAATGCTAAGCAGTTTACATCTGAAGAATTTGAAATATTCTTAAAAAGTCATGGTGTAAAACATAAGTTTAGTGCACCATACCATCCATCTACAAATGGACAGGCTGAGAGATATGTGCAAACGGTCAAACGTGGATTAAAAGCCTTAGCGTCTGAACCAGGTACTTTACAAATGAAGCTGAATAACTTTCTTATGCAGTACAGGAAGATGCCACATGTTACAACGGGGGAAAGTCCTGCATCTTTATTTCTAAGACGTCACATAAGAACAAACATAGATTTGATAGTGTCGAATGTTGCAAATTTTGTTCATGAAAAAAAAAACTGCAAGGAAAGCTAAAGTTAAAGTAAAAGAATTTGAAATCAACCAGAAAGTAGCTGTAAGAAATTATACTCCAGAAGCCAAATGGAAAATTGGTCGAATCGTAGCAAGAGAAGGAAAATTACATTACAGAGTTCAAGTTGGTTCGAATAATTGAAAAAGGCATGTTGATCAAATAATAATGTAGGGGAAGATATTTCTTTAACTAATGATCCAAATTCGGAAGAAAATGTTGCAGAAAATTTTAGAAGTGAAAATGCAAAGGTGAAGCAAGATGATTTTCCACCCTTACAGTCAAGTCTCACAGATCTGCAACCAGTTGACTCTCATGTTCCAATTGCTCCAGATCCTACGCCAACTGACTATCATGATCCTGAGTCTTCGAGTTCTAATTCAACTAACTTTGATAACATTCTCTTAAAACCGTCGGTTCCTACTAGTGCTACAGTTGATGCTCCTGAACATGTCAAAACTAATTCTTCTTCTTCTCCACAGGTACTTAGACGATCCAGAAGACATAGGAGAGCTCCTGACCGACTTCATTATTAAGTGGGGAAGAGCTGTGGTATTTAACACTTTTACTTTTCAGGTAAAACTGTAGATGGCGCCCCTTGTCCATTCCATGGAATTATTGTAAAGAACATAAATGTACTTGGGCTCCAGATTAGTTGTTCTATGTGTAAAATGTATATATGTCGTCTGTAGTGCCGTCAGTTTTATTAAATATGTTCTGTCCTTAAGTTCGTCCACCTCGATTTATTGAGTCCTGTTTTATGCCTTAAGTTAATATGTTTAAAGATATTATAACTTCATTTCTTCAAATAGTCTATTCATAGAATTTTCACTTTCTTGACGTGGTCATTTTTTTCTCTTTGGAACGAATACGAACATTCCTGACTCTTCTTGATGTTTCAGTTTCTTTAGGCGGCGTTTGTCTCTCCCATTAACCACTTAACCGGCGGCAGGTATGGGGAAACAGTGCTTTTACCCCCGACTTATCTCGGGGCAGACGGTGAAGTGGTAAACAGTTATCCATGGTTCTCTTGAATGTTCTCGTGAATCATACACTAGACTTTATCAAACTGAATTATCCTCACTAGTAAAATTTTCACCGGCTTGAAGGGCGTTTTCCTGTCTTGATGATTTCACATAGCTGACAATACCGTCTGCTACAAGAAATGTTTGCCAAATGAAACATGGCAGTTTAGGTTATGACATGTTTCAGGTAACAAAAAAAAAATACATCATAAATAAAGTGATACTTTGCCTAAAACAATATGACTTTTTGAATTAGAGCACTTTTGATATTGTGTAATTATAAATAACGTATTTAAAAAAAAAAAAAAATGTTGCCGATCGAATAAAATTTGTGTAAAAGACGCAGAATCGTATAGTTTTATTTTTGAGTGAACAGATAGCGTTCACAAAGTGTCAATATGTGCCAATTTCGGACTTAACTTCCGTAAAATGTGAGGTAATTTAAATCAGGTGAAGCAAGTTCGTACGAGAACTTTTTCTAAGAAACGATATAAAAGTTTTACGTGGAAACAGGAAATTAAAAACTAATGATACATCTAAAATATTATCCGGTTAGAAACGTGTTTAATCTGGTTTAAAGTAGCTCTCATTTTACTAAAGTTATATCGAAAGTTAACAAATATGTATTACTATGTATTGATAAAAATACCATAAATAATGCGTGACTTGAGAAATTCTTTCTTTAATACACAAGAAATGTTTTGATAGTCCGATACTTGGTGTCTGTTCATTCCTCTATTAACTCGATTCTTTGTTTGTTCAATGTTCATGCATTCGATTCTTGGACATAGTGGAATTCGATTAAATTATAAAAAGGTGACAACTTCTTACTTTAAACTCTGATGATGATCTTAGATCAAGGTTAAAAGCATTGATATGATTATTTTTTTTATTTTTTTATTTTTAACGCAGTATATCATTTAGCAATGTCTATTTTACCGCATTTTATCTAGTTTTACATGTACAAATTGTACAAACACAACATATGCAAATTGTACATGATTCAAATATCCATGCTATAAATATTTATTATACTAAATATTGATTTTTATGAATACGCATTAAGTGTAATTAGAAAAGACTTAACAAATAAAAAAGGTATTTTTTAAAAAATATGAATAAAGATGTTATTTTGCTTTTGCTTAAAGAGAGATATGGAAATCATCTGCTAATCGAATTTTTATTTAACCAAAATTGAAAAATTTGACATTTATTCAAATTCTGAGAGCATTAAAAAATAATTAAAATTTCCTTAAAGTATAATCTTGTATATCTTATTACTTTAGTAATGATTTTATATATAAATTTCACGAAAAACTGAAATGCAGAATTCTAAGAAGACAAGTCATTAAAAGAATTATAAATTTTTTTATCTGGAGTGTCCTTTATAAAATGTCAAATCCTTTAAAAACAGTTAAAATTGTTTGATAAATTATTTTGCATTCATTGAATAGCAATGCATTTCTGTAAAATTAATCTACTTTCTTTTCAAATATTATAAAATTTGCTTAAAAAACTAAAATTTAATTCAAAGAAGCTCTTTGATGTTTATAAGTTTTTCCTTCATGTTTTATTTACATTCAAAATTTAATAGATGGAAAATTAAAAATATATAAACAAATAAATAAATTTTGAGTAATCTCAAAAGTTTCGTTGACATGGAAAATACGTTAATTTCTTTATATTGACATAAAATGTACTTCCCTTACGAAATTCAAATCAAGAAGAAATTAGAAAAAACATGTTTTCATTAGCTTTACATTATTATTGCAAAGGAATATATTTTCTACGGTTTAGTTTTTGAAAAGAAAATTCTTAAATTACATATCTTATATATTTTTTAAGTAATGCATGAAATAATTTTAAAAGCATAAAGTCAGTACCATGTTATTTAATGTAAGGGGATAAGGGACTTTCAAAATACTTATTTATTTATTTATTTCATTTTAAATACTATTGAAGGGCTCACTATATGCATTGAGGCATACATTTATCATGCAAGAAATTAAAAAAATAATAATTTGATAAAAATAAGGAATATTCCTGAATCTCTTAAGCGTTAAGAAGAACTATTCACAATAATTTATGCGTATTTCAAATCAATTTAAACTCTCAATTTCTTTACGGAATTTCGATTATATACACAAATAAAATTGAGAATCTTTTTTAAAATATTTTAAAGTAAAAGTAGAAAAAATATTTATTAAATTTTATGAAAATTCTAGCATTTGTGCAACCTCCATCTGCAAATAGATAGTTTTAACTTTCCGAAATCCTTTTATAGTAAAAAAAAACTAGCCTTAAAAGGAATGACTCCTGGAATGATGCTGATGTGGAAGATTTCCGGAACTAACGAATCCGGGTTGTCCACTCCTTCCATGAGTCGAATAGACCAATCAGGAAAGGGCTCCGTCTATGCATCGCCATATGGGTTACCATAAAGAGAGGAAAGGTTACCATCGCCAACAATCGCCAAGTTTGTCGCCAACTTGGCGATATATCGCCAAATTTGGCGACCAAAATTAGTTGTCAAAAGTGACGCCAACTTGGCGATAACTGTAATATTTCGCCAAATTTTTAATTTCTTTACAACATCAGTCGTTTGATACATCATTTGAGAGGTTTGCAACTGCTTATTCATATAATGGATGTCTTGTGTGTTATCCCCCATTCTGCTCCCCAGGGGGGGACACATTTTTATTTTCTTTACAACACCAGTCGTGTTACACAAGATTTGAAAGGTCTGCAACTGCTTATTCATATTATGGATGTCTTGTGTGTCACCCCCATACTCTGCTCTCCCCGGGGGGGGGTCACATTTTTAATTTCTTTACAACACCAGTTGAGTGACACATCATTTGAAAGGTCTGCAACTGCTTATTCATATTATGGATGTGTTGTGTGTCATCTCCCACTCTGCCCCCCAGGGGGGGCACATTTTTAATTTCTTTACAACACCAATTGTGTGACATATCATTTGAGAGGTCTTCAACTGCTTATTCATATTATGGATACCTTGTGTGCAACCCCCCCCCTCTGCCCCCAGAGGGGGCGCATTTTGTAATTTCTTTACAACACCAATTGTGTGACACATCATTTGAAAGGTCTGCAACTGCTTATTCATACCATGGGTTATTGGCGAGCGCAGCAAGCAGGGGTAGACAATAATTTGGAATCGCGAAGCGATTACGCGGGGGGTTGGCGAGCATAGCGAGCAGGGGGGCGGGCCCCCCTAGTATATATAGAAAAAAATTAGCATAGTTTTATTTGTATATAGAAACCAAACTTAGATAATAAATGTTGGTGATTTTAATTGTTGCTCATGAGGCATTTTCATAAATTCTTCATTACGCATTATAATATTAAAAAACAATTCCTTATTTTGTGAGGGAGTGTCCTTTGTGATAAAGGCACTCTAGCATTTTAGTGAGATCGTGACGTCAATGTTCTAACATGTGTGGCGCGGAAGCGACATCTATACTTTATTGAAGTTTTTAACTTTCCAGAGCGTATGTGTCGCCCTCAAATCTGCAGTTAGTTGCGGTTAGGAGTAATATGCAAATTAATAGCGCCGTATTCAGTTTGCAAAGTATAAAAGCTGTGAGTTGGAGTGTGTTGAGTGTGTGATGAGGCAGCGGAAACCAGCTAGCGTGTGGTGAAAAGGCGGAAGCCAGCTAGTGTGTGGTAAGGCGGCAGTAGTCCGCTAAACGAGATAGATTGGTGTTCTATAATGAGATAAATTGTGTTCTAAAGTGAGCCAGTCAGCATTGTGAGCCGAGTTAGTTTGTGGTGAGCTGAGTTACCCAAGAAGAGTGCCAATGGGTAAGAATTAATTCAATATGTTGGATATTTTTGAGAATAAAGAGTGCTTGCAGCCATGGGCTGTCTTATATTATAGAGTTAAACTAGCTTTTAGCCGGAATCTGAACGTGAAGCTGGTGTGAAGTGCCCCGAGCTGAGTTTTAAGTTGAGGTCGTAAGTATAGCTTATGATTTAATCTCTTAGTATTGTGTTTAGTAACTGAAGTCTTGAACTATCGCTCCACTTTCCCATGTTCCAGAAGTTTAAATAAACTGTTTGATTTTATCTTATATTTAGAATTATGTATTCACACAACCAGCAAATCACCAGCCACGTCACAAATGACACCCAACGTGTGTTCCACCACGTTACAATTTATATAAAAAATAAATTCTTCTTTTATATGAAAATTTGTTGTGAAAAAAAGCATTGGGATAGATTTTTTTTTTTTGCCTTTTTTCGATCTTTCGTTGCTTTATTGTATATTGGCTCGTGCATATACAAGAACTTTCGTCCTCCTAAGCCGGTTATTTGAAACCAGCTGAAGATAACTGAATAAATGAAAATTATGCATTTTAATGAATATCATGATCCACATTAACTCTTTTTTTCTCCGATTAATTGACAGAAACAGAAATTTAAGATAAAAATCAAAATTGGTATTGCATTGAATTAATAATATTAAAGTATTAACATGTTTAACTAAATATTGGAATGTTAAATGTACGTTTGAGATAAATTAAAGCTTTGAGATTGGCACATACTAATAGTTTTTTTCGGTACTCGGATTCATGAAATAAAAAGACGAAAAAACTGTGTATTTTACTGTTTAATTAATCTTGTTAAATCAAACATATAAATGGCCAGTAAATGACCATATAAATGGTCAGTTCCAAATTATCTCGTGATAAGTACAGGGCATAAAAGATAATAGAATTTAAGGTGAAATTAAAATAAATAAATTAGTTTGAATAGCCCTTGTTCTCATAAAGTTACTTTTGCTTAATAAACATATTTAAAAAAGTGTAAAGAATTTTTTTTCAAGAAAACGCACATTTTAAAAAATTTATCTCTTCCTATGTTTATTGATGTCTCTTTTCTTTCGATTTATAAACAATATTTAAAGAATACCCAAATGCTAATATAAGATACAAAGTTCTAAACAAAATTGTTCATATGTTTAAAAGCAAGATTAAATCCCAAAACAGAAAGTTCATAACTATTTGAAAAAAATATATAAAATCATTCATCAAGAAAAAAAATTCTTTTATTTTATACTAATAAAAGTGCATAAAAAACCACTTCTTACTTTCTGAATCTTTTAAGGGTGTTTTTAAATCAAAAGAGGCAACTTTGAAACATATATTTTAATTTTTTTTTTCGGAAATGCATGAACCTAGTGCATGTTGTTGTTCTGAAACTATCTAATCGCCAACATTTTCCCTTTTTTTAACCATTGAAAAATGGTTTTTGTTTTTGTTGGAGGATTGACAAAATGACGTGGTCACTTTTGAATTTAAATTAAATTCTTTACTTATAGAAGAATTTTTATTTGAATTTAAATTAAATTCTTTACTTATAGAAGAATTTTTATTTGAATTTAAATTAAATTCTTTACTTATAGAAGAATTTTTATTTGAATTTAAATTAAATTTTTTACTTTTAGAAGAATTTCTATTTGAATAAGAAATTAAAATATTTAAAATCATTGTAATAAAGGAGAAAACTAACAAATTTAAAAATGGGTAGACGGAAATTAACAGATACGGAAAAAGCCGAAGCGAAAGAAATGAATGACCGTGAATGTCGCATTCAATGACATTAAACACAATATGCGTACTTAAACAATCATAAAGTGATTTTTATTTCGACTTTTTATTATTGTTTTATTAATTTATTTGTTCTTTTGTTATTTAAAATAAAAATTTAGTCAACATGTATAAGTTGCTTGTTAGTTTGGCGATTCATATCATTTGGCAACATTGTTCGACGGGATAACTAAGTGGTACTGTATTTAGTTTGGCGCAAAAAGTCTTTCCATGCAGAAAACGAGAAAATCAAAAGATTATCGTGCCGCTGAAAACCAATTACGTGTTGAAAGGCGATCACGAAAAAGGAAGCAATTTAATGCCGAACCGATTAATTGTAAAACATATGTGTCGAGGGAAACCAATCCCCTAGCCATGGCGTTTTACAATCGGTCGGTTCTAACCAGGAACATTTGAGTGCCAATAGTGATTCTAACAAGCCGGAAAATGTTATAGCTATTACTCTTGATTTTCCAACAGCTAACAAGAAAACTAAAAAGCAATCGGCTTGAGAAAAACTGGAATTTTTTTTTTTTGATTCAATGTCTGTGGACCCATTCACAGATGCATCTGCGATTGACTTTGGTTTAAAACCTCCATCACCAAAATTCTGCTCTGTAAAATCAAACTGTATATGCCAAAGTCTTACAAGTATAACAGTATATGTCAAAGCTGTATTTTAATAATAATTACTTTCGCACCAAAAATGTTACATAGTTTGAACTGTTTCTTTGAACGTTTATCTGTGAACGTCGCCAAATTTTATGCTTGGCGACAAACGTAACTTAAACGAACCGTACCTTCAAATTGCAGCATGTATAAGTCATTTATATCAGTGGCACGGATAATACACAATGAAACAACTGGTATTTAGCTTAAAATGATAGATAAATGTTTCGAGTGAAACATTTTTCAAATGGTTGGTGTAATTTCTTAAATTGAAATTTTTTATGTATTTATTTATATATATATATATGTGTATATATATATATATATATATATATATATTTGCAAACCTTATAAATCTTTTAGAAAAAGCCTCAAAGATGGCATTTTGAATTGCATTTCCTCACGAAAGCAGAAAAACGAGTCGACGAAAGGCAGAAAAGGCGTGATCCCACTATTGAAAATGCTTATAATTCAATAGGTAAATTATTGATCAAAAGGAAAACTAGCTTCGATTCCAAATTGCTTCCATTGTCAGGTTTTGAAATTTTATATCTTTCCATTGAAAAATGAATTTGTGAGTGTGGCAAAAATTTTGCGCTTGTTGAGCAAAGCAGTTGAGAACACACTTAAAACGAACTTCGAACTGTTTGGAGTATATGATTTTCTTTCCGTCGATTTATGTTCTATTAATATTTTAGAGATCAAAACATTTTAAATAAAAAAATTCTTATCCACAGTTATCATATACTCACTCATAAAGATTTAATTCTTTTCACACTAAATTTAAAATGGCTTTATTTACAGAGATAAATAAAAATAGACATTGAACAAGTTCACTTATTAAATTTTAGTTAAAAAATGATTATTTTTAAACTTAAGTAATTCGAAGGAATAGAATGTAATGTGCACATGCTTAATGAAAAAAATGATATCACCGAAACTTATTTTGTAAAAATACATGTTTTTGATGCTTGATATCAGATTTGGATATTTAAGCAGAAAAATTAATTAAATTATTACTAATAAAAAAAAGATAGTGTTGGTACATAACATCCAGCTTTCATCTTATTTGCATAAAATCGCTAGGTAGTATTGAAATATATTCATGTAATAAATTTAACCTTTAATAAGCATTATTTATAGTGGATATTCACGTCATCTACTGAAGTCCTTTATCGATTTCGAAACTAAGGAATTATTCTGAAGTCTGGATAAGGAAAGGGACGAATCGAGTTTGACTGTGGTTTAAATACACTGTAAGTTAACGTATATATATATTTTTACTTGTATCTGCCAAGTTTACCAGCTAGCCTTGTTTTTCATAAATTTCTTACAGCGGTAAATTTCGAAATGTTTCTCCTAGTATCGAGAGCTTCGCGACATTTTATAAAATAAGTTCTTTCATGCGTGTTACGCGTGTACAAATATGTGTTTTTTTTTTTTTTTTTATCTTTACACAAAGAAAATGTTGGATTCGTGAAAATTTCGACTTCCAGTTTTCGGTGGATTTATACGTTTTAAAAGGTCTTGAAGCCAATTTGATGTTTTTTAGAAATGTCTGTCTGTGAGTATGTCTGCCATTCTGTCATTCTGTATGTGACAAATTTTTGTAGGCGCTATATCTCAAGAACTAATTCACGGAAATTCACAAAACTTTATATTTATTTGTACCTTATTATAAACTGAAGCTGATTAGTTTTTTGCATAAATTGCTCAAAAAGTGTCGATGCTATTCTGCATTATTCACAATTTTCACAGTAGTTTATTTCAAGGAGCTAATGCACAGATTTTTCTAAAAACTTAAATGCAGTTAGTCCTTGATATACCATGATGACTACATTTTGGGACAAATCACTAAACAGGTGGAGCTATCACGCTGCATTATTCAGGATTATCGCAATAGCTCTACCTCAAGAACTAATATTCAAATTTCCCCAGAATTTTAGATTCTGATAATCCTTGACATAGATTAGTGTTACTTAGTTTTTTGGTGTCAATCGCTCTACAGATGGTGCTGCCATGCTGCATTTCTAATAATTACCTAATTTACTGCTTTTTTCAATGACTGCATGGATGGGTTTTGAAGATCGATTTAAAATCAATCAGGAAAAGCAAAATCAGGAAACAGAAATGATATTAACAAATGCGTGTACTATCTGTTGCTAGCATTCAGCCGTAAAATGCAGTTGTTAAATGCCATATTTACCACTTTCTCTTATTGGTTGGATGCTTTGTTGCCACGTATTTTTGGCTAGCTACAAATAGCCTCTAACCTCGCTGCTTCTTTGCCGTGCATTAGTGGACAGCTTCAAATATCCTCTTACACACTAAGTTTTAATGTTTAATAAAAAATCTAAATTGTAATTTTAAAATCCGGCTGTGAAATGCACTTTCTAATGCTAGTAGCATCCACACATGACAAAGTTTCAACGTTATCCGCGGTCAGGCAGACAGACATCTCTTATTATATATATATATAGATGTCAGTGTATGAAATGATATAAAATATTGATCTCGTTTTTGGATATTTTTGATTTTTGATTTTAGAACTTTTATGTTTTATTTTTGAAAAAAAATAGTAGTTTTTTTCCACATTAAGTCATTTTAATTTATTATTAATTATGTATATATTTCATTAAATACATGTCATACGTCTGCAGTATGACAGTATTAACATTAGGGGTATGTATAAGATCTTGGGAAATGTGCATCTACGACTTACCTTTAATTTAAATAAAAGCATTTTTTTTTTTTTTTTTTTTTTTTTGAACAGGAAAAACAAAACAATACGATTGCTAAGTTTTATCAACTAATTTTTTTTTTAATTGATTTAAATCATTTTTAAGATACTTTTGAATTATACGAATATTTGATTTTATCATAAAATGTTCAACTTTCTCATTTCTATTTTCTGAAGTAATGTTTTTATATATTAAAATTTTTTTTTTCCTCTTAGACGACAAATGAAAAATTATTTGTTACATTCCAGTTTTTAGAAACTGAAAATTGAAAATTGATTTCTTTTTTAACCGTTAAAATTACTTTTAGTGACAAAAGTATTGTAAAACCGATTTTTTTTTTTTTTTTTTTTTTTTTTTTTTAAGTAATACACATTTTAAGTAAAATACTTCTATTTTTAAATTAAAAATTGACTTTTCGTATTGCGTTACGTTGGATTCCATACGTATGAAATGAAATGCTCGAAAATTATCCACGAACTGATTTTATATCTTTTTCAAAAAGGATATGTTTTTATTTAAAATGAATTGATGTACTTAACAAAAATACAGAAATTGTCTTTTTCTTACTCTAGAGTTAATTGAGAAATCATTTTTTTTTCGCTGTAATAAAATGAATTGGTTTTACTGTTATCCATAACAGTTTAAGAGATTTTTTTGACATAATAAATTTAAAGTGTTACATGAAGAAAATAAGTTATAGTTATGTAAGAAATATATTCGTAAAGCCATATTTAAATATTTCACGATTTTTATCAGTTAATTATTAACGATATCATGATCATTTCATTCTTTCATACTAAATATGAATATTACTTATTTTACTTAAATGTATGTAAAATGAATTTAAGATTCTTTTAAATAGTTGTTCCCATGCTTACTTATACGTCAATACAACCAAACTCTTGAGTTTAAGTCCTTCTATAGTAAAAAAAAAAAACTAGCCTAAAAAGGAATGACTCCTAGAATGATGCTGATGTATAAGATTTCCGGAATTAACGAATCCGGGCGGACCACTCCTTCCATGAGTCGAATAGACCAATCTGGAAAGGACTCCGCTATGCATCACCGTATGGGTTACCATAAAGAGGGAAAGGTTACCATCGCCAACAATCGCCAAGTTTGTCGCCAACTTGGCGCTATATCGCCAAATTTGGCGACCAAAATTAGTCGCAAAAGTGACGCCAACTTGGCGATAACTGTAATATTAAGCCAAATTTTTAATTTCACACCCACACTCTGCTCCCCCAGGGAGGGCACATTTTTAATTTCTTTACAACACCAGTCGTGTGCACATCCTTTCAAAGGTCTGCAACTGCTTATTCATATTATGGATGTCTTCTGTGTCACCCCCACACTCTGCTTCCCCCAGGGGGGGCACATTTTTAATTTCTTTACAACACCAGTTGTGTGACACATCATTTGAAAGGTCTGCAACTGGTTATTCATATTATGGATGTCTTGTGTGTCAACCCCCCACTCTTCCCGCCAGGGGGAGCACGTTTTTAATTTTTTTACAACACCAGTCGTGTGATACATCATTTGAAAGGTCTGCAACTGCTTATTCATACCATGGGGTATTGGCGAGCGCAGCAAGCAGGGGTAGTCTACAACTTGGAATCGCTTCGCGATTCCAGACGGGACCGCGAAGCGATTACTTGGGGGGTTGGCGAGCGTAGCGAGCAGGGGGCGGAGCCCCCCTAGTAATAAAAAAATAAGTAAATACACTCTCCTGTAAGACAACAGTCAACACACAATTTCGCATGTGTGTGCAGGAATAAGTAGGAAAAGGTGTTCTACCTCAGTGCTATTTAGACATTTAAAATTTTAATATAATTAAAATAAATAAATATAGAAATACAAAGCTACACTGTAAAAAAAATAAAATTCCGTTAAATAAAAGAAATAATACTGGTGATCTAGACGCCAGTACTATTTCCGTTTTAACGGAAAAAATTTCGTTTTTTCCAGAAATATTTCCGTTCTATTGACAAAATATTTCCGTGTTTTTTTTTTCTATTTTATTATATATAAAAATTTTCGCTTGAAAGCCAAAAAAGAATTTTCCAGGACAAACTAGCTTTTTTATGATTGTTATTCTTTAGACAAAGACACATCAGGTTAGAGCACATACATTTAATTTACAAAACAGTGAAGAAATGTCACTTACACTCGATGGGGATCGAACCAGGGACTTGTCCCATGGCAGCTTGCAGTAGTGCAGTACCACCACGTCATAGTTACACATGTAGAGCTTGCAAATATCTTTACTTATTTCGAATGCTTTTATAAAGCAAAGGCCTTATGTTGAACGCGGCATTAATTTTTGTAGAGAATTATTTTCTATTTAGTGTACAGTTCTAAATGTTTAACAGATTTTATTTCCATAATTTCTATTTAGTTTTTAATTTCAGTTCTATAAAAAATAAATTTTAGACTTTAAAATATTACATGTATTAAGAGTTGAATGCATTAGAAAGGTTTGTTTCCTCCATTTTAAGGCGATTTTAAAAAGTTTACTGTAATATTATTCATATTTATTTACTTATTTATTTTTGAAAGGATACTAGCATATTTTATTTAAAAAACATCTATTTTAACAAAGTATTTGTATGACGATTGATTTTAATCTCAATAAAGATAGTTATTACGGGTTGTTAAAATAAATTTCCTTTATTGTTTTTTATAAATTAGATAATCGTCAGCATTATAATAATTCATTTAATATAATTCAGATAATTTAAATTTTATGTGTAAATTTCTTAAAATGAATAGATTGAAATATTTTTATATTAAAATTAAAAGTAATTTTTTTTCCATTTTAAAATACCCTACGCACTTTTTTAAAAATTATGTTATAAATGAGTTAAACATTATTTTAAAATCATAATGGAAATAAACTAACTGAAAATAAACTAACTAACTAATCTCAAACTTAAAATGGATTAATAATTTTTTTAATTTTCATTATTTTTTAATATTGTAAAAATATGTTAGTTTTAAGTTATTAAAACAGAAAGAAATATAAAATATTATTATAGAAAATTGTTCATAAAACAACTCTATAATGTTTTTCTATCCCAGATATGGATGGTGCCCTAGAGTTATTTATGGAATTTATGCTGTTTTGATACGGAACTTCTCTGTTTCCAGAAAATTTACGGAAAACTTACTGTATTTATAATCTCAAAATGTCAATAATGGAAGTTCTACTATTTGTTTTTTTTGGGGGGGGGGGGGAAATGAAACTATTCCGTAGAATTTTACGGAAAAATTATGAGTATATTAACGGATATCTTTTACAGTGTATGTATTAATATTGTTTTATAATCTATTTATCTCCTAATTTAATTGAACTCTTATTTTCTTGTGTCACATTTTTTAAAAATAAATAAATAATAATAATAAATAGTAATTTTAGATGCAAGATATGTTCTACCTAAATAGCCATTTTAGATGCTCCAGATATGTTGTACCTTTGACCATGAATCTTTTACCTGTGAAAAATAAACATAAAATTGACGAAATATTTTTTGACGCATTTAAAATAAATGAAAAGTACAGGTAGATTTGACAAGAGATGTTTCATAGATAGCTCTTTAAAGTTATTTTAGATTATTATAAAACAGAAAGCGTTAAAGAAAGGGTGATTGACGGATAATTCCTAACACACTACATATCAACTGCATTTTAAGTGTAAATCGCAATAAATAAATAAATAAATAAACAAAAGCACGACTATTTAGAAAATAATGTGTTCAGAGACTAAACATTTATGCTCATAAATAAATTCAATATTAAAAAAATAATAATGATAATAATAAACATTATTTTTGTAATGATTCAAACGTAGCTTACGTAATAAGAGTACGTTTTGTACATATATTATGTATGCCATTGATTAAACATTAATATTCCTGGACCAAACATAAATAAATTTTAAAGGAAATTGCAGTTTTATAATTAACGGTACTTCACTTTTTTTTCATTTGTAAACATTGCAAATTTTAAATTGTTACACCTTTGTGAAACGGGGAAAATGTACTTTTAAACGCAATTTTTTTAAAAGATGTATCTCAATTTGTTTTGGAGTTATTAATTTTTGCGTAATTTTTAATACTATTTTTTGTCCTCATGGTAGTTGAAGAATTCCATGTTTAGGCATCAAACATGGAGCAATAAGAAAACGAATAAAATCTGGACATCACAAAGATACATATTCTCGGATATCTCTAGAACGAAAGCAACAACTTTTTTCCAAATGGTTAAAAAAATGTTAAAATGTTGCAATTATTTTTCAAAAACTTTGACGATACCTAGAAATACATAAAGAATTCTTTTAACACTTTAATTGAGATTAGGTTCCACACTGTAAAACATTTGTGTAACGTTATTCCATAAAGTTGGTGGCAGCCAAGTTTCCACCAAGTTTATGGTGGAATCCGGTTGAACCAAGATAACCAGTGTAACATTACACTAATATGTAACATTACACTAATATATAATGTTACACTTGTAACATATGTTTAAATTACACCATTATATAAGTGAAAAGAAAATCACACCACAACATTGGAGGGAAGAAAGCTGCCACCAGTTTTTTGGAGTAATATTACACAAATGTTTTACAGTGCAGATAATTGCTAATGCTTTGATCAAACGGATTAAGAAACATATTTTCTTTATGTCAAACCTCTATTCTAATGCTATTAAACTGTTTCATGTACATTGCTCTCATGTACTTTGTTTTCATATAAGAATATTTTATACATAACTTAAACTTATATGATACACTATTAAGACAAACGTAATAGAAAGGTCTTTGGCAGTGATATCGAACAAGTAACATTAAAAAGCTTTTTGCTTGACTCCATAAAGTTTTAGAAGAATACCCTGAAAATTTTTATATTATAATATTTATCGATAAACATACATAATTAGTCCTCTTTTTTAATAATTATAACTTGATGGTTCCGAATTATTCATATACACTTAATTATTCAAAAATAGAATAAAAAAATACAGTAAGATATAAAACCTATGACGCTGTTAGTTATACTTTTCAAATAATTTTATTACAGTTTAAAGAATTTACTTTTTCTTAAGAAAATGTGAAAATGATTTTGCATTTTCTTCTTCATAAGTGAAAGACTAAATTATAGTTAAGAGATACGTGGCTTCATTGCAATATGTTTTTCTTTCTAAACTAGAATGTTTTTTATGTCACTTTAAATTGGATGTTTAATGTTCTTTTTCATTTTGCATTAAATTCTGAAAAAAAAAAATTAAATGAAAAAATGTCAGAAATGATGTTTTATTTATGATGACTTTACGTAAAAACAAAATCGTCACATATATTTCCGTAATTTTTATTTCAGTATTATAAATACTGCTTGCAAGTACGAACGAAATAAAGATATGTTTTAAATTTTTTAGTAGAAGCTTAGCACATGTAATTTCTTCGATGTAAAATAAAATGGATATAACTGCGTAAAATAAATACACATTAATAGTGTCAAATAATACATTATACAGAATACATTAATAGTGTCAAATTTAAGCATATTTTAAAGTTAATTTTTTAAACGATTGCATTTTAAAAAAAATGAATTTGTCATTGCATTTTTAAAAACACTTTGTCATTAAAATAATAAATCAAAATTGCTAAGTTATAATTATTTAAATTTTACATAAATCATACCACTATTATACTCGTACTTGATTAAACAACATCTTTTTATAGATAACATTTATATGCGTTGCATGTGCCCCAGTAGACGGCAGCACTAAAAAAAATCAAAAGTAATTTTTTTTAAAATAATACCTAATAACATTAAAAAAAATTATAAATAAAAATGTTTTGAATTTCCTTTCAATTATTAGAGCTATTTGAAAAACATATTTAAAAAAATATAAAGATAAAAATAGATTTAAAAACACAACAAAATAAATTTATTATACAAATATATTCCTTTAACTAATGACAAAAATTATATAAACTCTTAAATTGCTTTAAAAAAATAAAAAATTTCTTTTAATTAAATCCATCTTAATATGAAAATTTCAGCTTCCAGCACCGGTGTTTGTACTAAGAACCTTCGATTCATAAGCGAGATGTTTTACCTCTAAACTATCATGTTTACACGAAAAACGTTAAAATTATGGTTCTCATTTAAAATTTAAGTAGCAAAAATGAACGGATTACATAAAAAAAAATTATAAAAATAATAGACTTTTTCTAAATTTCATGATTTGTCGTGTGACATGAAGTATTCAGCTCAAAATACACAAAATTTGAAGCACCCGACTTATAAAGTTTTTGTGTGCGGGCTCTGTGAAATACAAACAAACAGAGGAGTGAGATGAAAAGATTTTCATCAGATGAACGGAATCATAGAAACGACAGAATTGTTCTGTATAAGTTTCATAGATTACCTCTTTTATTCTATTAAGGACTGAAAAAAAGAATCCTAAAGAACTGTTTCAAACTCTGTTTCTTATATAAATAAATAAACTTCTTGAAATAGAATATATGCAATGAAAATTTCTCAATGGATTTCACTTTTAATATTCAAACTAAATTTCTGAAATGAAGATATTTTCATGCGATTTGTCTCGCTTAAGTGCAAATATTAAGAAAATATAAAAGTGAATGTCTGAAAATTATGATTTGCAGACATTTTCAGAATTCCATTAGAAAATGAATTTTATAATTGCAATAGAACGTTTACGAATTGTGAATCCTAATGTATCTGAAGCTGTTTCTATGTCTATTCGAATTTACTTCAACTGCAGTTAAATTATATAGCCGTCATGATTATTTTTGAACAAAAAATTGCAAATTCATACGACAATGCATATGAATGAATTTAAGGGGTCAGGTACCTTTAAAAATTTTTAAATCGATTTTTAAAAAAAGCTTATAATTAAATATGATTCTTTAGGAACATTTAAAAGCAAACCGCATTAAAAAAGTCCTTCCGGCAATGCCGGGAGGAAGAGGTAGCTTTCATATACTTATATATTTATTTATTTATTTTAAGGTAAGTTACATTTTTCAAAAATACTAAGCTCAAATTAGTCATAATAGTACTCAATAATCTTATAAAATTAGTGATTTTATAAGATTGAAACTAGTTTTTGTCAAGACTGAATATTAATAGGAATTTTTAGAAATTAGTCATCTTTTATTCAACCTGGTTTTATTTTAAGCGATTTAGAGAGTCACCAAATTCCACGATATCATAAAGTGTATGCCATTTTAAAGCAACATTGTGGATCGTTCAGATCAGACCGTTTCAAAATGTCAGCCATAAGCAAAATTCAAAGTGCTATAACTCAGTCATTTTTTAATATATAGACAAAATAAAAAGAGTTCTGGAATCGTTGTTTTAAGTTCTAACACGTAAAAGAAAAATATTTTTCAATTTTTAATTTTTTCGCATTTAATTTTAAATTTTAAATTTTTTAAAAATTTAAAATGGCCACCATTTTGAAACAAGATGGCGGATGATGCTGGCCAACGAACTCGGTCGAGACATTTGTATGCACTATGTACATACCAAGTTTCATTGAAATCGGTTCATAAATACGCGTGTTATCACGTGACAAAAATCAGATCGTTTCAAAATGTCAAACATAAGAAAAATTCAAAGTGCTATAACTCAATCATTTTGCAAGATATAGACAAAATAAAAAGTGTTCTGGAATCGTTGTTTTACGTTCTAACACGTAAAAGAAAAATATTTTCAAATTTTGATTTTTTTTGCATTTAATTTTAAATTTTAAAATTTTTTAAAAATTTAAAATGGCCACCATTTTGAAACAAGATGGCGGATGATGCTGGCCAACGCACTCGGTCGAGACATTTGTATGCACTATGTACATACCAAGTTTCATTGAAATCGGTTCATAAATACGCGTGTTATCACGTGACAAAAATCAGATCGTTTCAAAATGTCAGCCATAAGAAAAATTCAAAGTGCTATAACTCAATCATTTTTTAAGATATAGACAAAATAAAAAATGTTCTGGAATCTTTGTTTTAAGTTCTAACACGTAAAAGGAAAATATTTTTCAACTTTTAATTTTTTTGCATTTAATTTTAAATTTAAAATTTTTTTTTAAATTTAAAATGGCCGCCATTTTGAAACAAAATGGCGGATGATGCTGACCAACGAACTCGGTCGAGACATTTGTATGTACTATGTACATACCAAGTTTCATTCAAATCGGTTCATAAATACGTTAGTTATCGCATCACAAAAATCAGATATATATATATATATATGGTTATATATATATATATATATATATATATATATGTCAACATTTGAACGGAGGGTGGTTTTGGGGTCTGGGGGTCATGATCGGTGAAAATATACCAAAATTTTCCGGAAGTGCTTTCCTCCGGACGGCTGCAATAGGTAGCTTTTTACTTTTTGTAATGAAAGCTACCTAAAATCCGCTTTAGAAGAAGGGTTATGTCTAAAACACTTTGCGCTTTTCTTATACGACCAATGGGTAATTTAAACTTTAACATCAATTTTCTCAAAACAGCGATTTTGATCATTGCGCGCACGATTTCTGGAAAACGGTTGCTTAGAATTTAACAAAATTTTTGCTGAATGTCTTAAACGTATACAGGCACAAAATGACCTATTATTATGTTCCTCAAATTAGAAGTTTAGAATTCACGACTATTTTTGAGTAAAAAAATCTCGATAATTCGAATTTCTTTAAAAAATAATTTTTTCTCTGGATCTATAAGGTTAATTTTTTTCATCGTAGTTCATTTGCAAAACACATTATATCTCTACACAGAAAAAAATCCTGGTTTGTTTTAGCTATTCAAATTTGAAAAATCGTGCGCGCCAGGCATGCAAGATTTATTCTTTCGTAAAAAATGTATTATCTTTAAAAATAATTAAACAAATATTGCATATGTATATACTTTTTTTTAACAATTTTAACTAATAAAATAAATTCTTAATATATTTTTCAATTTTATAGTCAAAAGTCAATTAGATAAAGAGTGACTGCAATTCTTACAGAGGTCACTTTTTCACGTATTTTGTTAGTTCAAAAGGTACCTGGCCCCTTAAAGAATACTATAACTGAAAATATTTTTAAGTAATAGCAACTGGCGAAATGTATTTGAATAAATTTCGTTTATTAAATGAAAAACAATAACTATCAGTGCATCGTAATTATAATTCCAAGAAATTCTCGAAGTAGAATTTCAATACTTAAAAAAATAAATAAAATAAATAAATAAATAAATGTCGCTATTCTTAAGAACAATATAATTTAGAAGAAATCTCAAAAATGTAACAATTGTCTTCAAGGAGTAATTTAGAATAACTCTTTTGCTGTATTAACCCTCTCGGTGAACATTTTTTTAAAATCAAAATATATTCCGAAACTGCGCATTTTTTAATTACATATTATATATAGTACATATACTAGGGTGTCCAAGAGTAATAACGCCAAGTGTTAATATAACGCGTAATTATGAAGGAAATACGCCAGGTGGCACCTGCGAGTACTGCAAAGAATATTTCTGAACCATCTGATTCACAAACAACCGCTAAAAGTTACATAAAACAATCAACGACCGGTGCAAAAATTTGAGAGGTAAGTTCTATGATCGGAGGACACTATATTTATTCGGAAATTCTGTGTTTATTACATAAATTTGCATTGTATTTTAAGTTCTGTCAAAATGTTGTAGGACATTTTGGATGTATTCGTGGAGGTTGTTTGTAGTTTAAAATATGCTGCTTTTTTCTAAAATACAAGCAATTATGTTTTTAATTTCATTTAAAATAAGAAATTCAAAATTCGTCGAAAGTGATTTTAACTGTTTTTTTTTTTTTTTTTTTTTTTTTTTTTTTTTTTTTTTCGTGTGCAATTAAGTGTTTTAGCTTAAAAAACGAGCGTTATACATTTAAGATTTTTTTTGTTGTTGTTTTGTTTTGCAAAGGATTTTGTAAGTATTTTTGGTCAAAAAATTTAATACAGATAATACATTAGTTAAATATATAAAAAATAATTTTCATTAAGATTTTTTTTTATTTGAATAAAGTAATAACATTGAGGACATAATGAACTGCTTTTCTATTATTATTTTTTTAACCTATTAAATCGAACTCACTCCCTAGATTAAAAATAAATAAATTCTATTTCAAAAATATATTTAAAGATTTTTTGAGCAATTTTTCATAAAAATGGTTTTTCATTAAATAAAAGCAGCCATTTCTGTTTTAAGATAACATGAAAAATGACTTTTATAGGATTTATTTTGGTACTCGCTGCGTTTTAATTTATCATTAATACCAATTTATAAAAATCCATTATATAAAGTTCCTAATATTTGTTTCTTAAGTATTTGAATATTTTTTTTAATTAAAGAACTTAAACTAATAAAAAATGTTAAATTAAATCAAAGACTTCCAAGAAACTAGCGAAACATTATTTAATATTTTGAAGAAAAATTAATGATCAGAGAAATGAAAAATTTTAAAGTTATTCTTTTGATTAAAAAAATGAAATTTTATCCCAGTTATATATAAGATATTGTTTTTGAATTTTTTACCCATAAAATAAGAGTGGCAATTTTATTTACCCAAGACAATGAAGTACAAATACATTTTATGGAGGTTGTCTGTATATTCTACGCTACTTATCTTTGCCATATTTTAAAAAATACGTTACACAATAACACAATAAATTTTATTCAAAATTATTTTGCATTTTTAAAAATAGTAAGTGTACTTGTTAGGTAAATAAAAAAAAAACTCCAAATTTACCCTGACAAAAAATGGTATTTTGTTTAAGGAAAAATCTTATTTTTTGAATTATAATAAATTTATTTTTTAGAGAGCTGCATATTTTTAGAATTTTTTGATTTGCTCTTTTAATAAAGAAAAGAAGAAGATAGAAAGGAAATAAGTAAATAAGAAAAAGAAAAAAAGTAAGATTAAAAAAAAAAAAAAAAAAAAAAAAAAAATCGAAAAATTTCCCGATTATATGCCTGAACTTCTTCGGAACTGTTTCCACTGAAATAGTTTTCTAATAAATAAAAGCAATAATGCTTTACACATTCGTCACGCATTATTTGAACGTGAATAATTCTAAAAACTGAAAATATTTTTGCATTTTAAATTTTACACTGATTCTAAAACATATACACACTATTTATATTTACGCAATTGGTGTACTATGCAAGTAAATATTACAATTAGGAAGAGTACCGTTGTTGCATGTAATAATATAAATACGGAATCAATATAAACGTGATCACAGAAAAGTGTTTTGTTTAACAATGCAAAATACAAGAGAATCACGAAGATGAGGGGATTCTCACTGAACCCTCATGTTAGCAAGAATTTGCAACAACCAATATTTCAAATGTAGACATAATTGAAGTGATGTTGTAAATTATTTGCACCATTTATTTAAAAAAAGAGAGCTTTTTTAAAGAAATTAAAAGTCGCGTATCGATTTAGCATTCATTAAGGTGCTGCACTAAAAAAATAAAAATGGAACTATAATAATATCAAAATAAGACTGTGTTTGTATGTCACAACCATTCAACTCATAAATTATACAGGGTGTCCCAGAACTTCGTGTAGAAACTTTGAGGGATGTTAGAGAACTTCGTTTGGAGCCACAGTTACATAGGAATGCATGGGCGGAAACGTATTGTTAACCCTTTCATAGACAATGGTTTGTCTCTGAAACTACAAAATTTTTAATACCAAAAGAACATTGACATCAGAAATTTAATATGATTTTTCCATTTATTATGTATATGAAATGTCTGGCTTTTCTTCTTTGAAAATAAATATTTCCGCAATTTCTGATGTCATTCATATTTTTCCACATTTTAGAAATGGAAATGCTTTATCCGGGAAAAGCTCAAAGAATCACAAATACGCAGCTATGACACAATGCAGAAAGCAGTGTATAACGCTTTATTACTCAGAAAAAAGTACAAGAAATGATTTAATTTTAAATTAATTTTAAAATTATGTTTCTTTAAAATCAACTATCTTAGTAGCAATTAGAAATGTGTAAAATCATGAATAATATCATTAATCACGGAAAAATGTATTTGCAAAGAAGAAATTTTTTTTCACATTCATAATAATTCGAAATATCACATTAAAGTTCTGGTATCAATGTTCGTTTTGTATTAAACATTTTGTAGTTTAGACATACCATTGTCTAAACTAATTGCAAAAGGGTTAACGAGTGAGGATGATGTTTCCGCCCAAGCGTTCCAATGTAATTGCGGATTCAAACGATGTTCTCTACCACTCCTCAAAGTTTGTACACGAAGTTCGTGGACACCCTGGGAATGTGCACTGTTAATAATTTGAAACTTTTGAATAATCGTCACTGCACCGCTTATATAGAAAATGATTGCTTCAAAGTATCGTGAAGGATTCTCATTGGTCAAAATAGACATATTCTATAAAAGCGATGGAATGACGATGCAGTAAAAGATTCAAATTTTTAACAGTGTGAAAAGATCAAATTGAGTGCAATAATAAAGACTACTGATACACAAATTTACAGATAATCAAAAATTCACAAATATATTTCTGGAAAATGTAGAAGGTCTTTTTAATTTACCTGAAGAAAAAATATATTTACTTTGTGAGGCATCGTGTGAAAGCTGAATTCAAAAAAATATATTTTTTCTAATTTAAACATTACCTTTTAAAAATCGAAAATATAGTGAAAGAATATGTTCCCTCCATCTAATTCCAAATCTACTGAAACTACACTACTCAAAACAATTAAAGGATATTGCAGTTTTAGGTGAATTTTGTATCTGGGAAACTTTTTAGCTGATTGATACATGGTCGACAAACATAGTAAGTTATATGAGAAAAAATTACACATGTTTGGCAGAAAAAAACGCATTTTATTGCGCATTTGTGTACAAAAGGAAAAAACACAATTTGTGCATATGAGAAAAAAAGAATAAGAAAAGGTATTTCCTTCAAGGAAAATCATTTTCAGTAGGGGTATGGTTTCCAAGGGCGGCCAACAACGTTGAACACCTTTGAGGCATGGACTCAATGAGGCTATTAATGACACAGTTGGGGTATTCTGCCCCACTCTTCCAGAAGAGCTCTTTCCAGTTCTTGGAGAGTTTGTGGGGGTTGTTGGCGGCCAGAAACTCGTCTTCCTAGAGCGTCCCAAACGTGCTCGATTGGATTTATGTCTGGAGAACACGCTGGCCATTCCATTCGAACAATTCCTTCCTCGAAAGGGAAATCCTCCACCAGGTTTCCACAATGTGGCCTGCGGTTATCGTCCATTAAAATGAAGTTATCTCCGATTGCTGCAGCGTAAGGGACTACAATAGGTCTGAGGATCTCATCCCTATATCGGCGACCAGTCAGAGCTCCATCTCGAATGATATAGAGGTCCGTGCGCCCGTCAATGGAGATGCCATCATACACCAACACTCCTCCACCGCCAAATCTGACACTTTCGTGCACGAACGCAGGATTATTCCTACTGCCACGGTCCTTCCAGATGAAAATACGCCTATTATCCGGATGCACAGAAAAACGGGACTCGTCAGAAAACAGAATATTGCTCCATTCATTTCTCCTCCAGTTGACATGCTCGGTTGTCCACTCCCTGCGGTCGCGACGATGCCTTGATGTTAATCTAACACATACCATCGGTCGGCGAGCATGCAGACCTACAGCATGGAGCCGGTTTCGGACAGTCTGAGTGTAAATCGTGGTGCCTGTAGCCGAGCGAAGGTGTTGTTAGGGAAGAGTAGCGTTCATGTTTCGGTGTCTCCGAGCTGTTAACGCTAAATACCGATCTTCATTGGGCGTTGTTGCCCGTCTGCGACCTTGCCCTGGTCTTCGGCCTGCATATCCACTCTCCTAACAACGGTTCCAGATCCTGGAAATGACACTTTGTGACACCCCAAAGGCTTGCGCTACTTCGGCTTGAGTTTGGCGCCCTTCTAACCTACCAACAATTCTCCAAGCTTCTGAATCTGTCAAATGACTTAGCTGAGACATCGTACTCATCGAAACAAAGCAATCACTGAATGATGATCATCCTTTTTTTCATTCTCTTTTATCCAGTTGAAAGTCAATCTTCATTCGCTGCCGCTGAAGCGGCGTTTTTGACGTCGAACTCAAAATTTGCATACTCCACAGTTTGAAAACCAGAAAAATTTGCATTTGTGATTCTCTTCTATTTTCGGCAAAAAAATTTCGTTTATATCTTTATTTTATATAAAACTTCAAACATCCTTTAATTGTTTTGAGCAGTGTAGAATTCTGAAAAAAATAGAGGAAGTAGATATTGATTCTTGTAGGAAAACTATAGCGATTACTTTAAATCGCATAGTTTTTAAGAAAAGCGTAAGTTCACATTACACACAATTTCAATGCATCGGCTTTCAGAAAAGTAGTTTAGGAGTATTGGAGGTAACTATCGCATCAGAAGTACAAAGCCTTGTTGATAATGACTTTCAAAAAAATCGTCGAAATATTAAACTCGTAAAGTCACGGGCAGTTTTGACCTACATAATGATGGGGATGGTGTACACAATGTAGGCTAATCGGCTATGTAGGCAATTAGCTTTTAAAGCCAGGTATTAACTTTTAAAGATATATTTCTGTAATGCAATACCTAATAGTAGTATAAAAGCAATAAACGTCAAATTGTTGAAAACAGACTAATTTAATTACAATTAATCCCATAATGTTATGAAATTCGCATTGAGTTTGCATTGAGTAGGTCTCTCAATACGCCTCCTATTTCTTTAAAATTTAAGTAAAAACCTCTCTGGAAAAACACGGCATGGGTGAAGGCGGAATTTGCAACTTTTTTATTTCCTTTCGAAGCGTACCAACTTTAATCTTTGAACAAAGAGTTTGTGTTTTTGCACTGCAAAAAAGAAAAGATTATTACTATGATAAATTAAGTTTCATGATATGCCAAATGAAATTTTAGTAAGCACTATTTTTATTCTCGCTGCCGAATTCAGTTCAATATAAATAGATAGGGATAAGATTTTTTTTTAAAGATGTACACAGAATAGGAATAATTCATATCATTTACGCTTCATATTTCTTTGAACTTTTATGGTATACCCATTCGTCCATTTCTATTACACAGAAAAAAACCTACGTTGATCCAACCCTACGTTGTCAAGTGTTTTACAACTCTTATTATTTTTTATCAATGACTTTTTAAGTACTACAGTTAATACTTCATATAGTTAAATTACGGAAACCACTGAGCGCGAGTACATAATCGCACTTGGCCGTTTATTTTAATTTGTGATCAAGTGCTTTGATTCCATTGTCACTTTATTGTCAGCAAAGTTATACAGTTGAATTTAAGCAGCCCCAAATCATACTAGTGTGGTAAGAACGGGTGCTAAAGCATACACTGTAAAAAAAAAAGTGTCGATCTACTAAAAAAACTTTAGTGATCCTTGTAATTACTAAAAAATTTTTAGTAATATTAGTCGGTTACAAGAAAACCTGTAAGAATTACTAGAAAAAAGTTAGCAACGAATAGTTAATAGTTTTATATTTTTAATAGCTATTACTAAAACTCACTTGGTGTGGCCTTGATAGCATAGTGGTTATAGTAACGGGCTCCAGTCTAAAAGGTCCCGGGTTCGATACTGGCCACTGCCAAATACTCCCCGAATGTACGAAGTGTAAGTACTCGTTAATAAAGGGATTATGAATACCCTGACGGAGCAGTAGAAATGTTTGGTGCTGCCATCTATTGCGATTTTGCCGAAAATCTCCCGCTCCAGAAGTCTGGATGCAGCTCGAAGGAAGCTCCTGCCCTTCGAGCCCACGTAATGGTTATTAATAATAATTTTGGAGCTATTACTAAAATTTGGTTGGTGACTCATACTAAAAATTTTTAAGTTAGTTATACAAAAAATTCTTTTGTTCAGTTTACAAAAGAAATGCTTGTTTCACTTGCAAAAAAAAAGTTTGTAATGGTTACTAAAAAATTCTGTGGAATACAAATTTACTAAGAAATTTTTAGTAACCTCTTGAATTTTTTTTTACAGTGTAGAATTGAGTCTACTTTTTAACCCTTTTGTGACGGGAGCCTTTTATAAAATTTTTAATGTTTTGTCACTGGTGTTTAAAAACAGAAAATCGTATTCTATTAAATCAAAAACATGTTCCGATTAAATAAGGCAAATTTCGCAGTAAAATTTTACAGGTGGGGGTAAACAAGGATTCTTAAGCCTTTTAGAGTCACGCATACGTGATATTCATCCCCATGGGGTCAACTGAAGAAAACTATCCGTCACGAATGCATTAATATCACAGTTATAAGTGTTCTGGAAATCGGTTTTATGCAGTACATTCATGAATCGTGGATACAGAATTTAAAAGCTATTATTTGAAATACAAATGATTTCTAATTTGAAAAAAAAATTACTAAGTCGCTAAGCAAATGATTAAGACTTGTAACTTTCAGTTAAGTTAAAAATTAGTAAGAATCTGAATTGTGTATTTGAAATAGATAAGTAAATATGTATGTATGTGTCTATTAGATATTTGAAAAAAAAAACAACAGACAAGATCTTTTTACAAAACATAAATATTTAATTAAAGATAACAAGTAATTAATTTGTATTATGCATGTATGTTTACGCATACTTATATATAAATTTAACAACTAAAATTTAAAAAAAATATATTAAAAACACACATTTTTTTTGACGTGACAACGTCTTGTAAATTGGTTTGCCGGGAGACACTTCAAGAAACTGCGTTACGTTACGTTACGCTCCGCTCACGAAACGCGCTCACTTTTCTCTTAACTTTTTCCGGTCACTTGTGGGACCATTTTCTGAACGTGAATGTGAATTCGCTGCAAGGAAGGGGCGGTGCTTAATAGGAATTTTAGATAGTATCAAACTAAGACGAAATACGTTATGTATTAGTTATTAGTATAAAGTACAAAGAAAATAAGTGTAGTTTATTTCGTAATTCGGTGGTATATTATGGAAAACTAATGATATGTGATTAGTGAAAGCCATTTTACTTTAGTTATATTCTGCTCATTGAAAAATTCTTTAATATGCTGTTTACAAAATTCAACATTTGACATCAATAAACATGAAGTAAAATGTGTTTAACAAACACAGTGTATTGCAAGTTATTGTATGTATATTTGTAAATAAATACGTATGTATGTGTAAAGGTAAAAATAAAATTTTGTTAATATGAAATTCAGTGCGAGATTCTTTGTATAAATTAATGTTTTAAATATAATTCTTTGTATAAATAAATGTTTTAAATTGTTACTATTATTTCATCCTTCTTCCTACTATACGAATGAATATTCACATTAAAATTATTTTACAACTCAAAGTCGTTGTCACGTAAAACTTTCGCCCGTATACCGACTTTACAGGCAACCAATTTTTTTTTTTCTTTTTAGAGTTAATAGTTGTTGCTGAAAGGCATTGGGAAACATTTTCCCGTATTTTATCTTTTAATTTCGTAATTTAAATATTATCCGTAAAAACAAAAAGAGGATATAAAAAGATATGAAGTTTTATTTTTATTTTTTAATTAATGATATTTTGGGCACCTTTCTATAGAACTTTTTTCTTTTAAATAAAGAAATTATTCCTTTTATTAACATAATAAAAAAGAATTTAAATTTAACATTTTTTTTCTTTTCTTTTCTTTCTTTCTTTCTTTTCTTTTTTTTTTCTTTTTTTTTTTTTTTTTTTTTTTTGCATCATATGAGCTTTACCTCATAATACCATTTTATTAAAATATATTATATAAAATTGATAGTTTTAAATTAAAAAATAATGGAATATTTTAACACAAAATAGAAACTAATTTAAAGTCATTAAATTAAATAAAAAAATATCAACAAACTAACAAAAATTCTTTTATACTTTTTGTGAAAGCTTAATTATTAATTATATGAAAATATGCATTTACTCATTGAATTTAACAAAAAATATTTAACTCCATTATTTTTTAGAATATTTTTCAGATAATTGGTTTTTTATTAAGTAAAATGACTGGTATTTTTCAAAGGTAACGTGATTTAGCTGAATTTTTTGGAAGTCATCTGTACCAACGAATAATTTTATGCAGTTTCATTAAAATATATTTGTCACTATAAATTTGTTTTTCTATTGCAAAGAATTTTAAGTAGACTTTTTAGCGAAAAATATAAAAAAGTAAATATATTTTGAGATAAATAAAAATTCGCAAAATTTCAAATTTAGTCTAAGAAAATGCATTTTCATATTTAACAGTAAATCTCAAAGACGAGTATTTTTGTGATTTCTTCTTTTCATTTATTTAATTAAACTTCCTCTTCAGATTAAAAAAAAATATTTTTCATTAATTATAAGTGAAAAGGTTTTCGAAACGGCTATTTTGCGGAAATAGGTTCCAACTAAAACGGAATAAATAATTATTTTTTGTTCAACACATTTGAGACGGCTTACACAAATGCGCGTCCTTTGCATATGTGTATCGCAATTAGTTGATGATAGTTTTGAATTTTTACGTTATTTTATTTTTTTAATTACATGCCGATATTCTTATTTTACAATAAAAGAAAGTTTTAAACTGCATAAGCTTTTTTATTGCATACATGTAGGGCTGTCGGCTAAGACTAGGATACCGTACCACAAGCAAAAGTTTTAGAATTTGGGAGACAATATATAAGGCAAGTTCCGGTGTGCACGAGGCTCAGATATATTAAACAAATACATATTATTTGATAATTATTTGATACATAATACATGAAAGTTTGGAAGGAGGTAGTGCAGCCTATCATCTCATCAAGTTCATGGCTGAATTTCCAGATTTAGTTAAACCTTGATTCGCATATTAAAATGCAGTCGGTCTGCCAAATCATATCGTGGTGGAAAACACCTAAAAATACAATTTTATCGGTTGATTCATAGGTTTATCATTGCGATTACCTACGCCCATTTCTTCATTTTCAATACCTTTGGACGCAGGAAAACACAATGATAAGCCGACTAGCCAATAGATAAAATCCGGCTTTTAGGTGTTTTTTACGAAGATGTGTGTTTTGGGACAAATTATATTTTAATATTCGAATCAAGTTTTAAGTAATTATGGAATTTCAACTTGATGAGGTGAATGTCTGTGCTTTTGCCTCCTGTGCTATAATAAATCTTTTGATAATTTTAAAACATGAATTACTTTTAGGAAATCAGAATTTTACTCATTTTTAAGGATCGGTGTTTTGGATTATAACACAACACTGATATTTCTTTTATGAAAACAACAACAATTGTTATATCTTTTGGAAAGAAACTGATACTTAAGAGCAATTTTCCCACTAATTAATTCAGACAATTCAATACGTGTTTTAATAGACGTAACAGCAATTTAACTATAAATTGATTGGTTGACCTGAAAAAAAAATTCCTGGTTTCTAAAACAAAAGTTTTGTTACTCTTTATTATAAATTAATGTTACTAAACTTTAAAGTATTTGACAGACAAACTAAATAGTCTAAATACAAAAATTGTTTATTTTAAAAGCTTAAAAAAGTATTGATATATCGGTATTTCTCGATAAAATGTTCCATAAATATTAGTTTTTTTCCGATAGACTAAAGTATAGCCTTTTGCATTACTACATTATTATTTTTTAAGGTGAAAAACAAAGGAAAATTTTATCACTATTATATCGTTAGAAAAGTATCAGCGTAAGAGGAGGTAAATTTGGTAAACGTTTAAAGCATTTATTGTGTTTTTAAAAATGTGGATTAAATTTTTTTAGGATGTTAGTTGGCCACATTTATATTACGCAATAAAGTTTGAAATTTGAATCTGGCAGCATTTAAAACATTCTTTTTTTATAGAAATGATATCCTTCTTCTCGTTCTCCTAGATTAGTATTTTAAGATTTTCTCCAGTTTATAATTGTTTTGCATCTGTTATTACTTAACAAGAGATTCTAAACTTTATTTTAACAAAACTTATAAGAAATGTATTGAATCTTTATTCCTTGGTGAGTATTTCAACGTGACGAAGAAATTGTATATTAATTACCCCTATAAATTCATGTTAAAAAATTAACAAACGTTAAAAAATAAAATTTAATGTTGTAAATGCGTTATCCATAAATAAGCTTATAACATAATAAAAAATGGGAACTAACGTCAAATGTAAAGTACCAAAAAATAATAATTATGTTTTATCACAAAATAAGATAATTCGATCTATATGAAAATCGAACGCTGGCAAAATTGTTTTTTATATCAGAAAAGAAAGAAGGCAGCGCACTGTTTACTAAAAGATGCAGTATTACGTAAACCTGACATACTTTTAAAGTTCAGTCGAAAAATTGTTCATCAGAAAACTCATTTTGTTTATTAATAATGAAAATCCCTGCTTAATGCATAGGTATGATAAAAAATATAAACCTTTGTTATACGATCTATGAATGATCAGAATCTGCAGTATTCAGCCCAATTTACTTGATCCAAGTTAGCTTGGTACTGATTTGAGCAACCTCGAAGTGATGAAAATATAAGTTCACACTGCCCAGCCTGGAATCGAAATCTACAGGGTGGGGAGAAAGCATTGATAATAAACCAATCTACTACAACGTCATAAATACATTTAGTTCAATAATTTTCAACTAGTACGTTTAACACCCAAGTAACAACTGAAATTCTATTATTCATTTTTAATTCGGTCTCTATTTGCATTAATACACTCAAAGGAGACGGCGCGGCGAGGGAAGACATCAACGAGCAGCTTTTAGAAAAATGATATTCTTATGAGGTTCAGAACAGGCTCTTGCTTTGAAATACTCCCCATACTGAGTAATCAAGTGGATTCAAATCCGAATTATTTTGTGACCAGTCTTGAGAAGAAATGAAATCGCGACGATTTGTTTTGGCACCATTGTGTCATTTGGCGAGCCTTATGATGCGATGCTGAATCTTGTAGGAACATATATGGATTGTTTCTAAAATGAGAATTTAGTATATGAAGGGCCTCCTTTATCAGAATGTCACTGTGATAAATGTTCTGATTAATCTTGACACCAGTAACAACGAAGATCAAACAGGATTTTCCATTTTTTGTGATGTACCCATAAACCGTCACACTGGCTGAATGAGCATTCTACTACTCGACCACTTGAATTAGAAGCTTACGATATTTGGATAATATATATAGTCATTCTTATGGTTAAGAGCTTGTTCAATAGTGAACAGTTTTTCGTCATAGAAGGCGAAATGCTGGTAAGCATTTCTTGCAGTGCGTTTCAGAAGTTCTTTACATCTCTCACTCCTTTCTTTTCTTGTCTTCCGTCAATCTTGGAGACATGTAAATTTTGTATATAAATTATCAACTATTTTTACGCAACCTCTAGATGTATAATCTCGCAGTTAGACACTTTATCCACTGCGCCACCGAGCTTACGAATGAATTTGTAAAAATTTCAAATTATTTAATGAATTTTAAATAATATTGCATAACATGCTACAAAAATGCTCTATGTTTCCAAAAAAATTCCACTTTTTCTAAGATTTAACGTATGTTCAAATTCTGAAACACTGTAGTAACGCGAAGATTTTTATAAGCAATCTCTGAATAAAACTTGGGTAACATTTGATTATTGTAAAAAAAATAAGGAGAAAAAATTTGAAAAATCTATATCGACCGCATTTTTCAGTTCAATAACTTTATGTAAAATCACACTCATCGATGGTAAAAATCTCATTATGAAGTTGAATAGGAATTTACTACTTTTATTTATCCCATACTTTTAGAAAATTACGATTTATATATATTTTTAAATGTATAATTCCTAAATTCTTAAAAGAAGCTTAAGATGAAAAACGTAAATGTTTTAATTTGTTATGTAAATTATAGCTAGTATAGCTATATATTTTGGTAACAAAATAAACATAATAAAACTTAATAATCTTGGGATAGGTGCAATTCTATTTTTTTAAAACCCCAACTTATCCTATTTATTGCTTATTTTATTCACTGTCTGCGTTAAGGTGAATATAAAAAAGAAATAAAATCTGTAAAGTTTGAAATTTTAAAAATAAGTTTGAAAACACGGAATTTGTGGTGATAATGATTTAACATAAAAATGAACCATATGATTTAAAGTTTTTTTAAACTTAAATGAAAGCAAAATTTAGAAATTGTACATTCCGTAATCATTTTTCTGCTACCTTAAATATTTGTTTTAATTTCATAGACATACATTACTGCTCTGTATAACACATCTCTTTAAATGTTAAAGATCCATTTCAACTAAGTTTAACTATATTTTGTAGACAAAATTTAGGTTCTATTTTGTGGGAAAAAGGGATTTTTTTTGTTTAAACTGTAATGTTTTATGCGGATTTTGATTTCCATAAATATGTTATCCGAATTAGTTTCTTTTTCAAAGTATAATTTTTACCCATAGGATTATATTAAAACGAAACTGCACTTTAAAAAATCCTAAAGTACGAAATATCAACTAATTGAAATTACAGAATACGGGACAATTTTATGCAATTAGAACTAACTATAAATACAGTTTATTCATTTTTCAATATTTTTTATGCTTTCATTTATTAAAAACGTTTTCAAAATTTAATTAAAATTTAAATTAAAATTCTATCTAGCATGTTTAAAACATTATTTAAAAATAGAAAAATAAATAACAATAAAAACGAACTTATTACGTGCTATGTTATCTTTTTAATTATTAACTTAATTTTAAGATTTGAAAATATAAAATTAAAGCAAAAATTAAGAAACTACAGAAATTGCATTGAAGACAAGTACGTTTGCGTATGTAATAATAAAATTCTCAAGAAATCCTTTTAAATCCTTCAAAAGGAAAAAAAAATTATGTTTAATAGAAAATTTAAAGTTTAGAAAAAGCAAAATGTATTGTTCAGAATTTCTGTCATTTTCTATTATTAAATTAAGGTTACCCTGAAGTAAAAAAGGAAATTTTCCAATTTTATTTCCATTATATTCTGTAAAATATTTTATTTTCTTGACAAAGATATAATGCCCAGTTTAAAGAAATATCATCTATGATTTTTTTTTTTTTTTTTTTGAAGTCACGTTAAATTTCAATTTTACAAATAGTTCATGAAACCAACTTTTTAATATATAGTCTTGAAATACATTATATAAATTGTTCTCGTTGAATTTTTTCTTTGTATTTCATTTTTGTGAAACATCAGGATCTTACATAATGGATTAAAAGACTTATTTTAAGTTTCGAAATACGTTTCATATGAGCATTTTCAATTCTTCATTTTGAAAATGAAGAAAGTGTTTAGACTAATTTATATATAAATAATGCTCCCATATTTTCTTAATACAATTATTTTGAAATAATGAAATTTATCTATATTCTTTATTTGAAAACTTTTCAAACATAAATAAGTGAGGTTCAAACAGATTTCCCAAAACACGACGAGACCGGTTATTTGATTCAGATTGGCGCAAATTTTCATCAATGTTTGTCTAAATTGCATTTTAAATTTTCAGATCTTATAAGAGTTAACTCAACATTAAAAATATATATATTGAATATCCTATAATGATTAGAACTATATATTTGAAGATTAATAAGTGCATATCTGTTCATTTTTAAGCAAAAATATAAAGAGACTGATTATGCAAATAGATTGATAGAGGAAACAAAAATAAATAGTTAATAGTTGACTACTTTTCCATAATTTTAGAAGGTCAAAGTCGTTAAGAGAAGCTTAGCGAAAAACTCCATCATCGAGCCTCCTATTAAATCAATTAATCAATCCATAAATGTAATAAAATAAAGATTAATTTCCGTTCATTTACGTTCGGTATGGGATGATTTGGGTTCAAATCAGTTTCGATTCGAAAAATTATTATTTTTTTAAGTTTGGGTCAAGATTTGGATTCACTTTAAGAGTACTTTTCGGATTCAGAATTAGTGCACAAAAAAACCGTGCAGAACTGTATTTCGGATGTGCTGTCGATGATCCGGGAGACGTCACAAAACTGTTCTGTATCATGCATTACATATATATGCTTTTAATATTATGAAAAGCAAATGTTAGATATAGTATAAAACTTTTTATTAAAAACATGAATAATAGACATAAATAAGAGTTTAATATACAATTAATGTCAGTAGCCAATCAGTTTAACTGAGCAGTTTTTCATTTATTTAATGTATACAGCTTATGATTATCTATATGTTTTTCTACACTGTAGTTTATAGCCTTTTTTTAGCGACATCAAATGCTTTGATAGTTATGATACTTTGTAAGTTTTGAAAGACTGTGAGATCACCCTGTATTTCAATATATTTTTAACTAGTTAGTGTTAAATATTTCCGTTTTAAAAATACGAAATACGAATTTTTCATTGCATTTAATTAAAGTTTTCACTAGCAATAAGTATGTAGTATTATTTATTTAAAACAACTGTGACAGTTCGATATTGTTATTTAAACAGCACAAAATGAAATATTTCCTACATAAACATTTTAATAGAAATATTCCTTGAAGTTGTTATTTGTTTTAGAAATTAGCTTATTTCAAACTCAAACTCGTTTATAATTTCCCTCACTTCTGTAAAATATTTACATTCAATATAAACTGTTTAATTCTTTAGTAATTCGCATTTTTTTTTGAAGGTCAAAAGCTATAAACTACAATGTAGAAAAATATAGTAACGATCGGAGGTAAGTAATATAAATGAAATAAAAGCTAATGATAATAGTCAAACTGATGAAGTACTAACATATTTACAGAAATATAAAATTACATAATCTCATTAAGAACTGACAAATATATTTGAATAATTTAGCATTGTGTTTCCATTTTTATTTATTTATGGTATTTTTCTATAAAGTATTTCATTAGGTAAAATTACTTTATTTAAAGAGACGTTAATTATTCTAATGACAACATAGGTATAGTTTAAAAATTAAATACTATTTTTCATAATTCATTTTTAGTTCTTAAATTAATCACAAATCACACTTCCTATTAAAATTGACTTTGTGTAAAAAGTGAAAAGCAAGACAAATGTAGTAGATCTCATATCAGTGAGTTAAAAGGATATTTTTTTGTTAAATAAAACTAACATTTGAAATGGATTTATGTTAAATTAATTAGTTTTTATTGTATTTTTTTTAAAAGCTTTCGATTATAAAGAAATGAGCTTTTTATTTTCATTGGTTTTGCTAACAAGCCAGTGTTATATGGAAAAAAAGGCAAAATTCGGGCTTCATGAGCTGAAATCTAGAAATTGGTTTACAGGTAAATGTACTAAGTCTTCTCGCTATTACTAGGGAAACATTAAAAAATACTTACAGATTTATATTCGAGAAACACTTTTTTTAATTACTAGAAAATACCTTAAAATAACTAATTATACCAACAACATTGTCAATAGAAATATTGAGGAAAACATTTTGAATAAAATACTATTTAGTAATTTTGTTTCCTACTTAAATCCCCGCTTATTGACTATTACCTTGTTCAACATTAATCTAACAATTGTATTTTAATAAGAGCTTGAATCCAAAGCAGATAATGTTATCAGTCCACCAAGGCACACATTCTTATGTATGTATGTATGTATTAGTTTTAATTTATTGAAGCTCTTGGGTTTTAGTTTGTGTATTTCGAGGATTATGGTTTAATCTCTTGATTACGGGGTAGGTTTGGGGATATTTTTACATTTGCTTGTACCACAATCTTCGGGTTGACACCTGTCCCAAACCCCGTAATGAAATGTTTAACAGGGTAAAACGCCACACGAAAGCTGCAGTAATGTCTCGAACGGAAAGCAACAACATTTATGTTAAGCTTCTATTGTTTTAAATAACATATGAAGTAATACTATGTACACTTTTATATTAATTTTATATTTTTAAATATTGAAGTTTTTTCATAGTCATCGATGTTAGTTTGCCGTCATTTTTCCCCACTTGCACCGATATGCATTTTATCTTCGATAACTCACCTTTTTTTAAAATTACTTTCTTATCTATATCATGATTTTCATTTTTGACTCTTAGTTGACCGTTTTCGTAGTGATTTTTCCATTCACCTCAGAATTGGACATGGTGCACGGGTATCAATTATTTGTCTGGTCGCAAATTGTAGAAGAAGTAAAGCTGTCTTTTCTACACCTATAGGCCAAAATACAACATGTTGACAGTTGTATGATATCATAGAAAGTAATACTGGAAAAATACTGTAAGTACTCCTTGTGGGTGATGACTAGGAATAATTCAGGTCCAAACCCACAGCATTTTTTGCAAAACTATTCCAAAGTTGAACCTTGGATTACACAATGAGATTGTGCTCATGAAAAACGCTGAAGGGTGATTTGGAGACGATTAATTTATTTTTTAGAAGTGATTTTTGAAAAAGGAGAGCTCTCGCAGTACCTAATTTTTCTACACATGAACATGATATGAATACCCTAATGTAATAAAGCATGTTGACTAGCGATTTCTTCAAAGGAAAACAAAACATTCAACAGTTACATGATACCTTCATAACTGTCATAGACGATACTGAAAGCATAAGAACTATAATAGCTACCACTTATTTAGCATAAAAAATAAATGAACAAAAATTTACCATGTATTCGTTGCATATTAATCTAACAATGGAAAATATATGTAAATTTCGGTTCAATCAAGTATACGAATAAAATAAATCATTGTCATAACGGCTCTCGCATTTTGTTAACATTCTTAATTTTAAGTTATATTTTGGAAATTTATAATATTTTTCTTCCAAAATACATTGAACCACAAAGACATTTTTAATTATTACTGTAATTTTTATTTTAAGTTATTTAAATGGTAAGTGGTTTAGTTTACAAAACGCACAACATGTAAGTACTGCATTTTAAATCTTTTTAATCTCATTTATTTTTTAAGTACGCAGAAACATACATTTGTTTTTAAAATAATCTTAAAATTTTTATAGATTTATTTTACAAAAAAGGGCTAATACACATCGTTTTATTATTTTTTATTTAATTAAAATTAAGCCAGTTTTGATGTTTTACATTATTTTAGATATTTAGTTTTGCAATAGAACATGTTAAATTTCTAAAATGTATTTTACAGAAATATCCAAAATCCGATTTTTTAATTGCAATTTCAATTGGAATTTAAAATTTAAGAATAATCTTATTTAAATCAGGTAACGTGAGAATTTTTATACGTATCCTCCAAATTCAGAACGTTATTAATCATTGAAAAGTTTGTTATTAGTAAAGTTACGTTTTCCATTAAAAGAACATTTAGTTAAGATGCTCGTATAAAACTTTTAGATTCGACACGAAAAATCGATTATGCTGAAACATAACGCATATTTGAATACTTTCATTCTTTTTGAGGATTTGCGAATGCCAAAGAGCAAGAATATAATGCTTTGTTAAAAATTTTAATTTTAAACTGTTTCTAGTTTTTTTCTAGTTATAAGGGTAACGTATGGATTTTTTCATTGAGCAAATTTACGACAAAATGTAATAGTTAATTTAATTGCATTTTTATAAGGAAGCACAAAATTTAAAAAAAAAAATGATTTTATGTTTTTTAACAGTTTTTTGGAAAATATTCTTTTTCATGAAAATATTTTTTATTTTGTGTCTAAAATGTTTCTTAATAAGCCTAATAACTATCTTGAATTTTCGGACTAGTGAATGATGGAAATAGTTGGTAGTACAGATCTAATAAAGAAAGTGACCACCAATAAAAAAAAAAAAAATGGAAATGATAAACATCCTTAAATTAAGACTAATGTAGTGGTTGTGTCACTTTATTAGAATAATAGAGGTAGGTGTACAAAGACAATACTTATGTTAGTTATAATTATATTTTGACTTCTCTAAAATTTTGACTCTCTCTTTTGACCTCTATAAAATACTGACTATAATTGGATATAACATTACAAAACTTGGATTGCATTAATCATGGATATTTCTATTTTTCATTAAAATGTTAAATAAGTTTCACCAGGTAAAAAATGGTGTTCTATGATATATTCTAAACAGGAGTTTTGGATTATGAATATCGCATTATTTATTACACAATTACTTGTAAATGACTTACTATATCAAATATACTGCTTAACAAATTGATGCAGATATCTTCTCTAACGGACAATATAAAATATGCAAACTTGTGTTACACACTATTCTCACATAATTCATGCTTCGGATAATTCAGTTATATTGCCAATAATTTTCTTCAGAACATTTTACGGTAGCCTTTTTTTTTCATTAGTTTTCACCTTAGAGTGATTAGTGAAATCTTACTTACAATTACCCTGTATAGGGGTAAATCATGGGAAAATTGAGTAGTAAAGCAGAAAAGTAGAGAAATAACTTTGATGAAATAAAGTTTCAAATAAAAAATTAAAGTTGTAATCGAAGTACCTGTGACGATATATGAGAAGATGCCAACATTTTTTGTAGTACTTAGTACCATAGTGTCTGTAATTTTGTGTGTCTGTCTATATACAGATCTTTTTTGCAAAATGAAAACAAAAATTATTAAATGGGAAACCATAGGGCGCAAAGGACTTCTGTAGGAGCTTGAGGCCATTAATATTTAATGTCCAAAACTTCAAACGATGATATTAAACAGAAAAAAGAGTCGATTCGTTTGCGGCTTTCGGCAAAATCATTCTTTGTATCACGAGTTACTTAAAAGATCTTAAAGGTTGCGTTCAAACGTTGTCGATACAGGATGATTTAGACTTTAGAGTACGAACAAGTATGCTTCTTTGGGCATTAGTGAACATATGAATACGGTATCATTTTTGATACCTTATTATTTTGAAAGGAAATTTGTAGTTGTTCGAATCAAATCTGTACTTAGGATGCCTTATTTCCTTTTAATTCAGTCTCATATTCTTAAATGAATTCAAAGAAAATTTATTGAAATTTATTGTTCATATATACAGTAAAATGAAATTACTTCTATACTTACCTTTTTTTAAACAAAATATTGAAATTCCCTTTTAATATATCAATAAATCCGAATTAGTATTTTGACTTCTTTATTTCTCAGTATAAATATAATCATTATTTTTAAAAAAATTTTTTAGTTGCATCACTTAAGTATATTAAATTTAGTATATTTTCTTCTGTATGTTACATACTACACTAGCTTGATCACGTGCAGAATAAAAATCGGCGTTGTTTACTGTATGTTGTATATGATAGCTCTGTTTATTGTTCGCTTTGAATTTCTGGCAACAAAAAAAAAAAAAAAACTATAAAGTCTTACAACAAATGACAATTATCTCGTTGTCTTTATTAAATAAAAATGAACTATAACTTCATCAGAATCTGGAAGGATTATTCTGTCTCCACTATAATTTGATACGCTTGTTTAGTTTAAAAATTATCTGCATATTTTTATTCCAGTGCTTTTCCCTCTGCGTAGGGATAATATCTGTTTTTCCCTCTGCGCAGGGATATTATTGTTCTCTTATGTTTACTTTTACGAGTTGAGTCTGTGAATCTCGACTATATAGTATTGTGTTCCTGCTGCGGATTTTATTTGTGAAATGTGTTAACAAATTATGTGAAAAGTGATAATACAGTCTACTGCTTTCTTCAAAATATATCGACAGGACATTTTGGTCCGTCGACTCGGAGTATTGCGAAATGTGAATATAAAGAGTTAATAGAATAATACGTGCTTAAAATTTCTTCGAAAGTAAAATGAGCTAATTGGAAGAGTGCCAAATAGAATAATACAAGAAAGAAAAAGGATAAGAAAATATTCACTGATAAAAAAGTTTTTAAATCATCAATTACAAGAGTGAAAAATAAATTCTTCAAAACCTATTTGAGTGTATGCGATTTAGAATAAATTCAGCTATTTAAAAAAGAAATTGGAAAATTAGACGAGGAGTTAAAGAATTTATTTAAATCGATATTTTATGCGTGTGATGAAAAAGAAATTGATTCATTTATAGCGGAGAAGGATGAACAACAAGACACCTTAAATGAATTAACTGTAAAAATTGAACATGTAATTACAGGTAGGAAAATAAATACGGACAATCCAAAAAGGGAGGTGAACGATATGAAATTACCTAAACTTTCTTCACCATCTTTCAGTGGAAACATACATGAATGGCTAGGTTTCAAGGATTAGTTTACTGCAAGTGTACACGAAAATGCAAATTTATCACCTGCTCAGAAACTACAATATTTGAAATTATCGTGTCATAGAGACGCCTTAAAAATAATAAAATCAATACCTATTGAAGATTCGAAATATAATGTAGCATGGGAATTATTAACGGAAAGGTTCTCAAATAAAAGAAAATATATTCTCATATTAGAAAATTATTAAATTTTTCCTTCGTGCAAGGTGATTCACCGGCAGCAATACTTAAATAAGTGGATATGACGAATGCATGTGTTCGATCTTTCGAAATCTTGGATCAGAAGGTAAATGGCTTTTCAGAAACTTTGTTGATTTATTTACTTTTGTAAAAACTTGATTCGAATGTTAAACTGTGGTGGGAACGTCAGCTAAAAAATGACGAACGTCCAACGTTAGATCAATTAATAAATTTTCTTGAAGATTATGCGCGTTCATTACAATCTGCTAAAGGAAATAGTATTTATAAGAAAAACAGTTGTCTTACATTAACTGCAATGATAGCTTCGGTTAATAATAGTGAGTGTAATTATTGCTCTTCACCTATTCATAAGATAACTAAATGCAGTGAGTTTCCAAAATTATCTTTTCGCGAAAGAGTGCAATTTGTAAAAAATAAAAATCTTTGTTTTGCATGTTTACTGCAGATCAAAAATTAATCAATTGTCAGTCAAAAAGAGTTTGTTCAAAATATAATTTGAAGAGTCATAATAGCTTATTACATTATGAAAGACGAGAAACTATCCATCCAAATATTAAAAAAAAAAACAAGTAACGCCTCAATCTTCGTATCATATTAGTGAGACTGTTCCCGAATCATTGAATAATGCAAACATGTCCATAAATTCATGCCTTGGGGAAATAAACTCAAAATCATTTGGTATACTTGCAACTGCGCTAATTAATGTGAAAGATAACTATGTAGGCAATAAATTATTGTAGCATATAACTCGCATGTTTAGCATCAATTACTGTACCTCGTTTAACAATCATTCCTTCAGCTAACAAATTTAAAATTCATTCATTTATTGACGCTTCTTTACTGACATATGGTGCAATTGTTAATTTAAGATCCTTATCAAATGATTCGGCTGTATCAGTTAGAATATTAGCAGCAAAAACAAGAGTTTTACCTTTAAAAACAATAACTTTACCTAAATTAGAATTGAGTGCCGCCCTGCTGTCAGCGCGTTTCGTAAAAACTGTTCTAGATTCATTGTGCTTGGACATCTCTAAAATTAATTCTTGGACGGATTCAACAATAGTTTTTTCTTGGCTATCAACCGAATCAAGAAGATGGCAAACTTTTGTTCCGAATCGTGTTTCAGAAATACAGCAACTTGTTCCGTCTGAGTGCTGGCATCATATAAAAGGAAAGGAGAAACCAGCAGATTGTGCATCAATAGGTCTATCACCCTCAGAATTATCATTGCATGATCTGTGGTGGAATGGCCCCAGTTGGCTTAGTGATCCATCTTTCACTTCGCCAAAACCGCAAGTAGGGTGTGTTTTCTGTGACGAAGCTTTATTAGAATAAAGGAAAAATTATTTTTGTGCTACAGCCCAATTAAGAGTGGAAATGTCTATTTTCTCAAGTATATCATCATTTACTAAGCTAAAACGTGTTATTGCTTGGTGTTATTGTGTGTTATCAGACAGAAATTTTGGATTTTACATGGACTAAGTGCTGTAGGAAAGTTCGTAAGGAATTGTGTAATCTGTGCTCGTGCTTCTGCTTCTACAGCTAAACAAATCATGGCTGATTTACCTTCTAGTAGAGGGCAACCTACCTGTCCGTTCCTTATTACAGGAACTGACTATGCAGGACCTATATTGTGTAAATTAAAAAAGGTAGAGGTTCAAAATCTTTTAAGCGTTATATTTCATTATATTATATGTTTTCCACTCATGCAATTAACGTTGAATTAGTGACTGATTTATCTACTCAGGCCTTTTTAGCTTGTCTGAAGCGACATATCAAGACGAAGAAAAAAAAATGTTAGTGATTGTGCCAAAAATTTTGTCGGTGCGAGCAGGAAGTTGAAAGAATTGTATAAATTTGTGGCTTCTTCTCAGCATAATGAAGAAGTGACAAAATACTTAAGTTCGGAAGAAATAAATTGGCATTTCAATCCACCCTCAGCCTCTAACTTTGGAGGAATTTGGGAGGCTGGCGTTAAATCAATGAAATTTCATTTAAAAGGAATTGTTGGCAATTCTGTTTTAAAATTTGAAGAACTTTCAACTCTTTTAGCTCAAATTGAAGCATGTTTAAATTGTAGACCCCTTTTTCCTTTTACTTCTGATCGTAATGATTTGCAGGCCTTAACCCCTGGTCGTTTTTTAATTGGTGCGTCTCTTACTTCAGTACCAGAAGTAGTTATTTCAGAGATACCTGCATCAAGATTGACCAAGTGGCAATTATTGTAGAAAATACAACAACACTTTTAGAAATGATGGAGCAATGAGTACCTTTCGACCCTACAACATAGAGTAAAATGGTTTAAAGAAAAGCCTAATATTAAAATAGGTGATTTAGTTATAATAAAAAATGAAGGTCTCACCCCTTTACAATGGAAAATAGATAGAGTGATCAAAATTCATCCTGGATCTGGCAATAAGGTTCTTGTAGTTACCCTGAAAACTGAAAACTGAAAATAGTGAATTAAAAAGCCCAATAACTAAGTTGTGTAAATTACCTTTAGAATAATTTTTTGAAAACCTATCGGCTTTCAAGGCCGGGAGGATGTTTAATTTAAAAATCGTCTGCATATTTTTATTCCAGTGCTTTTCCCTCTGCGTATGGATAATATCTGTTTTTCCCTCTGCCCTGGGATATTATTGCTCTCTTATGTTTACTTTTACGAGTTGAGTCTGTGAATCTCGACGATATAGTATTGTGTTCTCTCAACGGATTTTATTTGTGGAATGTGTTATTAAATTATGTGAAAAGTGATGATAGAGTCTACGGTTTTCCTCAAAATATATCGACAGAACAACGCTTTTATATAGAATTTCACAATTTTAGATTATTATTTGTGTATATTTTTAGAAAAATAATCCGAGTTACAAATTTTATTTTTATAATTATATTAAAAAAACTAACTATGTATGTTGCCTTCGGGTAAGAAATACCTTTTTCCCCCGCTATTACAAAAGTGTTACATTTTAATTGTACACAAAATCAAAATAACAATTAAGTTTAAAGCATATTCTTGTTTATAAAACTGAATACACGATGAAAACATATTTGAATAATAATAATGTATGTGTATATATATATAGACAAAGAGAGAGTGAGATATAAACTAAGAACAATATTGCTTTAGGTTATAACATACGTAAATTTATGTTTATTTTCAGAAAATAAAATACTTTTTAAGCATTGTAGAACCTTTCCGTTTTCACTAAATCTGCTAATGACGGCTATATAATATCGTATAGAAATCCTTTAAAATGTAATAAAATCTCAATTTTTAAAAATATTTTTGCTTTATATGAATTTGATTAGCAACAGCAAAAATAAGACAGAAAAATAATTTTTCCGTAGCAATTTCTAGACATGATAATTAGAGGGTAAAAAGTATTCTTTGTGACATACAAAAATATAAAAAAATGACAAAAATATTACATTATATTTGCATACATTTGTTTTATATGCCCTTTCATATTTTCAAAAAATTATATTTCCTCAGAGTCAATAGATAAATTATACTTGAGTAGTATTAATGTAGAATACATAATTTCAACAGCCCTTAATACTTTACTTTTTTGATAATTTCTGTTTTCCTATTGTTAATTAATATTTATCACAGATTGTATTTTCAAGTTTTCATAAATATTTTAAGAACTACTCACTACTGTTATATATTTGTAAACTCATGACCTTTCGGCGTGAAAATGTATTATTTCAAACAAATCGCATATAAACTTTGTGATTTTTGTATGTGTAGTTATTAATCGCCAGTATTTACTTTATCGCTTAAAAGTTCGTTAATTATAAAGTTAAGTTTGCTATTAAATACGTGTTTAGTGAAGGTGTTTATAGAAAATTTCTTGATTTCGCACGAAAAATCCATTATGCTGACGCTTAATGCATATTTGAATATGTTCAATCCCTTTGCGAATTTACAAATGATAAAATGCAAAGAATATTGTTTTAGTAAGTATCTTTGTTTCAAGCTGTTTCTAGAACATTGGAAATAATTTATTACAAATGCTATAAAGAGAATGTTTGTACTATCCTAGGATCTCAACAAATCAAAATTAAAAGGCACTCAGAGGATACAAAACATTTCACAAAGCTTTTACTGGATATCATTTTGTGATGAGTGAAATACAAATAATTTTTAATGAAATTGTTAATTCTGCCGGTTTTTAATCTCTTACTTTACAAAATTATGTAAAACTATTCTAAAAATTTTAAATTTGACTTAATTTACTAGAATATTACTATTCTACTGAATAAAATTTAATTTAAACATGAATTAAATTAATAAACTGCATATAGATCTTCCAATCATTCATTATATAGAATTAATAAAATTATCTCGTATTTACGTATTTGGTCGTTAAAAATATAATTAGAAGTGTAAATTGTATCAAAGTAACTGCAATAATTTTAGTGAACTGAACATTTAGTCTAATTATTTACTAAATGTATTATTAAATTAAATGTATATATTTTATTTTTTATTTTTTACATAAAAGTTTGCATCTAAAATTGCATTAACGTAAATTGTTAACATAAAATTTTTAGACGGGCATAAAAAGACTTCATTAGTTTCACGCGTAATATATTTCTAAATGCCGAAAATGGTAAATTATAAATAACCTCCCAGACAACCACAATCGTCCTTCGGACGTTTTACAATTATCCTAAAGATCCTGTAGTTGTCATATCCTATAAAATTATCCTCTGAACCTTCCTATCCCCTTATCCTTCTTATCCTACCGTCCAAACAGTACTATCCCCAGAACGGCCGGAGGACGGATTACATGCATGCATAATTCGACTCCTTGGTTTTTATCCCTGTACTCGATGTGCAACCTACCAACCAACTTCCAATGTTTATGTTACACCGCATGGCGATGGCGAATTTCCAATAAGTAAAAAGTGGAATAGAATGTGGGTATAAGGTAAGAATTTTATTTCATTTTTATTTACAATGCATTTCTTTATAATTATTCTGGCTCTATGTTTGTATAATGTTGGCAAAATTTCATTGAAATGCGATTAAAAAAATAGGCCTAGTCATCGCCCGAATGAGAAATAATTTTATAAAACAATATATATTTTTACAGTAAAAAAAAAAAAAAAAAATTGTTTTATAAAATAGAAAAATTTCTGTTTTGTAGATGATGAATGTCAACTGATGTATTGAAGTAAATGTGTATGTTTTTTATTATAAAATAAACTGGTTATAAATACAAGTATTTCAAAACAGTGTTTTCTCGCCAAAATCTCTAAAGAAAAAACGCCGACGCCCTGATGTGACAGCAGCATTTGTTCTATTTTAATGCTTTTTTGTAGCAAAGCTGTTTAATAGAAAACAAGATGATTTTATTTATCAGCTTTAGAGAAATCAAAAATTTGAATTTAATGTATACGCTGATGTAACAAGTGCTTTTAAAAATTTGAGTTGACTTTGATTATTCATTGATTGTACACAGTTAGTTTTTTACTTTATTTTGTTTGAAGCATTAAAATATTCTTTCCCATGTTTCATCTATAGGTCATTCAAAAAATAAAGCACCTGAGTAAAACGTTTTATATTGTTATATTTCAATTAAACTTAAATATTGTTAAAATGTATATTTCAGAAATATTTTTCTTCAATATAATTATGAAATTTCAGATGATTTTCAAATTGATTCTAGAAAAGAAAAAAAAAACAGCTGTGAGATTTTTTAATGGCACTTATGTCACAAATAAAATTTTGAATTGCAATTCAAAATTTTATTTGCGAGTTGCAGGTGTTCAAATTCAGAAACCATGTGATTAAAAAGCAGGGGTCTGTCCAGACTTTTCTCACAGAGTCCTGTTTTTGTGAAATTGTGAATTTTTTTTCTTATTTGTAAACATTCTTGTCAGAATTTTGTGAATTTTAAATTATGATGTCTTCAGGTTCTATTTTTCATATGTATAAAGTCACATGCTCTTTGCTGTGTTCAACTGCTTATTTACAAGCCAGATTTTATTATCAAATGATTAAATTTGTGAAAAATTCAATTTAAACATGAAGAAATTATGTAAAAAGTCTATTTACGAGACAAATAATTTTGTGAAGGGTCCTGTTTTGGGATGAAATATTTTTGTGAAGAAATGTATTTGGGGATAAAAAAAATTTGTGAAGGGTCTTGTTTTAAGATAAATAATTTTGTGAAGGGTCCTTTAAAGGACCTAAAATTTTCCTAAACATATCCCTGAAAAGTGTTTTCCATTTTTAAATAAAAGCATATAAAAAAAAAAAAACCTTTTAAAGAATTTCATGATTTAGCATTTTAAACAAAATTTCCGGGTGCGACTGATAATTTCTCCCTCATGATGATATTTCGATGACTGTCAAGTCCTAAACTATCGTAAAATGCTAACTTTTAACAACATTTCAATTTCTTCATATCTGAATGAAATCTGTCTAAATTATACATTTTTAGAAATACTAATGCAAATATTATGTATTTATGAAAGAAAAGGAATTAGCGAAAGTATAAGAATAAACATCATTTTAACATTTGAAAATACAGCAAATTTTGTCAAAAAAATGCACAAACTTTGTCATAATTGCGAAAAATTTGCAAATTTCCTCAAAAGATCTCAAAAAATCCATGCGTCAAAGGGCTGCAGAAAAAAATGTTGTGTCACAGTTGGGTTTCCTTCCTCCACCCCTCTGCACACACATACACTGTGGCGAAACATATCAGAAAATTTACTGTGAATTTCAGTTCCCTCACCCCCTCAGATTCACCCCTGAAGTGACCCTTTGACAAATTCCGCGTTTTTCCTGTGATCCCTTAAAGAAATTTGCATTTTTTCTCGATTTCTCAACCAAATTTGAGTTTTATCACACTGTGACAAATTTGACGTTTTTTCTGTGACACTTTGCAGTCATGCTCTTTCCCATGGAATTCCATATGCATTAAAATTTCTTGCCATTTTTATGTGTGTGTGTGTGTGGGGGGGGGGGAGGCAGTAAATACAACAAAAACACAAGTACAAACTGCGTCCAAAATTGAGAAAATTTCTTCAAAGATTGCAGGAAAAAATGAAAATTTCTCCAAAGTATAAAAAAATATATATAAATTAGTTAAACAATCAAGGAAAAAAATTTCTTCAAATGATCGGGGGAGGTAGCACGATTTCCATCGCATGATTCCAGAAAAAAAAAAAATGTGATTTCCTTCATAGGATTACGGAAAAGACGCTGTTTATGTTAAAGGATCGCGAAAATACTCGAATTTCATTGGATAATTGTGAAAGATACTCCAATTTTTGTCGAAAGATTGGAGAAAATATTCTAGTTTTGTTGAAAGATTGGGAAAAGTATGCAGATTTTGTAGAATGATCGGGAGAAGTATGTGGGTTTTGTTGAAAGATTGGGAGAAGCATAGGCGTAGAGTTTTCAAAATTATTGGAGGGGCTCATTCAGTGACATAGTCGGGGGGGGGGGGAAGGGAGGGGAGATTTGAACCCCTTTGGAACGAGGAATTAATTATTTCATCATGAATAGGAAAAAAGTATTAATTTCTAAGACGAAATTTCAAGAAAAAAGGGATAATTCCGTTTTAGACAGGTTTTTCACCGTGACAGGTATTTTTTTTTTTTCAGGAATTAATTTTGTTATGACCATGGAATGTTTCAGATTGTGACAGTATTCTTTTACAGACTGCTTTCGTTTACAGAGGTTAAATATTTATAAAGAGAAAGCTCTAAAAAAGCAAGTGCAAAGGATCAAAATAATAGCTTTCACAGCTTCCTGCAGACTATAATAAGTATGATTGCGTGGTAATCCTTCCATCGGAGTCCAGATAAAAAGTTGCAAATATCTGTTATAGACATGTTCTGTTTTGGCAGGTTTTAATGTACATATAACAAATACATGCAGATATATGTAAATACCACAAAATCTGTGAACCGGAACTTATCTTAATCAGAAAAATACCGTAGTATCGTTAATAAAAGTACTGTGCAATTACACCTTCTAAGACAGAAACCCAACAAATGGAACTTTTCGCCTTCTAATTCCATCTTAGTAGGTTACACTATACATATATAAACACATGAAGAAAAATTCAGATACAGTCACCATCAACTAAATCAACATTTGGCCTTTTGAAAAAATTCATAATATTCACCATGCATTTTTGATATAATTAAATAAGAAGTTTGATATTTTTGCTCATTGCACGAATGAACTGATAATTTAGTAAATTAATGAAAGTTATATTGTTTTATTTTTTTATATTGAAGTCAATGGAATAAATTGATGTAATATATAGCATGCAGCGAGTCTGACGATTAGATTACAGATAATATTTATGTAGTACTAACAAGGGCACCACCAAACATGGTGCACACAGATTTTGATGATTTCAAAGTATGTTGTAGGGGTCATACCACTAATTATTCAGCTGAAAGGATTCTTTCAAATGGGCCTTAATTTTTGAGAAATTGGGGGTCAAAGTTCAGCGTATATTTCAAATACTTATTAGTACGAACGCCGCATGTGAATCAGTGGCGTCGTGGTAACGCACGAGCCTGCAAGTTGAAAGGTTGCGGGTTTGAATCAGTCCTCGGCATTTTATTTATTTTTATGTTTTTTTACACTTCGCAAATTATAAGCAGAATTGAAAATTCTACAGCTTTGAACCTTTTGATAATTTCTGAAGAGGACAGTTTACTTTGTCAACATTTTTTTATTATTATTTTTTCAAAATATGGTGAACTGACTGCACTTCAGGGTTCAACTAAAAGTACATTTTGCAACAAATAAATAAAAATTTGTATTTAATTAAAATTTTGAAAAAGTATAAGAAAATTTCAATATTTAAAAATCTCCACTACTTTAAATATTAATATTTTTAGATTAATCAGTCACTTTTTTTTCTTTTCAAATGTGTATTACACAATATTGTGCTTCGATTTTTAGATAATTTAATACTGCATTTAATATAATTTATATTACTAAAATTCTCAATTCGTGATAAATATGTTTAAAAATATATTAAAAGTAAAAAAAAAAAAAAAAAAGGTTTAATCATCATTTGTAAAAGTGAAAAAATAAGACCAATAAAAAGAAATCTTCATTTATTCTGATAATTACGGAGGAAAGCAGACGATTAAAAAAAGTATTTTTATATGTATTATAAATTTTATCTCATTAAACAGAATATAAAAAATTACACGCTTCTGCTAGGAAAAAAATTTTTGATATGGAAATTTGAATATTCTGGGAAAATCTAATATTTATACATTTTTCATAACACAGACACACGTTTGACATCCTATCTGTTTCTAAGCAATTATATTATTTTTTATAATTTCTCGTTTCAAAATCTACAAAGGATTTAAACCCATATGAATGTAAATAAAATATGCTTATTTAGCTCAGAATTAATATCTTTTTAGACACAATCTAAAATAAAAAGGCATGTATTGTGATTTATAAGTTGTTTTGTTGTATTTTTGTTTCTTTTTAATGGATTTTGGTGGCGCCATCTAGTGCCGATTCTAAAAATGGCTGCAAAGTGGTTAAAAGATATAGTTTCGAGTATATTTCTGTATTTTATAGTAATGTGCAAGTTTCAATGTGGGAACATTACTATTTTCGATAAAATATGGATGTTAAAATATTTTAACAACAAATTTACGTAGTCCTATGAGATGGCAAACGGAATCTCATTTTTAAGCATATTTTGTGGCTTCGTCCCATCGTCTATTTCGTATTTCAGTTGAATTACGGAACGAGTGTTTTGATTTGATAAAAAAATAGATGTAATCTGTCATTTCTTATTTGTGCAAACGATAACTTATGTTCATGTTGAACTTTGGAGATAAATGTATTTACAGAAAATTGAAAACTTGAATAATTGGTAACAACTTGCATTTTAACATTACTGCATTAATATTTTATTACTTTTTCGAAGATACGCATTACTTGAATAATCTAATCCTAAAGACGTTTAAAAAATTGCACCCGAAAATTATTTTGTATTATTTATACATATACAAAAAAAGGCAAGTTTTCATTTAGAATGCTATAAAATAAAAAAGCGAGAGGGAAAAAAAAATCATTATTTCAGGATTGTGTTTAAAATAAAAAACACGAATAATAATTAATAAAAAAAAGTTCTAGGCGTAAACTAGTTTTGTAGTTTTGTCAATAGAAATATTCGTTTAAAAATTGCAGAAAAAAAAATAAATTTTCATGAAAAAATTTAAAAATGTAAATGTAATTTATTAAGAAAATATCAAAAGCTGTAGCAATTTTGTAATAAAAATACTTAAAATTTGTAACGTGTAAAAATACAAAAATAAATAAATGAACGCTGATGACCGATTCGAACCCGCAACCTTTCGACTTGCAGGCTTGTACGTTACCACAACGCCACTGATTCACATACGGCGTCTGTACTAATAAGTATTTGAAATGTACGCTGAACTTTGACCCCCAATTTCTCAAAAACCAAGGCCCATTTGAAAGAATCCTTTCAGCTGAATAATTAGTAGTATACATACTTTGTAGTATACATACTTACTACAACATACTTTGAAATCATCAAAATCTGTGCACACCATGTTTGGTGGTGTCCTTGTAAGTCATATGAATACCCTTTACATTATCAGAGAATTTTTATGTTATAACCAGTGATGAATACTGGGAGTAAAAGAATCCTTCTTCCGAGTCCATGACGCTAACACTTTTTTTAAACATTTATTTATACTGAACTCTAAGAATAAAAACGCCCTCCTCCCCCTCCCTTCACGCACACATACACAAAAACTTATTTCGGTGGGGCCTCGGAGTAACAGAAATTCCTATCGGAGAAAAAATTATCAATTCCACACTGACTGCTTGTCAGAGCCACTTTTAGAGATTTGCACAAGTCCCTTACAAGAGAAATATGCTAATTAATATCTGTTTGAAGATCCTAATAGAAAAAAAAGTAAAAGTTGTGCTCAATTCGTTTAATTTTAGTATATAACTTTCCAAAAATTCCAAATTTCTAAAAAGATTTCCAGAAGAAACGTCATATAATAAATATATTTCATAGAAAAGCTGGCCCGTATGAACACAAATGTACAGCTAGATACATTTATGTGAACATGGAAATGATAATAATAATTAAACCAAATTTTAGATTGACACGAGAAGAGGTCTGTACGAGTTCGGACCTAGCCCATAGTCAGGCAGAGTAGTTCCGAATATTCTAACGATCCAGAAAAGAAAATTAAATGGTCCATTAGGACAGGGGCAGGCTGATTATATATATATATAATTAGTGGGCCTACTGACCCATTATAAAGATTAAAACAAAAACGATATAATATGAGCTTTTTTCAATGAATATGGCTTTAACGAGAATAAGTATAAATGTGCGTCGCAAGCCGACACTAATTTGACAACATTAATGTTGAAATGTAACTTGTACTCGGACAGTTACTTTGTGTCTAACTCTGGCTTGATTTTTTTTAGCAGACTCCTGACGCACTGAGATTAGGTTTGCATTTTTTTTTTCTTGTACACATAATCGAGCCGTGCCGGAACTAGTATTAATTGTTCTCAAGATGTGTAGGGCAAACAATATGTTTTATGAAAGTATTAACAGCGATAAAGAACTTACATTAGCGTAATCTTTGGAAATATACTTCTTAGTGGTTCTTAAATTCCCTTCTCAACAACGCGAATGTTTGACACATTTTCTAATTTTTAGCTGCAAATGCATGAAATTGACAAGTCTGACTATTGAAAGGATTTGGAATCTAATAGGGTTTTCTATTTTTGGTAAATAAGATACTTGTATATACTTGTTGAAATATAAAAGATTCTTTTCTGGTTCCAGATTTTCCTCCCTTCTCATGCTGTCGATTGTGGAAATTCGATTCAGTGTAATTTCTTAAATTGCTCTTTTATATCAAAAAATGGATAAAGCCATTCGATTACATAGTTTCTGAATAAAAACACCGGCTAATCATATGCATTTCTGAAAAAAAATGTATCAAAAAGTACATCCTTTGGATTTGGGAAAATCTTTAACAAAATAATATTGAAATATTTTCATAAAACAACTTTTTATTATACAGTGTTAAAAGTTATGATATTTTTAACTTTCTTTTTTTTTTTTTTAATTCTAAACCATATTAATTTTTTAATGAATCCTTATTTGACTGTTGAAAGTTTAAGAATCTAATTAATCATTAATGTTGCTATTGTGTATTTTCTGTAAAATATACTGTACAATTATCCCATAAACATGTATGCAGTATTCTTTATAAAAAAAATTATTATATGATAAAAATCTGAATTTTTTTAAAATATTCAAAATTGTGTCGGGCCAGGTTGGGCTGGGCCTGTTTTCACTGATTTCTGTACGATCTGGGCCTAGAAATGTAGAAATATAAACGGTCTGGGCCTGAAAATTCCTCTGAACACAAGCAAAGAAAATTGAAATTTAGGCTCAGCCTGGAAAAGAAAAAAAAAATGTGAGGGGGAGAGATGTAGGCTTTACTTTATTAGGTTGCGGTTAGCGGAAGAAAACCATCCGGAGTTCAAGTTTCGGCCCCGGCCCAGATCCGTCGAAACTTTTAATTTGATAACTTGGACAACACAAAAATAAATTATTTAAAGTAACAAATAGGAACAATTGAAACAGTTGAAATTGTGCCGACCGGGCTTGTTTTCACCGATTTCTGTACGATCTGGGCCTATAAATGTAAAAATATAAACGGTCCAGTCCGGGCCTGGGCTGAAAATTCCTCTAGACACACACACACACACACAAAATGAAGTTCAAGTTTAGTTTGTGTTTGCAAAAGGAAGTAGGGATGTAGGCAATATGCATAGGTCGGGCCTCAACCCGAAGCCCGAACCTGTAGCGAGGTTCGAGCCGATTTCTATTAACGATTTTCGGGCCGGGCCGAACTTAGTCACTAATCTTTTCGTGCCAGGCCGGGTTCTGGCCCTACTTTTTTTCCTGGAGTATCGGGCCGGACCGAGTCCAACTTATTTTTTATGTAAGAAGCCAAGACTGATTTCATTCTTCCTAGCCTTCTCGGACCAAAATAACCAGTTCATGTTGAATCATCCCATGTGAAAATCTTTTTTTCGACATGGCCAAGTCTGTTAAACAACAGTAAAATTTGGCTTGGTCTAAAAATTTTTGCAAAAAAGGCATATACTTTTAAAACGTCTTTATTGTAATTAAACATTAGAATTTATTCTTTTTAAAGAATTGTAGATTTCTATGCTTATTAAAATAGAATTGCACATTTAAAAAAAAACTGCCTGTGATGGAATTTTCTTTTAAACTGAAAACTGGAAATTCCTTTCAAACTTCTTTTAAACTATTCATCCATGCAAAATGAATACAATAATACGCAAGAAAAAAAATATATTAAAAATTTACACCTGAAAAAAAGGAACTTATTTTTTCTTCCCATTTTTTTGCGATTCGGTTTTAAAAAATTTTACTTTTACCATATACCATTTTTTAGGTTTTTATGTCTCCATTGCATGGAATATGGATTAATAATACTAATGATAACTGAAATATTTGCATACAACAAACAAAGGTTCATTAAAAGCATAAAATCGCACCCTATGGCACTTCTGCATAAGTGTAGATTACTAACATAAAAAAAAAATAAATAAAAGACAAAGATAAGTTTTTTTGTCTGAACTCTTCAGTAAGAGTAAAGATCAATGTTCCGTAGAAATTCACTCGGGCCGGGCCAAAATTTTAACTTTTTTCCGGGCTGGGCCGAGCTCGGGTCGTGTTTTTAGCTATTATATCGAGCTGGTTAGGACCGCTGAATTTTTTCTATGGACCAGGCCGGGCTTGGGCCAAAATTTTAACTTTAAAAGCGGGCTAGGCTGGGCCTTTTTTATGGATCAGGCTGGGCTCAAGCCTAGAAATTTCGGCTCTTGCAGACCTCTAATGTAGGCTCTTTATTAAGTTGCGGTCAGTGGAAGAAAACTGTCTCGAGTTCAAGTTTCGGGCCCGGCCAGGTTTGTGAATACTTTTAATCAGATAACTTTGACAACACAAAAATAAATTATTTAAAAATAATAAATAGGAATAATTGAATGCTTACTGTTTATCGCAACTACTAAATGCTTGAGAATCATTCACTACTACAAGAGACGGCTTGATATCTTTAGCTAATGATAATAGATATTTGTCCATCTGAAATTTTCCCACCTATTTTTGCCTTAAAGACACTATTGAACTGACAGTTTTGGTTTGGTCAGCAGCAAAACCCCTCTATACTCCCCCACCTGCCATCTTCTGAGTTCTTAAAAGCTTCTAAATCAAGACCTTTTTATCTAAGTTCAAAAGGCCCCTTCTTGATATGTTTGAGAAAACGCAATGTATCGGACACATCGTCTACTTCATTAGCATGTTAGAATCAGAATAGGTGATACTTCCTAGAAACCATGTTCACCGTCCAATAAAGAAAAAAAGAAAGATAAAATTCCATGGAGACTGCTTCGTTTTACCCATGCAATATAGAGTGAAAGTTTTCTTAGGTTGTTTTAGTCATTTATAAAGTATAAAAGTAAATAACGAATTTAAAGATGATTTTTTTTTTTGGAAAGCAATATATGCTGAAAAATTACTTTTCAAAATTTGAATTTTTCCTATATTGGTTGGCGCCAAAAAATACAGCCCATCTGGAAAAATTATTGGAGGGGCCCGAGCCCCATGGGCCCATACAATTCTACGCCTATGGGGAGAAGTATGCAGATTTTGTCAAAAGATCGAAAAATTTCCAGTTTTTGCCGAAAGATCGGGAAAAGTTTGCGGATTTTGTCAAAAGATTGGGGAAAATATAGTTTTTGTCGAAAGATCATAGAAATTACGGGAATTTTGCTGAAAGATCACAGAAAATATGCAATTTTTGTCATAAGATCACAGAAAATAGACATATTTTGTAGTAAAATTGGGGGGAATTGCATGTTTTGTCGAAAGTTTGAATGAAAATAGTGCATGTTTTGTTGAAAAATCGGAGTATAATTGCGAATTTTGTCAAAAAAGTGGAGGAAAATCGTGAATTTTGTCAAAGGATTGGGAAAATCTGTGAATTTTCTTTAAAGATCACGAAAAATATGCGAATTTTGATGAAAAATTGTCGAAATTATGCAAATTTTCTGAAAATATCGTAAAAAATAAAAACACTAATTTTGTCTAAAAAGGGTGAGAAAAATCACAAATATTGCTAAAGGATCATGGATAAATGCGAATTTCATGGAAAAGACTGTGGGAAAAAAAACATGTGATTTTCATAAAATGGTCATGAAAAACACTGCAAGAAAATTCGAATTTTGTCAAAAGTCCATGAAATCCTGAAAGTTCAGTTTTTTTTTGCTGAACCTGTAGCATGATAATCCCTTTATCAAAATTTGCGATATCAGTAAGTCTGAATTTTTGATCTGATAACCGATTTTTCATAATTTTTGGAATTGAATGCGTTGATTTTTTGAAAAATTCGAAGCAGAATCTCTTTTTTTGCAGTGGAAAATAGTATGAAAATTGTCACTTGATTGCAGGAAAAAAATTGTGAAATATGTCGATTGGTCGGGAAAAAATCATGAATTTCAACTATCTTTCACACTAGAAAACTTGCAAAATGTGTAAATCAGTTGCACGAAAATATCACAAAATTAACAAAACGGTCGTAAGAATTGATCATAGTTTCAAAATGCAAAATTTTTTGGGCGAGAGCTTGCTGCCCACGTTATATTTTTGTGCGGGATTTCATGAATTTTGTCCTATTTATACATTTTCTAAGAGAAAATACTGGTACAAAAAAATTTCCTGGTTGTGAAATTCCAGGTTCCATGCTAACCCTGCCATACGAAATCCAAATCAATCTGCACTCGGCTGTCTGGCTGCATTCGTGAATTATACAAATGTAGTAGCCTTTGAAGATAGTTTTACTTTGTTCAGCTGTGTTTTGACATATATGATTAACGAGTAATGGTTCGATATTTTGTATCTTAAAGAATCCTGTTTCTTAGAAACTAATATGTGCAGTTTGCAACAGCTCTATCCTTGAAGGACATAAGATTAATTCCGAATTTTTAAAGTTATATTGTCATTTCCAAACTTCATGTCATTCGTAATGTTTTTCAAAAATGTAATAAAATCATAATGCAGTTTCCTCCAAGTTTAAAAAAGGGCAGGGCACTACTGTTCTGAAAAGGGCACTTTTTACATTTTTCAGGGCACTTTTATAGAGTTGAATCTAGAATCTAGCGGTTCAAAAAGCTGTGAAAAAACAAAAATTTCATCAAAAAATTGAAAAAAAAGGGTAAATTTTGTTAAAAGATCGCGAAAAAACGGCCAGTTTTGTTAAAAGATCGCAAAAAACAGCAGATTTTGTTAAAAGATCGCAAATAACGGCATATTTTGCTTTAAAAAATCGCAAAGAGCATATTTTGCTTTAAAAAAAAAAAAAAAAAAAAATCGAGAAAAGCTGTAAATTTTATTAAAAATCACAAAAACAGCAATTTTTGTTAAAAGAACGCAAAAAACGGCATATTTTGTTAAAAAATCATGAAAAAAAGAGAAATCTCGTGAAAATATCAAGAAAAACTGAAGTTTTCACGGAATTTTCCGTTTTATTGCGATTTTTGGACGAAATTTGCCGATTTTTTCACAAATCTTTTGATGAAATCTGCCGTTTTAATGCTATTTTTTGACGAAAGTTGCCGATTTTTTGTGACTCATTTGTCAAAATTTTCCGTTTTATTGCAATTTTTGGAAGAAATTTGTCGTTTTTTACTATCTTTTGAGGAAATCTGCCATTTAGGGAAATTTTATGATGAAATTAATCATTTTTTTGTGAATCTTGCTGGAAATTAGTCGTTATTTCGCAATTTCTAACGAAACTTGCCATTTTCTTAGCGATTTTTTGACAAAATTACCCGTAACACAGGATGCGGATGAGGCTGTCTTTTGCGTTCCATCGCCGATTTTTTGCTTAATTTACGTGCTATAGCGCGTTTGGGGTCATCGCTCGAGAGCTGCGTTTTTTCAAATGTGGGGCAAGAAGGGTGCTATTTTTTTGAATGAATGACACGAGAGGCGCTAGTTTTTGGATGAGGATCGCTATTTTTTAAACCAAAGGGCAGGAGGGGCGCAGCGCCCTCCTGAAACCCTTTGGGGGAAACTCTGAAATGTTTAAAGGGATAGCCTTGCAAGGCATTGATACTTCATCTCTATTACATAGATAATGTTCTTTTATATCTTTAAAATTCTGTCTTTTTTTATGTAGGTTTTTTAGATTATCCTGTTTTTAAATTTAGGGGGTTGGGGGGGGATAAAGAGTACTGATTTTTAAAATGTCGTTAATTGTTGAAAATGATAAATCTCAGAATATGTTTTGTATTAGTCCATACTTAATTTTATATCTATTTAATCTCTTTCAGCTTCTGCTTCCACAGTTCAAAAGCACCTGAGTTTGAAAATTTCTTCTTAATGGATAAGTGCAGTCTGCAGTGCTTACAAAAAAAACTTTCAGGACCAGAAAATCAAGTATATATCATATGCATTTTCACCATTTTTTCTAACTATCTAAATGTTTGAAGATTAGTCATAATTCTTAGAGATTTTTTTTTCCTCTCAAGAAACTCTTCTTTATAGTGCTACAAATTATTAATGTTTGTTAATTGTTACTAGTAAGTGATGAATTAATTTAGTTGCATTTGACAACTACAAAATTATTTTCTTTTGTAAAATTTGATGCCCAAATTTTATTTATTTTTTACTTTTTTTAAGTAATAGTGGTATGCTGCAAATTTTGACTTCATGTTAACTTATTCAAGTATAGATAGTGTGTGTGTGTGTGTATATATATATATATATATTTCCCCCCCCCCGAAATAATTGCGTTACCAACATTAGATAAAATTTTGTGCTCGATTTGCATGTAGCATTAAATATCTATTATTAGATAGCACTTGTCGAGACTTGACGGTAAATAACTTAAATGTTTTATTAGAAAAATTCTTAAATTTTTACGCTTAAAATATTGAAACCATGATAAATAACTTCTATAACGCATAAATGATTCCCATATCTGAAAAGCTATTGATGGTGCTGTTAGTCTAACCTCTTCAATGAATTAAAGAATTTTAAGTTTATAATTTACAACCAAATATGCTTACTTTTTTGTCAGAAAATTGACTAAATGTTGGGTTCTTTTTATTAAATTACTGCAACAGATCATTACCTTAATTAATTGCAACTTCTGCCCAGCAAATTACACTAAGTTAATATAGATCAATAAATATTCTTCAGCTTTATTAAAGAATTTAATGAGAACTGGATCAAATTTCCAATCACTTGAATCCTGTTGTAGATTTAATTTAATAAATTAGATGCTTATATAAAAAAAAGAATTAAGTTAAGATTACACCAGTTAACATTAAGAAATCATTAAGATAAACAGACTAAACGACAAATTAAAACGATAAAGAGGATAAACACAAATATCATTTAAGATTCTTTAAAATTTAATGAATACAAGTAAATAAGAAAGAACACAGCAAGATTCTCAATCTGACCCAGTCTCAAGTACTAAACCTTGATCTGCAGTAGAACCCAACATTTATCAATGTTGATTCCTGAGATATTAAACTCATACAAACAATTTAAAAATACAAGGTTCAGTCTAACATTACAAAAGAGAGAAGAAAGACCCTGGAATCCTTCTTATTTTCAAGAAGGCAAAGAAAGATATAATTTTGAATAAATTAAAAACTAGAAATAATAAACATAAATACCCCAGAAATCAACAATGATATTTTTGACCAATTTCGTATAGTGTTAGTACATTTAATTTAATTTCTCCATTTTTTTTTTATAAGATAAGTTAATTCATTTAAAATCAAGTGAATTTCTTAACAGTTTTTGCTTTAAAATTTCTATTACCTAGTCAAATATCTTTACTCAGTTAAAGCAATAGTATATTAATTAATCAGTGTTAATATGATTTTTAATTATTTATTAAATTATTTTTTTTTTACCCTTTTTTTTTAAAAAAGTTATTTAAAAATTCCAAATAAAAAAAATAGGTAGTGGTTGAAAATTATTTTACTTCTAAACATTCAAAGAAACTACTTTAATTTTATGGTATTACAAAACTTAGTATAGTTATTTCGATACTATAGAGGTTAAAATTCAATTAAGTTAATATCAAGATAGGATAAATAAAAAAAAAACAAAAAAAAAAAAACTATACTAAAGCATATCCCTTATATATACATTCTCCTTTATTTAATTTAACAAACAAAAACAAAAAAAAAACATCTGAATTCACTAATACAACTTTTGTTGTAAACATAAGGAAATACTAAATCACTACAAGATTAATCACTAGGATAAAAAAATCGTTTAAGATTAAATACATAATATATCTCTTACCAGCAGCTGAATTCTTTCATTTACCCATTTTGGGTATTCATCATTTATATGATGGACAACAGTACACAAAATCTTCCATGCCCTAGAGCAACAGTCTCTAAGCAGAATTCCCAGTGTCTATACTCAGTTTAAGCAGCAGCTGAGTTCCTTCATTTACCCATTTTGGGCATTTTTCATTTATATGATGGGCAATAGCACACAGAGTCTTCCATGCACTAGATCAACAGTCTCTACACAGAATTCCCAGTGTCTATACTCAGTTTAAGCAGCAGCTTGATTCCTTCAAGTTTTTGTCTTAGACCGCTAATCATTCTACCGCTCACGGTGAAGGCTAAATCGAAAGGGACATTGTTTCGCGGCAAGCTCTCGGTTCGCTCCGGCAGGTAGTACTTTTTCTTGATTAACACTTGGAGTGTTTTGTCTTAGATTGTTAATCATTCCACTGCTCACGGTGGAGGCTAGATCGGAGGGGATATTCTTTCACGGCAAGATCTCGGTTCTCTCCGGCAGGTAGCATTTCTTCCTGACTTACACTTGGAGTGTTTTCTCTTCAGACTGCAAATCATTCCACTGCTCACGGTGAAGGCTAGGACGGAAGAAACATTCTTTCAGGGTAAACTCTCGGCTCTCTCCGACAGGTAGCACTTTTTCTGACTTACACTTGGAGTGCTTTCTCTTAGACTGCCAATCTCGAAGAAAAAAAAAAACTCTTTTTGGCCTCCCCTCTCCCAGATTAAAAAAAAGGGGAGGGGGGGATACAAGACTTATCCGCAACCGTTTACTAGATGCTCTCCATCCGAAGCTCTGACCAAGACTCCCTTTATTTCCAAAAAACCAATTGCACGTCCCTCTGCAAATCAAAAGGGGCACCAAAAACTAGGAAGACTAATGCTTTCCCCTTTCTCTCCTGTTCCTAGAGTCCATCTCATTGGCCAATGCAATATTCACCCTCTCTCATGACCAAATATGGTCATCGCTTGCGTCCCCTACCCTCAATCACGTGGTCAGATAGCAGGGACAGTTGTCTCTAAGTTTTGCACCTGCTTGCAAACCAGTGCTCGCCGATATCCGTGAATTTGCCCTATTATCTCAAATCGGTCATAAAACTTTAAGGGTCTGGGAAAATATCAACTCCGCCTCAAATGACAGTCAACGTTTGTCATGGGTTATAAAATTTTAGGGTACTATTCATTCACGTACGCAAGCAATAAACTATGCGTGTGGGCCAATTTTTAACAAGGCTGAATATATGTCCTTTACAAACAAGCCAGAAGCTACTCTTCTTCGAAAAAATTAACAAAGGACCACTTTACTCAAATAGTACAATAATTCCAGGACAGTAAAAGCATTCGTACGCACGGGTGTTATTTACGCTAGATAAGGGAATGGGAAACTTTCACTTTCATACACAACAATGCCTTTATTCACGTGAGAACGATCATAAAATAGAAAAAAGGAAATGTCCAGGGTTTTCGCTACTAAGAAAAAAAAAGAAGACTAATTTTAAATATGAGATACACAAAGCATTATAAAAAACCATATTAAAAATATCTTAACAAGAGTACTTTTTAAATTTGGAATATTAAAATAATTTATACAAAAAGAAATATTACTAAAAAAAAAACATAACAAGAGCTCCCCCTCGTTGAAAAAAAAAATAAATATTATTAGTTTTGAACAAAAACAAGAATTTTATTTTTTTAGCTAAATGACCACAAAAGGTCAGTTAAAGAAAGTCCTAAAAAAATATTTAAAATTAAATCCAAAATGAAAGAAAAGATTAAATAAAAAAAACAATGCAGTACCCCGGTTGAATAGTAGGATAAAGATAATCGCCTAGAACAGATCAGACGACGACCCGAAAAGTTGATAACCTATCACCCTACTAAGCTACCACACCAACTTTGCACACCGGAAATGCTAAGTTGAAGCTTGGGCAAAACATCTAGAAGTTAAACATATACTAGGGCCTAAGATGCTATTAAAATCTATATTATATACCTGGCATACTTAATTAAATCTCTACATCTGCTATACCGTCAAGAATACCAACACACTGGGATATCCCTATCTGCTAACACCTCTGTAAAAAGAAAAAAAAATATCCCTAAAAAAATTTCCACAAGTAGAATGCAAGGAAGAGTTGTCCAGTGAATAAAAAAATTAAAATTTTTTTTTTTTCTTTTTTTTTTAAAAAAATTTTGAATCTTGTGAGCAGGATAGAGCCAAAGGACCGAAACAATCAATTTCTGAAAAAATACAATAGATATACTACTTGCCAGCTGTAGGTATCACAAATATATACATATAATAGTACGATAACATTTTGTATACACATACACAAAACAAAAATAGCAATAACCTTTCAGTACATATATAGGGTACACATACAAAAAAATAGCACTAATATCCGTTTATATTCAGTGGCACAACATGTGCATATAAATAAAAAAAAACAGTTCAATGACTTGCATCGGTGACACAGTATTACATAAGTGTATGGGCATTTTATATCACAGCATTATAATTATATAGGTTACCTTGTGTAGCCTAGACTGATAATTGTCTGCCTTAGTTATTATCAATGGGTAAATATTCCATAAACTAATAGTAACTAAAAAAAAATTCATAAAATGCTACACATAATACTTAAAATGAACTGATAATTTCACAATAGAGTTCGCCAATTTCATTGACAAGTACCACTAATTTTTTAAAATACCCAATTTACACAAACAATGGGTATATTGTTAGAAAAATCACATGAAATAACAAAACAGACTATATAAATAAAATATATACATATATAATACACATAAACCAGATAATATATCTGTGGGCTGTGGGGTGTACACTACCTGTATCTAAAATCCCCACTTTCCAAATAGAGAACTAATATCAAAAATATCCAAAAAAAATACAAAGTTAAAAGAAATGCAAAAAAAAATAAAAATAAAAATAAAAGATGAACTACATTCCTAACAGTACCTATACTATATACCAAAAAGGGGGCAGTAGGAATACGCAAGCATCACATGTACTGCTACCAAATCTCTACTCCAAAATTTCCTGACCCGAAATCTCTCTAAGTCCCCAAAATTAGCGCTAAAACCCGCTAAAAAATAAAAAAAAAGAACACATATAGGGGGCGAAGCACTTACACGGTCCTAATCTATCGAAATAATCCATAAATCACCGAGAGAAAATACGGAACTGGCGGAAATCCACATTAAATAACAGCGGAACCAAATCAAAACAAACGATATCGAGGCTCGAAAATTACTTAAATTTTAGCTAACTCGCGCATAAAACCTTCCTAAAATAACTAAAATCACAAGTATTTATATACAATCTAAAAAAAATAAAGTTAAACCGCCCTACAGTTTATAATTCGGTCGCGAATCCCTTTTTCGAAACGCATACCCAGTTCTCGGAATCGAATAAGATTTGTTTCGCCTAGATAAACAGACGCCATTACGATCTCGCGAACGACTCACGCGCCCCGAATCATTAGGCGTTCCTACCTGCCTTACTCCCTCACAGTTATCAGCGCTCGCTATTACCGTATTTTCCCGTGCTTCTGAGAGCAACCCACCAACCGTTTCCTCGTTATGCTCTTGTCGTCTGCTCGTAGACTGCACTGCAGGTTGGCTGGTTCCTTGACATGGAATGGGAGGGGGAAATCTATTTATGAATCGATTCCTTTTCCTTCGCGTAGTGAAATCGAATTGAGAATGACTTGAATCATTCGTAGTTGATATCAGAGGTTGGCGTTTGTTTTGGTCTACAATATCGTCTCCATTTTGCTCATTTACACCTGAAATATGCCTATCTTTAAATAAAGTGAGGCGGTCTACATGGACAATTTGAGTTTTAGACGGATTAGCAATTAGTGCTATCTTAAAATTAACTGCACTAAGCTTCTCAATTATAGTAAATGGGCCGTTATTTAATTTCGACAATTTTTTCGTATTGCCAGCAGTGATGGATGGGTTAAATAACCACACTCTATCGCCTACTTTTAAATCCTTAACGACTGCAGTTTTTTCTCTGTACCTTTCCTGGCTCTCAGACACCTTAACTAAACTATCATACACCTCAGCATATACCTTTTGGAGTGCGGGTATTAATAATTCACAAAAAGATGGGGCGTCGTTATAGCTAAACCTCGGCGACTGCGAAAATAGATTATATGGTAGATTTAAGTTTCTGCCATATAAAACTGCTGCGGGGGTTAATTTAGTCGAAGAATGCACAGCCGAACGCATCGCTAACAGGGCAAATTTTAGCTTAGTATCCCAGTCTGACTGGTTCTCATTTACAATGTGACTGAGTGCGTTTTTTAAAGTTTTATTCTGCCGTTCAATCTGTCCATTCGAGGCTGGGTGAAAGGCAGATGTAGTTATATGTTTAATACCGAACATTTTATATACATGCTCAATCGCTTCCGATACTAAATTTCTTCCATTATCTGTCGCAATATACACAGGAGCGCCATAACGTGAAATGAAATCGGCAAGTGTATCTGCGATAACATCAGACGTGGTAGAGCTAACAGCATAGGCTTCTGGCCATTTAGTAAATGAGTCTATATACGTAACAATATGGGTGTTACCAGAAAACGTGACCGGTAATGGGCCAATTAGGTCTAGATGAACTTTGTTCATGGGAAATTCAGGTGTAGGCATCCGTTGAAGGGGTGCCTGTTGATCTGGTTTATACGCTCTCTTCTGCTGGCAACTAATACATGATTCTACTAGATGCTTGACATCGGCCGACATTCCGGGCCAGTAAAAGTGCTCCCGGATGCGGTCAATCGTTTTCTTAAACCCTTGATGACAAGCCGCTAGAGAATCGTGTGTTAGAGCGAACACTTGCTCAATCATATCCCTAGGAACTACTAATTTAATAGGGTTATTTATTACACTTGAATCTCTGGTATCTTCACATACGAGAATATCATCTCTAAAAAAAAACTTCATGTATTTAGGTGCTATATCTATATTTTTGTCTAATTTTCTAGCTATTTCACAACATTTCTTATCAATTTTTTGTAATTCACTGATTTTCTCAATTAAATTTGAATGGGGAACAAAAGTAGTTTCTTTTTCTACTTGAATACAAAAATTACTCTTACTAATCTCAGGTGTTTCATCAATTTTAGCAAATCTAGATAGAAAGTCTGCTACACTATTGCATTTCCCTTTAATATATTTAATAGTAAAATCAAAATCTGAAAGAGTACATACCCATTTGGCTATACGTGAGGTTGGGTCATGAATCTTTAACATAAAAGTAAGTGGTGCATGATCAGTAAAAATGTTAAAATGAGTGTTAGCTAGATAACACTTAAAATGACTAGTCGCCCAAACCAGAGCGAGAAGTTCTCTCTCAGTGGCAGAATATCTTGTCTCTGCACCTTTTAGTCGCCTACTGGCAAACGCCACTGGATGAATTTTATTTTCATCATCCATTTGTGACAAAACAGCACCCAGCGCTTCTCCACTCGCATCTGTATATAGATAAAATTCTTTAGTAAAATCAGGCAATACTAGGCACGGTTTAGATATTAAAGCCTTTTTTAAATCTTCAAATTCCTCCTGGGCTTCTTTTGTCCAGGCAAAATGTCCAGTTTCCTTAGTCAAATCGATTAAATTAATTGCCCTTTTTGTGAAGTCAGGTATGAAACGCCTATAGAATGATAGGGTTCCAATAAAAGACCTGACACCTTTTCGATTAGAAGGTGGTTGCAATTTTTCTATTATCTCAATATTTTTATTAACCGGGGATACTTGCCCGCTATTAATTTCAAAGCCAAGATACTGGATTTTATTCGAAAGAAAATTACATTTACTGGGCTTAAGTTTCAGTTTATGTTGTCTTAGTCTATCAAATACTAATTTAAGTTTTTCAAAATGGGAATCTACATCAGATGAAGCAATGACAATATCATCTATATACACTAAAATTCCTAGATTTCCTAAATCTCCAAAAATGGCATTCATTAGCCTCTGAAAACTATTGCCTGAATTGGACAACCCAAAACAATTTCTATTCCACTCAAAAAGACCTTTATGCGTGATAATAGCAGTTTTATGCCTGTCTTCGGGTCTTATGACCTGTTGAAAAAAGCCACTAGTTAAATCTAGTGTTGAAAAAAAATTAGCTCCACTTAACGCATCAACAGAGTCAGTAATGTTAGGGATAGGATATGCATCTTTGACAAGATTCTTGTTAAGTTTACGAAAATCAACAGCTAACCTATAAGAACCATCTGCTTTTTCTACAAGAATAACTGGTGAAGCAAATTCAGACATAGACGGGGAAATAATTTCAGCTTGCAGTAAAATATTAAGTTGATCTTCCATTTCCTGGCGTAATTTATATGGGACTCTATAAGCTTTGGATTTTACAGGTTTATCAGAGGTTAAATTTACAACATGGGGTATGGTATTACAGCCTGGTAAGTCTAGGACAGAAGCTGCAAACACATCTTTATTTTGGTCTAAAAATTCTTGCATTTTAGATTTTAAGGGGGGGTCTAGATGGCTTAAATCAATATCAGAGCTCCAAGTGAGATCAGCGTGATCAAAGTCAGCTATTGGAGTGGTTAAATTTACATTACAAGTTATATTATTATTATTTAAGGGTATATTAGATTTATCTACACATTTCTGAATTTTAGCAACATAAGTATTTTTTCCTAGCTTAACAGTTTTATTCGAAAAATTAGCAAGCGAAACAAAAAGGCCATGTTCTGGGGTACAAATGGCTCGAGAAATAAGAAGCCCTTGGCTTAAATTCTTCGCTAAAGGTTCTAATATCAGTATATCATTATCTTTTATAAAATTATTTCTATTACATTTAACTTCAGCTATTAATTTTGACTGGGGGGGAACAGAAATTCTCTCGCATAAAATAGCTAAGGAAGTACTTTCACTATTTCTGTTATTATTGTCAACAATGCCTAACTCATCAGTCTGATTTGCTCTATTTACTAACTCATTTTCATTACCCTCAGATATGTAAAAATTTTCATGAACATAGATTGAATTTTCCTGTACAATTTGACTTGCTGATTGCTGGCTAAGGTCTAAAGGCACATTATTCTCATTAATTTCACACTCATTAGTACTTGAGTTACTCCCTGGTATACTTTGCAAACAAAAAACCTGAGCAATTTCACTTTCTGACTCTTTCGCATTACATGTTATGCTTGAGTCTACCCTTTCCTCCATAATGGGATACATATTACCCTGAACCGTCTCATTTCCACTACCCAGATTCCCAAATTTTTCTTGTACACATTCCTTACTCTTTTTGTTTACATTTTTCCTAGGAGTACTCTTATTACTACACTTACTTCTCTGTTCACTATCAGAACTTTGCTTGCCTTTAGATTGCACATTACAAGTATTTACATAATTACTCTCTAAACCTATACTATTTACACTGATACTATTTACAACATTTTTTTCTCTAGAATTTTTTACAGGTGAAACATTTGACATATGACTCTCTACTATTTGCTTACACTGCGTTTCAGTAGGAACATCTAAAACCACATTGTTATTTTTACAATTAATTACAGCCTGATATTTACTTAAAAAGGGCATCCCCAAAATTACACTAAACTCATCGGCCAACTTACCGTGGACAATAAAAAACTCAGACTGACATAATAAATTATTAAATTTAAAATTTAAGGAAATTTTATGGTTTAAAAGCACTCTCTCGCCAGTCACCGTTAAAATAGGGGTGTTGCACTCTACAATTTCATAAGAATCTAAATCATTAAGTATTGTATTACTTAAAATATTTATAGCCGATCCTGTATCACACAGCGCATTAAAAAACACATTATTTACATTTATGAAGACAGTAGGTAAATGATAAGACTCGGGTGAAAACATACTAAAAATAATTGGGAGGTCTAGAGGCCTTGATGGAGACGATTCGACCAAATCGACACCAGCCCTTACCTGTTTAAAGAATTGTTTTGATTATTCGCTTCACTAATTGAGCTTTGAACATTCTCGCTTTCTATATTTACACCATTATCATTATTTCTATTCCCTCTACCTCTGTAATTATTATATCCTCCCCTGCGATTTTGGTGGGACTGAGAATAACTACCCCTACCTCTTCCTCTAAAATTCTGAAAGTTCCCTCTATTAGCATTTTGGTTTTGTGGGCAAAATCTGGCTATGTGTCCAGTTTGGGAACACACGTAACAGATTACTTCTCTATACTGAGGCCTCTCAGTAGTGCGAAAGTCTCTTTGCTGATTGCTACCCTCTAAAAATCTCTCTAATTTACTAGTAAGAGCTTCTACCTGCTCCCGCAGTTTACTAATTTCCTGCTCTGACTGATTAGGGTGACTTGGCTGGATAGCAGCACATGCAACACTTTGCTGGGCAATTTGGGGGAAAAAAGGGTTCATATTCTCTACCTGCATGTTATATAAAGGATTAACACTCTTTAATGCTTTTTCCTCAAGGAGGGCAAATTCTAAAATTTCAACAGGTGTCTTAGGGCACCTAGTTATAACTCCTCTTCTTATCTCAGGAACTAAATTACTTAATAACATAGAATGCAGTAGAGCTTCCCTGCTTTTATCAGCAACATCCTGTTCTACACCCTCCACTACTAATGCTTTAAGGGACAAATCATATGCTCTGTCGTAAAATTCCTGAACAGGCATATGGGGATTTTGTTTAAAATTCAAAAATTGGGTCAAAGCAATATCAGGGGCTAGCTCTTGCGTATATCTCTCTTTAAGTACTTTAATTATTTCTTCAGTTCCCTTAGTGCGGTGCAATTTATATATCCTAGCAGCATTCCCACTTAATCTACTTAGTAGGGCAAATTTTTTCTCATCCTCTGACCAATTAAAGAACTCGGATAACTGCTCATACTTTTCTAAAAATGCAGAAAATGAGCAAGAGTTGCCTTCGCCACTAAAAGGGGGAATAAGACTGACATTTTCGATTAATGCGCTCTTTTTCTGAATAAGAGCGAGCTCCTTGAAATGCTGGTTTTCTGTCATTTTTAGGCAAAACTTCACACCGAATTAAAATAAAATAATAGAAAATAAAGTAATTTAACTGCTACTTAATTCTCAGATGCCCAAGAAAGAGAAAAAAAAAAATAAATAAAAAATACATAAATACATAACTTATATTGGCATATAATTCTCTCAGTAAGCCCAAACACTCATTTAAATGTAAATATGACAGTAAACATTTCAAAATAAATAGTTTTTTTGAAAACCCGGTAAAATTGCCTAACTAAAAAAAAAACATTTGAAATTAGTAAGCTATGTACACCCCTATTGGTTATGCACAACATACACTAAAATAATCAAACATAATACACAATAAAATCACAAAACACATATATTTTCATTTCGTTTCACTCTTAATATAGTAAATATATATCAAAATTCAGGCTATTGTTGTAACAAATAGGCTCTACTTCATAGTACTATTTTTATACTTATTGTACCACAATAATCAGGCTTTTCACACACGGCATCATTTATTTGTCACAATAACCAGGCTTTTCACACACGGCGCCATTTATTGGTGTTGGGTTCTTTTTATTAAATTACTGCAACAGATCATTACCTTAATTAATTGCAACTTCTGCCCAGCAAATTACACTAAGTTAATATAGATCAATAAATATTCTTCAGCTTTATTAAAGAATTTAATGAGAACTGGATCAAATTTCCAATCACTTGAATCCTGTTGTAGATTTAATTTAATAAATTAGATGCTTATATAAAAAAAAGAATTAAGTTAAGATTACACCAGTTAACATTAAGAAATCATTAAGATAAACAGACTAAACGACAAATTAAAACGATAAAGAGGATAAACACAAATATCATTTAAGATTCTTTAAAATTTAATGAATACAAGTAAATAAGAAAGAACACAGCAAGATTCTCAATCTGACCCAGTCTCAAGTACTAAACCTTGATCTGCAGTAGAACCCAACATTTATCAATGTTGATTCCTGAGATATTAAACTCATACAAACAATTTAAAAATACAAGGTTCAGTCTAACATTACAAAAGAGAGAAGAAAGACCCTGGAATCCTTCTTATTTTCAAGAAGGCAAAGAAAGATATAATTTTGAATAAATTAAAAACTAGAAATAATAAACATAAATACCCCAGAAATCAACAATGATATTTTTGACCAATTTCGTATAGTGTTAGTACATTTAATTTAATTTCTCCATTTTTTTTTTTTATAAGATAAGTTAATTCATTTAAAATCAAGTGAATTTCTTAACAGTTTTTGCTTTAAAATTTCTATTACCTAGTCAAATATCTTTACTCAGTTAAAGCAATAGTATATTAATTAATCAGTGTTAATATGATTTTTAATTATTTATTAAATTATTTTTTTTTTTACCCTTTTTTTTTTAAAAGTTATTTAAAAATTCCAAATAAAAAAAAATAGGTAGTGGTTGAAAATTATTTTACTTCTAAACATTCAAAGAAACTACTTTAATTTTATGGTATTACAAAACTTAGTATAGTTATTTCGATACTATAGAGGTTAAAATTCAATTAAGTTAATATCAAGATAGGATAAATAAAAAAAAACAAAAAAAAAAAACTATACTAAAGCATATCCCTTATATATACATTCTCCTTTATTTAATTTAACAAACAAAAACAAAAAAAAACATCTGAATTCACTAATACAACTTTTGTTGTAAACATAAGGAAATACTAAATCACTACAAGATTAATCACTAGGATAAAAAAATCGTTTAAGATTAAATACATAATATATCTCTTACCAGCAGCTGAATTCTTTCATTTACCCATTTTGGGTATTCATCATTTATATGATGGACAACAGTACACAAAATCTTCCATGCCCTAGAGCAACAGTCTCTAAGCAGAATTCCCAGTGTCTATACTCAGTTTAAGCAGCAGCTGAGTTCCTTCATTTACCCATTTTGGGCATTTTTCATTTATATGATGGGCAATAGCACACAGAGTCTTCCATGCACTAGATCAACAGTCTCTACACAGAATTCCCAGTGTCTATACTCAGTTTAAGCAGCAGCTTGATTCCTTCAAGTTTTTGTCTTAGACCGCTAATCATTCTACCGCTCACGGTGAAGGCTAAATCGAAAGGGACATTGTTTCGCGGCAAGCTCTCGGTTCGCTCCGGCAGGTAGTACTTTTTCTTGATTAACACTTGGAGTGTTTTGTCTTAGATTGTTAATCATTCCACTGCTCACGGTGGAGGCTAGATCGGAGGGGATATTCTTTCACGGCAAGATCTCGGTTCTCTCCGGCAGGTAGCATTTCTTCCTGACTTACACTTGGAGTGTTTTCTCTTCAGACTGCAAATCATTCCACTGCTCACGGTGAAGGCTAGGACGGAAGAAACATTCTTTCAGGGTAAGCTCTCGGCTCTCTCCGACAGGTAGCACTTTTTCTGACTTACACTTGGAGTGCTTTCTCTTAGACTGCCAATCTCGAAGAAAAAAAAACTCTTTTTGGCCTCCCCTCTCCCAGATTAAAAAAAAGGGGAGGGGGGGAGACCAGACTTATCCGCAACCGTTTACTAGATGCTCTCCATCCGAAGCTCTGACCAAGACTCCCTTTATTTCCAAAAAACCAATTGCACGTCCCTCTGCAAATCAAAAGGGGCACCAAAAACTAGGAAGACTAATGCTTTCCCCTTTCTCTCCTGTTCCTAGAGTCCATCTCATTGGCCAATGCAATATTCACCCTCTCTCATGACCAAATATGGTCATCGCTTGCGTCCCCTACCCTCAATCACGTGGTCAGATAGCAGGGACAGTTGTCTCTAAGTTTTGCACCTGCTTGCAAACCAGTGCTCGCCGATATCCGTGAATTTGCCCTATTATCTCAAATCGGTCATAAAACTTTAAGGGTCTGGGAAAATATCAACTCCGCCTCAAATGACAGTCAACGTTTGTCATGGGTTATAAAATTTTAGGGTACTATTCATTCACGTACGCAAGCAATAAACTATGCGTGTGGGCCAATTTTTAACAAGGCTGAATATATGTCCTTTACAAACAAGCCAGAAGCTACTCTTCTTCGAAAAAATTAACAAAGGACCACTTTACTCAAATAGTACAATAATTCCAGGACAGTAAAAGCATTCGTACGCACGGGTGTTATTTACGCTAGATAAGGGAATGGGAAACTTTCACTTTCATACACAACAATGCCTTTATTCACGTGAGAACGATCATAAAATAGAAAAAAGGAAATGTCCAGGGTTTTCGCTACTAAGAAAAAAAAAGAAGACTAATTTTAAATATGAGATACACAAAGCATTATAAAAAACCGTATTAAAAATATCTTAACAAGAGTACTTTTTAAATTTGGAATATTAAAATAATTTATACAAAAAGAAATATTACTAAAAAAAAAACATAACATAAAAATACTGGGTAGAATATTTTTGTTTATTATGTTTTTTTAAATAACTTTTTTTTTTAACTCTACAACCATTTAAAAACTGATGTGCATTTATTTTTCAATCTCATTCTCAAAAAACCTCAATTTGGATACAGCTAAAAATTTATATGTAATTTTAATTACTTGAATTTTGCATTTTTAAAATATTAAAACATAGTTATAAAGGCAATTTCTTTTGTAGTTTCTTTGGTGGTTATACTTTACTTTCTCACACAGTAATATTCTCGATAAGTGGTCGGAAAATATAACAAGTTGTAGATCAGCTTGTTTTATTTGATAATGGAGGAATTTCATGATTTTCCTTTTCACTTTTATATTGAAGATCACAAAAAAATCAAGAAAATCGATACTATTTTTATGTATATTTGAAGCTTTAATAATTCATTAAATGAATTTTAAAATGTCAGTTTTTGTCTTGTGGCAAAACGCTGCATCACGGACGAAAGCGACTGTGATGTCATTTACCATGTTAACACTGTCGTGCTATATTGCTGGCATAAGTGTTTGACATATTTCTCATAGGTACTGTTTAAATTTTTTACATAAAAAAAAAGAGTAGCAAAATGTGTTATAAATATTGTATAGTACTATATTGCACAAATAGTACAGTAAATTCGCTGCTAATAAGCACTTTTTTAGTGTTCCTAAAGATTATAATAAAGATAATTTATTCTGATCTTAACATGACAGAAATGTTTTTGTAAACTTAAAATCTGCTATTCTTCATTTGTATGTGTATTTATTGATTGAATCTAAATATTATTATTATTTAAAATGTGAATCTGAATATGCTTATAAAAAGAAAAAAAAATTATATATCATATATATAGTCATTAATTTTTATTTTTACATATTAAGAAATACCAAGTAACTGATAGTTTATGTTTGAGATAAATAAATATATATATATAATATTGAATAAAAGGCAAAATTAGCACTGGCCACAGGACCAGTAAATGAGAAAAAGCGGTTAGTGAAAAACTGAAATATCAGCAGCCACTTTTTCATACAGAGAGAATAAAATTTTCTTGCATTTCAAAAAGTATTCTGCTTTTTTTTTGTTCCAGTATATTTTAACATATTTATTTGAACTATTTAGTTTTAAATTAACTCTTGTAAAATTTTTACTATTTAGTATTTCTAAATAAAAAAGTGGCTGCTTAAAAAACTAGTCCTACCATCCAGTGGCCGCTAATAAAATTTCCCAATTTTGCCCTGTATTATTCAATAATCATAATGCAATTTTTTTTAAGCCTCTAATTTTGATTATCCATCATGTATAATTTTATTCATTAAAAAAATAAATAATACAATCACTTATGAAAACAAATTTTCACTGAAACCATACATTTTGAGCGAAGCATATTCAGATTTTTTAATAAACATTTTTGCTTTAGTAGCATATCCAGAAGGAAAAAGAAACAGTAGGGGGGGGGGAGGGGGAAGAAAAGGTTTGTTTTCAGAAGTTTTAATTCACATGAAAATTCAAAGTTTAAAAGATTTTTAAGGGAGATTTTAACCCCATAAATAACACTTTTGGTTTCAGAAGTGTTTTGAATATATATATATATATATATATATATATACATACAATATCATAGCTGTCAACTCTTCTGATTTTTTTGCCCGAAAAAATTTAATACAAATTTTTGTCCTGTTCAATTGATAGATACGGTGATTTGAAATAGTAAAATTTACTGTACATTTTTTCCTGGTTTAAAAAGCGAAGGATGTTGGCAGCTATGCAATATTTTGCTTGTTGTGTGCATACAATTAAGCTTTTTTTTTTTTTTTCATGAAAATTTATATTTTATCTCATTTGTAAAATAACATTTCTAATACCGCCTAGAAGTTTATTTTTTTATTTGTAATTATTAGTTACCATTACATGTTTTTAATGTATATATGTACTTTATAGGATTAAGTGAAAATTTATTATTTCCTGTAAATTATAATTAAATTTGGTGCCAAATGCCCAAATGTATTTAACTTTAGATGAATAACATTGGATAAATAACACTTTTGGTTTATATATATTTTTTTCACTCTAACAAAAAATAAAGCAAAAATTTTCAATTTGAAATTTAAAAATTGTCTGCTGATCCCACATGACACGTAATCTATGATACATACACATATAATTATACTTTTTATAAGAAATCATTAGCTAAACTAACATAATAAATCAGAATAAATAATTTTTTTTTTTTTTTATATCTTATTTTCTTTTAAAGGCAAATACTAGCTAAGAAGTTATGCTCTGTATACGAAAAATTTCCAAATTAATATTCTGTTTTAAATATTTTTGATATGTCACCAATTAATTGTATAGTTAGTAAACTTCAAAGTCAGTATACTAAACATTTTTTACTTCATTATTTGACATACATTAATATTTAAAAGAAACCAAATATTAAAAAGTTATTCATTTTGTTTACGTTTTTTTCTAATAAATTATGCATTACTTGAGACAAGTAATAAGCACTTTTTAAAATATTAAAAAGTGAAAATAATCAAACTTTTTTCATAAATAGGTAAATTTTCTGATGTTCATTTGTTTCTGTTTCAGATGCAGTTTGTCAGGAGCAATCTGTTACCAAGTCTGCTGTTGAAGACATAATTAAAACATGGCTAAGACATGCTAAAGAGAGAAAATATTATGTTAAGAGAAAAGATATAACTGTATAGATTAATAAGAGATGGATAAAATAAAAATTGGTGTACGGATCTAGAATTCTCCTTTTCATTTTTTTCCTTTCAGACCATTCCTCCCCCCCCCCCCACAACCAAAAAAAAAAAAAAAAAATTACAACTCAGCTTAAAAAGCTTATTCTCTATTGGAAATTTTTCATGGTCATTCAAAAAGAAATGTTTAATTGAACAAATTTAATTATGGAATATGTTAAAATTTATATTACTTTTTTATCAAATTAAAAAAAAAAAAAAAATTACTTTAATCGCCTATATTTTTTGTTCAAAAACTAAATTAATTTTTCGGTAATTGCTGTTCTAAAAAAAATCATTACTTTTATTTAAATAGTAACCTTGATTTATTCTGATCTACATACAAAAAACGAAAAATAATTTTCTTTTTTATCTTTGATTTGTTTTAATTGCAAAGTAATTTTAATTTGCCAAATGTCATTTTTTATCAAAATTAGTCTAATGGCCTAGTGTGATTTATTTTTTAATAATGATATATTGCCTATGAACTGTAAATGAGCCTGTCCCTTTAGATTTTATAATAAGATAATCTAGATCTAGAGATGGATGTTTGTAAAGTACTCTAAAATCATGCAAATTTGTCTGCTTGTAGAAATATTAGCATTTCCCCTTTCAGATGAAACATATTGGCAAGATTATCTTATTCATGAACTATAATGTGCCATGCTTAACATTTTGTGATACAGGCAGAATATATTGCAAAAAACATTATCGAAATGGACATTTTAAAAGAAATTTCTGGAAGCAAGAGAATAAGAATAAAAATGTTTGTACTAATAAAATAACTGTTTAGAAAAGTGCAAAATAAAAACACACAACTGCTTATACATCTCTTCAAACATTATGCCAGCGAGTTTCATGCTTTTATTTTTTAAAATGTGTCATAAAATTTTATCTTTTCAGAAAAAATATTTTTTATAATAAATTCTCTTAAAAAAGGATTTTTATTTATTTATTTATTATTATTATTATTATTTTTTTTTTTTTTTACCATTTTTGTAGTATCCTGGACATCTTACAAGAAAGGTCCTAACTCTGTTAGTACCATTTTGGATCTTCATTGACTCCATTATTATTATTTTTGTTTTAAAGATTTTGTTTAAAACTGAAAAGAAAATTATAAATTGAAAATCATAAAATCAACTTGATACCTTGTAAGAAGCGTCATTAAATAAAATTTCTCATGCAGATAATGGAAAAACAAGAATGCTCATTCAGAATTAAAATCTCGGCTAGAAGAACTAAAAGTGCATTCTGTGAATACTTTAAAAAATATTATTTAATCTACTAATGTATATAATAAAGCATTCATCATAATATAATGGAAAACTTGTCTCTCTGTAAATGATCTGACAATTTGTCTGTTTGATTATTATTTAATATTGAGAAAACGAAAACTTCACTTAAAAACACCTGCTTGCTAATGCTAAACATTTAGGTAGGTTCTTGTTTTAATTTCAAAATTTTTAACCTTTTATTTTTCATTCCACAGCTAAGGTCTATTTTTAATAAGAGTATTTTGTACTTTTCCAATTTTAGTTGCAGTTTTTTAAATACAGGTACTTTTGTTTTACCAATTCTGAAAATAAAAATACATTCATTAAAAAAAAAAAAAAAAAAAGTTATTGCATAATAGCTATCCTAAATTGTTTAAAAATATTTAAATTTAACACATTGCGATCCATGGTGACAACACTGAACTTTGCTTCGGCTACTGGTGACTGACAATGTAATATATGATATAAAATAAAAATAGTGTTTAAATAATTAAAGTAAAATCCTATAATTTTAAGTTTAATTAAGTTCAGTAAAATTTAAATAAATCTTCAGAGATTGCTTAAAACAATATATTTTTAAACTCGGTGACTGACATGGCATTCGACGTGTTAATAGAAAAATTCAAAAACCTGTCCAATTAGGAAATGTGTTTGCTAGAAGACACTCATGGATGTCTTAAATTGGAGAGTCCCCTTGAGAAATAGATGCATCACTACAAAGCTCATTATAAATAGACAGAAAAGTTTATTTTACCATGAAGAGCTAAAGAAGCTCTTGGATTATTTTTTTTTATACATACGTTAAAAAAAAAGAGCTATATTTGGATAAAATAATGCTGAAGATCATACTTTTTTATACACATGCAGAGGTCGATCCAGGCAAAATTTGAGGTCTATTGTCCCTTCAAAAAAAATTAATAAAATGGGCCACTTCACGAAATTTCTTTTAATAAAATAGGCTATTTTATAAAATTCTTTTTCATAAAAACTGTTTAAAAATGTGTAATTTGTAAATATAACCAGTTTATGAAAAAGAAAAACTTTAGCAAAAGGATTTAAAGATGTTTTTGTTAATAAATGCTTGTATTCGAATTTGCGTAGCTGGGTTTCTAATTTCATTACTATTACTATTTTTTTACCACAGAAATAATTTTGCTTTTCACAAAATGGGCCCCAAGAATAAAAATCTGGATCAACCCCTGACATGTCAAAAAAGAAAATTATATACTGCAGGTTGGATTTGGGTAATCCAGGGGGTATCTGCAACTGTCCTATTACTGTACAAAATGTGTAGTAAAATGTTGTCCACAGGACATTGGCAGGTTTCACACTTCGAACTTAAGGGGATGTCCTACAACTGCCCACAAGACGAATTCACCCATCCATAGGATATCAGCTAATCTGGAATATGGCATTATTAGGATGATTTTAGGACCGTCCAGAGGTTATCATATAAGCCTCCTATAACCATCCTAAAGGTGTCATCAAGTGACATCCGTAGGATGTTGACAGGTGTGACATTTCGAAACCCAGGGGATGTTCTGTAACTGTCGATAGGACCAATTCATCGGTCCGCAGGATATCACGCATGTCCGAAGCGTGATATCTTCTGGATGTTTTTAGGATGTATTTGTGTTGTCTGGGCTATGAATAATAAATAGCAAGGAAATAAAACTTGTGTAAGAGTTTTAATTTCAAAAGTTTATTGGTATAATTTTCCTTTAAAAATTGGGATTGCAAAAACATTTTTGTAAATTACCACAGTTTTTAAAAGTTAATGTATTTTGAGGATGAAATTCATTTTTTATAAACTCACAATATAGTAAAAAAAAAAAGCCCAGTGGTGGTTAGCTCGTCTTCCTGCCACACTGGTCGCCACACTGCTACACAGCACGTGAGTGCGACTCCTTACTGGGTAAAGTACACTCACCAATTCGGGGTCAATAAAATGAGCACCAAGGTTGCTTGGAAGCTAAAGGCCGAGAGTCACCCTTGGGCTGAGCACCTGGCCGGGACACATGCTCTATAGCATTTCGGAGCCCAGGGTCTAGTAAACAGAGTTAGGCATTGTAGGCCCTAGTCCATCATGGATCATAAAGCCGCAGTTTTGAGTTTTTACATTGACAAAAATGGCTTCTATATGATTCTTTGTAGATTAGAATTCTTTGATCTCACCTTATATCATAAAAAAAAAAAAAAAAAAAAAAAAAAAAAAAAACAGAATTTTTCTTTAATATTGGCTCATTCAAAAAAAAAAATTTCGAAAGGAAATTTTAATAAAAAAAATCATTATTACTATAATTACATATTTTTATTTCTTTATAAATAAGTAGTTTTTTTTCTTTTTAGTTTTAAGTTCGAAGGAAAAAATCATAAACTTTTGTAAAATAAGTATATTTAGCAAATACTTACTGAAAGTAATGAATGTAGAACTGAAACAGTGTAAAGGGAAGTAAATTATTCTTAATTTGCATCTGAAAATTAAGTTTGGTTGTACAAAACTTAAAATTTAAAAATCCTAAAAAAAGGCATGTACTTTTTTCTCAAATTTTTTAGACTTTTTACTGTTTTGAAAATCGTTTTTACACTTTTACAGTTTATTGTAAATGAACACATTAGTATGCATTTAGCCAGTTCAACTGCAGAGATAGACGTATGCCAAACAGCAAAAAATTTTATATTAACTGCATTGTTGTTTCGTCAGATCTTAATGGCAGATTTTTTCATAGTAGCATAGATTTTAATTAAAACTGCATGAGGATAAAGAAAACTAAACTACACACAAACAAGGGATAATTAGATATAATCTCAAACATTATTTTGTGAATTAAAAAAAAAGATGCAAATATTTTGCATTTTAATTGATTAAATATTTAATATTCAATCCATACGTCAAAACGTTAATTTCACAACACCGAAAATTGTATTTTTAGGCCCTTACTTGTTCGGAAAGTATGTTACGGCCACGTTATGGTATGAATTGTAAAGCAATAGTCCCTAAAAGTTCGCCCCGAGTAAATTGAAAAACTACTCAATGGATTTTTTTTTATTATTGAAATGTTTCGTCAGACCTGAATGGCAGATTTTTTGCACATGATCATACAATATAATATAACACCGTATGTGGATTCAAAAAATTAAACGACATTCAACAAAATATAATTAAATGCCAATATCAAACATAATTTTGGGAATAAATATATAAGATGCAGAAATTTTATAATTTTGATTGATTAGATATTTAACACTTAATCCATCCGATATAACATAAATTTCACAACTCCGAAAATTAAGTTGTTAGGTCAAACATGTCCGGAAGGTGTGTTACTGCCACGTAATCATATATATTATAAAGCGATAGGCCCTAAAAGTTCGCTTTGAGTGATTTGAAATACTACCCGATGTTGATTTTTCAAAGCACATCATTCAATAGAGAATTTCTCCTCGGTGGTTTATGAGTAACACATACAAATATAACCATAATTTTTTTAATAGAAAAATTCATGTTTTATTGATATTTTTGCCAAAAAGTTTGCCATCGGTCATTTTCGCGAAAAGTTTCGTTAATAATCGAATTAAAATGAATGCATCTGTTAGAAAATAATACAAATATATTTAAATAGAAATAGAAACTGTTTACTGATAATTATTTATTAAAAAACAAAACAAAAAATGTTTTTAATAGTTATAATATTGTAAAATAAAAATATTCAATTTGAACATGAAAAGAATACTTCTAAGTCTTAAAATGAGTTTAATGTGAAATACTTTAATTGATATAAACAAATTGCTATAACATATTGGTATAATATTGATATTAACATATTGTAATAACATTGCATTGTTATTTGCATGTATAATTTAAAGAAAAGTCTTCTGGAAACAAGGAAAGAGTTGGTATGGAAATGTAAAATTAGGTGACTGTTGAACCAGGCATATTTAGTCATTTCTTTTCTAGACATTTTTCATGTCAGTTTACTATGTTATTAGTGCCGGATGAAATTGGTTTTATTAAAACTAAAAATAAGATTAAAATAAATTATGCTTTAAGGTTTTTTTTTTTAAATATTGTAAACCCAGTTTCCACTTTGTAATGTGAGACTAAATAAATATAAAATGAATACACATATCAATTTCTTCTTTAAAAAAAAATAAAATAAAAAGGATTTTTTGAACAAGTAGTGGGTTTTAAATTTAAAAAGTTGTTATCGTCAACCATAAAAAATTAAAAAATATGTAAAAAAGGTAAAATTTAAAAATGCAAATGTAAATAATATTCAGGTATCTAAACTATACGTTACAAATATGAGAGATTATCGAAGTTTGATGACATGCTTCGGAGGAAACAATTGAGTATATTAACTTAAAATTTAGTTTTCTAGCACCTCTATAGTACCAACACATGCATAACATGCCCCTTCGCTAAATTATCAAATATCACCGCGTTGGTGAAAAGTGTACATTAAATAATCCTCCTTTGCAATACACATTCATACAAATACTAGAGAGTACATCTAACACAATAGACATAATTGGCTTCTACCAGTATATACGTTCTTCGAATGAAATTAAGGTACAGTGCTTTTACAAACAATATGCGTATAACACAAGCAAGAAATGTTTCCATTTCTTATTTAATGGAACAATTTTCTTTTGCCTGTTATTCAATCCCTTTTCCACTCCAAGTAAACAATCACAATCGCGATGGCTTGAGCCAATGTGACGATCGCAAAGTACCCAATTCACACATTAGTCGTCAGGTGTCTATAAATGTTTGATAATTTTGTCAATTTTGATAAAACATTTAATTTACTTTAACTAGCTTGCCCTCGCGATACCTTTATACAGTGACTCTCCGTCATATGAGCATTACACGTAATGTATATTCACCAGATTGTTTAGGTCTGATATAGTTTGCAATCTAACTTTTAGTTTAAAATCTAACAAGTTGTATGTATCAAAATGCTCATAAATAATTCCATCTAGCTTTCACTAGTCTTGTTTCCGAACCCACTTTCTATTTAAGAACCATATGAGACGGCTTCCATGTGTAAGCAAGTTTAATATGTTAACGAAATTCTTGTAACAATATAAATAAATTTAGTTATTTTGCTACTTTAGTTATTCATTTCTTTCTTTATTTTAATAATAATGTTAAAAAAAAATTTCTTCTAGTGTCTATCTATACTTTCTGGTACAACAAAAATATATATATTTCATACTAATCGTAAATTAAAAAGTACAAATTTATTCAAATGTACAATTTCTTTCGCATAACTTCATATAGATGATTTAAAAAAAATTAACTGTACTCAAATATCATATACAACTTACTAAATTGTTTGCTGTTTTACAACTCCCCTCCTACATAAATTATTGATACCTGTTTTATTTGTACGCGAATAATGTTTAAACCTTAATCTAAGTATTGAAAAAAATGAACGAATAATATCAACCACACGCATTAATTTCTTTTCCAAATTCCCTTTTGTTAAACATATTAAATCCATATAGAATATACCATATGCAACATTGTACATTATGACTCCTTAAATCCACAATTCAAGCCATTTAATTTGACGGCTTCTTTTTAAGTATGTCTAAAATTTTTTACTAAAAATAATTTAAACAAAAAAAATTAAATACTATTTTTAAAATGATATTTTTGCTTAAAAAATCACCTGAAACACTAAAAAATTTTATAAAAGCTTAAGAACCATTATTTTGAAAAACAGACAAAGTATAATAGTTGTATTTTTTGATTTTCCTGATTTTTTTATATCTTGAAGTAGATCATGTTTAATGAATAAAGTGCAATTTTTAAGCCCTGAAAAAATTTCCTTTTTCCTATACAAAATGTCAAAGTTCAAGGTTATGAATGGCATTTCTCATGAAAAGTGAAATGCTGGTATGTTTGGAGCACTATTTTGCTCGCAAGCAACAACATCTCTTTATTATTTTGGCATAAACTGTTAAAATAACACCACATACTTATTAAATTTTATTTGTTTCGATGGGACATTGTTAATTTACATTGTTATGTTGCCACAAAGTATAATTAAAATGGCGTTTTTTCCATTTTCCGTAATTAATATCTTATTTTAGAAATAGTAAACCCAAACTTTTTCTTATAGACTATGAAAGTGCACTATTAAGAAAAGCTGAATAATATAGTATTGCACGGGATTTTGTTGCTGTTAGTAGATATAACCAGATAAATATTCAAAAATATCAAAATCTGCAACTTTTAAAGTAGTGTTATTTTAAAAAAGCGGCGACGTTGAATGAAACAAATCATAGCATGAAGTAGGTGAACTTGTGTACAAAAACATGGAAGAGAAAAAGAAGTGGTGTCTTTTAATATTTTTATTTTTAAAAAATGTCAAAAATTTCAAATAAAGAATGTCGATGATCGCATTTCTTCCTTATCATATATTTAAAAATCCTATTTTTCTATCCTCTTTCTATGTTTTTTCCCTATGAGAAAATGAAATATCTCTTTTTTGTCGCCCCTTCCGAAAGAGAAATGGGCTGTTTGATTTCCTCTTAGGCGAAAAATGTGATCATGCACATTGTTTTGCTTGTAACTTTTCTCATTTTTTAAATTAAAAATATCACGAGGTTTCACTTGTTTTTCTTTCTCATGTTTTTGTACATATGTTCAACTACTGCGTGATACTTTTTTCATTCAACTGTGTCGCTTTTTTTTTTAAATAACACTACTATAAATGTTGGAGATTTTGAATATTTAACAGGTTCTACAACATCTACCAACGGCAGCACTATCTCCGTGCAGTACTATACTATATAACTTGTCCTAATACTTCACTGTCATATTCAATAAGAAAAAAGATAATAAGATATTAAATAAGATATAAAGTGCGGAAAATGGACAAAAACGTAATTTTAACAGTACTTCGTGGCAACATAACAATGCAAAATAACAATGCCCCATAGAAACAATAAATTTTAATAAGCAGATAGTGGTATACTAATAATTTATGCCAAACGAATTTTGGGATGTTGTTGCTTGGCAGAGATATAGCTGCCAAACTGTAGCTTTATCAAAAATATGCTAGAATCATAAGATCATTAAGATCAAAGAAATAGTTATGGAAAAGGTTTGCAAATTAAATTAATGTCATAGGAAGTGCAGATAACTTTTTGAAATTCTCAACATATTTTATTGAAGCGAACGTAATACATTTTTTAAGATGAAATGATTTTTTGAAAAGTGAAATATGTTCAAAAGCTGAAGAGCTAGCACTATTAACCACTTAACTCATCAGTGTTTGTGAAAAAAAAAAAAAAAAAAAAAAAAAAAAAAAAAAAAAAAAAAACTTTCAAATAATGCCCTTTTTTTTCACGTCCTTCACACAATTGTTAATCTTTAATCACCGGTTTCTTAAAACAGAAACTTTGGTCTCATTGAATCAGAAAAATGATCGGATTCAATAAAACAAAATTATCACTAAATATTTACTAATGAGAATAATAAATCATGATTGGCAAAAAACAGGTTACCCGTAAGACGTACGAGCAAATCAAGGAAGCAGTTAAATATAAAGAAAAACAATTAGGCTATTCGCCATAAAGTAGTAGAATTTACATATTTTAGCACAGAGATGTCATTTAGAAAAATTTAGAAAAATTTTAGAATTTGTATAATTACAGTAAATAGAAAAATGTGAACATCGCGTAAAATATGTTTCTTTTCTTTTTCTTTTTTGAAAAAGAAAAGAAACATATTTTACGTGATGTTCACATTTTTCTATTTACTGTAATTATACAAATTCTAAAATTTAAATAAAATAAATATTTAAGGTGTCCTGGGGTAATAATTCCATCTTTACGTTTCTGCGGTTTTCACGGTTTAGTTTTAGATTTTTTCTTTCAAACAAATATAGAATTTGATGCAGCAATTTTTCGACTATGTACACAAGAAAGAATATTTCAACAGGTTTGAATTCATAAAATGTAGTTGAGGATTTTTTTTTTTTTATTTATTGCTTAAAAAATCCTTTGAAACACTGGAAAATTTTTATAAAAGTTTAAAAGCATGTATTTTTATAGCGTTTCTTTTCTATCTTTAAACATTAAAAGCTTTTCTTAAGAAGTCTTCTTGATCATAGTTCTGTGTTTTAAAACGTACTTGAGTTATGAAACTGTATCTTTATCAAACAAAAATTAGAGTTATAAAGAATTAACATCAAAGAAATATTTATGGAAAGGGTTTGTAAATTAAATTAATATAAAGGAAAGTGCAGATAACTTTTTAAAGTTCTTGACATGTTTTCTTGAAGCGGACGTAATACAATTTTTTTATGATTTTCTGAAAGGTGAAGTATGTTCAAAACTGAAGATCTAGAAGTATTAAACATAAGAAAAATATTTCAGCTATTCGTCATAAAACAATGCAATTTACGTATTTCAGCACATAGATTTTAATTAGAAAATAAAAAAAGAAACTTACTTTACACGATGTTTCTTTTTTCCAATTTATTACACTTATTCAAAAATTTAAATTATAAATAAAATAAATAATTAAGATGTCCTGGGGTAACAGTTCCACTTTGATGTTTTTTGCGGTTTTCAGGGCTTATTTTTATTTTCTTTATGAAACTGCATCTTTATCAAACAAAAGTTAGAGTTATAAAGAATTAGGATCACAGAAATAGTTATGGAAAAGGTTTGTAAATAAATGTAATGGAAAGTCCAGATAACATTTAAAAGCTCTTGACATATATTCTTGGAGCAAATGTAGTATAATTTTTTGGAAGATTAAATGATTTTCTGAATAGTGAAATATGTTCAAAAGCTGAAGATCTAAAAGTATTAATCCTCTAAGTATTTCACCTGTACTATTCCGTGTACTAAACTCCAAGTCTCACTGTAATATAAGAAACATTTAAGATAATATAAGTCTATTGATTTAATGAATTTTTAATGCACTTTAGAATGATTAATACATTCAAGGATTAAATTCATATTTGCAATTAAGTTTTTTTTTTAATGTATAGTGGTGAAAGAATCATACTTTATGAGCATTTAAATCAAAATATAGAGAAAACAACATTACAACTTTACCCATTTGCAAGACGCTCAGAGAGTTAAATATAAAGAAAAATATTTCAGTTATTCGTTAAAAAACAGTGGAATATACATATTTCAGCACAACTATGTCATATAGAAAATATAAATAAATAAAAAAAAGTAAATAAAATGACTTTACTCAATGTTCTACATTTCCCATTTATTATATTTATACAAAATTTCGAATTTTAAATACCATAAATAACTATTTTGATAGGAGGTAATAATTCCACCTTTACGTTTCTGCGATTTTCCCGGCTTAAATTTCGATTTTTTTTTCACAAAAATATAGCATTTCATGCAGCAGTGTTTGAATTATGGATATATGAAAGAATATTTTAGCTTGTATGTATTCAGAAAATGTAGTGGAGACCTGACTAACAATTTCTGGACTATTTGGTATTATAATTTACCTATGTGGGTAATAACACCATGCAAAGAAAACTGTAAAATAAGATGTGATAATGGTATGTAAATTGTTTATTTATAAAGATACAAACGCTATAGCTCTAAAAATTTACATATTGCCTCTACTTACCACAAATTTCGATATGAGGATACAGTAAAAGTATCTTGATATTTAATCTTCTGACATGAAAAAAATCAGCAGAATATAGACATCAAAATTTCTCTTTACCATTTTAGTTTTCAACAAAGCAATAAAACTCTCGTTTCCATAAAAAAATAATAAATCCTCTTTTGCTGTAGTTCCACCCCTTTAAAAGAGCCAAAGGGAATAATAAGAACAGTGGATGGCGTAATTAGCCCGGTATACTTGTTACGCCGTATATCTTAAACTACAAGCTATCGCGTGAACATACGCACAATCTTTTTGAATGTACAGGATTACACAACAAGTTTATGCAAAAAAACAATGTATTTCCTAATAATTATATAGTTTTAACATCACAGAATTTACTTTTTATACAATATGCCTCTTGAATTCCATAATTCAAGCCGTTTAATTCATTCGTTTACTTTTTAATATGTCTAAAATTTGGAATACTGTTTTAAAAATCAAATTATTGCTTAAAAAATCACATGAAATACTAAATTTTTATATAAAAACTTAAAAGCATGTCTTTTTTGATGCATTTCGTTTTAATCACTATACATTAAAAGTTTTTCTTGAGAAATATTCTTAATCGGAGTTCTTTGTTTTAGAATGTATTTGACTTGTGAAACTGTATCTTTATTAAACAAAACTTAGAGTAATAAAGAATTAAGATCTAAGAAATAGTTATGGAAAAGGTTTGTAAATTAAATTAATATAAAGTCGAAAGTGCAGATAGCTTTTTTCAAGTTTTCGACATATTTTCTTGAAGCGAACGTAATATTATCTTTTGGAAGATAAAATGGTTTCCTGACAGGTGAAGTATATTAAAAACTGAAGATCTAGAGGTATTAAATATAAAGGAAAATATTTCAGCTATTTATCATAAAACAGTGCAATTTACATATTTCAGCAGACAAATGTCATTTACAGAAAAAAAATGTTAATAATAAAGAAAGAAGCTGACTTTACGCGATGTTCACCTTTTCCTATTTACTGCAATTATTCAAAAATTTAAAATTTAAATAAAATAAATAATTAAGATGCAATAAATAATTAAGTTAATTTCTGCGGTTTCCAGCGCTTAGTTTCAGATATTTTTTTAAATATATAATTTAATGCAGCAATTTTTTGTCCATGTTTACAAGAAAGAATTTTTGGGAAAGTACGTATTCATAAAATGTAGTGGCGGAATTTCATCACCAATGTTATATGGAATTATGACTCATGTATCTGTGTAATAACACCATGCAAAGAAAACTATAAGATGTAATAATGATAAGTAAATTGTCCATTTATAAAAATACAGACGCTATAGTCCTAAAAATTAACAAATTGCTCTAACTTATCATTAACTGCGACATGAACATGCAGTAAGAATCATTTGATATTTTATTATTCTGATAAGAAAAAATAGCAGAATTTAGGACATAAAAAATTCTTTTTACCATATTTGGTTTTCAACAATGCAAAAAATCTCTCTCTTGCACACACACACACACACACACACACACACACACACACACACACACACATATATATATATATATATATATATATATATATATATATATATGTAAATGAATCCTCTTGTGATGTAGTTTCACCCATTGAAAAGAAACAATCGGAATAATAACAACTATGTCAAAGGCGTTATTATCCCAGCATACTTGTTGCGCAGTATATTTTAAACTAAAAGCTGCTTCGAGAATACATACCTAATCTCTCATAACATTCTGAATGGATATGATTATGTTACAAATTTATGTAATAAGCAAGGTATTGCCTAATAAGTGTATAGTTTCACAGATTACATACTATCACAGAATTTACCTTGCAATTTTTAGCTAGGATGTTGAATCTTAGGTGCTTCTTTCAGGAATCAGGTTTACTCATGAAGCAAATTATCTTTTAATCATTGTTTGTGATTCATATGGCTCTGTCCCCTTCTTTTATGGCATTATTATTCCAGGACATCTCACTAAGGAAATTATAACACACAAAACGCACTTCGAAAGACAGGTTTAAGAGGGTTAAATTGTATAAGACATATTTCTTAATCAACTCTTAAACAGAAATACTCAATAAATTTCATGTATGTTAGATAACATGTAATTTACTACCACGTTTTATATTTACAAATAATGCGAATCATTGATCTTTAAAACTTCACGCTTATAAGGTATATCACTAGTGTGTTGCAAAACATTTATGTATCATTACTTCATAAAATGGTGAGAAGACAAGCTACCTCCATTTTATTTTGTAATTTAATTGATATACCATATTTACTCGTGTATAATGCGCACTTCTCCCCCCTCCAAAAAAATAGGGCAAAAACCGTGGGTGCATGTTATACACGGAATATTTTGTTATCGCTGTATGTAATCACACAATACACATATGAATCAAGAAATGTATTCATAGAAGAAATGAAAATTAGAATATTATTTAATAAAAGCATCCTTATTTCAATCCTTGCACTTTTTTATACAAAAAGCTAAAATGACATTATTTAAACGCTACTTAACGATTCTCATTGCCATTACTGTTTTTTAACTAACAGCAACAGCAAAAATTCATGTAATTAACACAGATTCGGAGTCCAAGCAAAAATCTGTAATATTACTAAGAATTTTTTAGGAAATCACAATGCTTTAAACTTTTTATGCAATTGTATCCTGAGTTACACATAAAATTTTAGTAAGATTACTGTAAATTTAGTATATTTATTTGTAAAGCTACAGATTCCTGTAGAAAAAATTTTAGTAAATATAAAGATTCCTAATATTTTACATCTGTAAAATTACAGTTTTTTCTTTTTTCTTTTCTTATTTTTCTTTTCTTATTTTTCTTTTCTTTTTTTTCGTGTGGACGCTATCAAGTATTTCGTTAGCAAATGACGTCACCACATCATGACACCCACTCCCTACCCGAAGTCTAAAAGAAGAATTTTGATTTTTTTTTCTAGCCAGAAATAAAATTTGTTTTGACTTTCTTTATTTAAATTCATTTGGTCAGTCATTCACTTGCATGTCAAATTTAAGGTGCGTGTTATATACCAGATGCGAAAAAGCGACAATTTTTCTTGTAAAGTGCGGGGTGCGCATTATACGCGCGTGCACGGTATACACGAGTAAATACGGTAATAGGTATTTCTTTACACTAATTTTTAGTAATACACCAGTTATACTGGTTTAAAACACACCTACATATAAGTTAAATTACCCTTAAAAAATCTAGACAGATTGTCGCCAGCAATTTTATGGATTAGTATAACGTATTTTTTAACAGCGTACATTAAGCTGTTTTTATTTAATTTTACCTTGTATTGTCCGTAATCCCGATAAAATCATTTAAATTCTACACAGAATAAAAAAACCGGCATTTTATTTTTTTTTATCAACTTATTGTAAAACCGCAATAACTGTTTACACTATAATATTATTTCAAAAACTATGTGTTACTTATGTGTATTCTTCTCATTTTAATTATTTTTTAATTATCTGCACTTATTTAATATTTTGTTTTAATTATAAATGCTAACTAATCAGAAACATACATTTTTTTTAATTTTTAGTACGTAAAAAGGACAATATGATTCTTGAAACTGGTATTTTACAAAGAATTCAGATAAATTACTTACATATGAATTAGTTCTACATTTATCATGAAAATTAAAATAATAAATTTACATGTACCAAAATAATTTTCATTACCTGTTTCTTTTTCTCATTACATTATTCTGCTCAATACTTTATTTGAAAAATAATTAGATTATTATCATGCAGTATTACAATGATTTTTTTAATGTACCAATTTATTGGCAAACTGTTCATATATGCGTAGATTGTTTCTCTTAAAAATTCGTATTACACATATTTTATAGTGTATAGATCAAGCCAGATTTACCTTATATTAGTTTTCTATATAAATTCATAAAAACATTTTTAAAAATGTTTTGTCAAAACACCTTACTGAATAAAGTAAAATATAAATGTTAGTAATTGTAGAGCGCCCTGTGCTTTTTCCGTCATAAGTTTAGATGAAAGTGCTTGGATTTGATTTTTATCATTTTAACATCTAATCTCATTAATTTTGGAACACATTTAAATGCATATAATCCCACCTGTTTAGTAATGCGTTTTGATGAAGCATTTTTAAAATGTTTTCATGATTTTTTTACATGACAAGCGGTTTTACAATTTCATATCTATTTTATGCGAAAATAGTGCAACTTTGATAAGCTTTCTTAAATTTTAAAATTATTTAATTTTGGAAAGAATCAATTCAAAATTATTACTCGTAAAACATAACAACATTTATATGTTTATTTTATCCTTTTTCCTCTTTTTTTGTATTTGAGTAACCAATTAAATAAAAATGTAAATTATAAATATCAATACACTACACTCATAGTATAATTCATATTTGGCGGCTAAGGAATAATCTTCATTTTTAGTTTTAAATATACCAGATACATAATAATGTTACAATTAATCAGGGTAACTTTACGCTAATTCAGAGTAGCTTTGTTGCAACTTTACAAAACATTGGTTCACTCTGCTATGGAAGAATCTTGATGAATTATTTCCAATCTGCTGCCAAGCTCACACTAGTGCTGCTATCTATATATTTAAGACCAACACTTAGCTTTAACTCAAGTGATGTAGCAGGTTTAATCTTTTTCTCTCGTGTCGGAAAGTTAATCTGATAGGTCAAAGTTACCTTGATTGACTACTAATTTTTAAATTTTTGTGTTCGGTTTAACACTAACACTTTGCTGTCTTTAATTATGTCGTTTTAGCTTTAAATGCTTGTAAGAAGTCGAAAATTACAATTTGCATATAAATGTACAATATAGGTTTTCATCATTATGTTATTTTGCTTCACCATATATCGCAAATTACGTGATCACGTGAATACGTATGGGATCTTTTGTTCGATATAACCTTCTTTAACATATTGAAAAAACTTTTTTTTCTTCTGTTGAAGAATTTTATGTTAAGGAGTTATAATGTGAGATATAAAATACACTTTTCAAAATCCCAACTTTTTTATATTAATTTTAGTGCAAATATGGTTACAATATTTTAATAAATGTTACTACTATGTTATTTTCATAAATGTTTAAAAGTGTACATGAAAATTCCTGAAATTTATTTATAAATTCTTCTTTACTAAAATGAAAAATTTAAGACATATTTATATTTCCACTTGACATTTAGGTTATTTTTATGAAAAACAAAAGAAAAGAAACCAAGGAAAAGTGAAGCAGAAATCATAACTTCAAATAAAATTATTTTATTTCTTCCTAACCATACATATCGCCCTAGGGAGTAATATCTTCTCGCTCAAGTGCCATGGTGTTGGTAACGTTACATTACTATTTTGGCTGAAAACAAATCTCAGCGCTCTCAGCGGTTTCTTCTGTATATAAAGAAGTCAATAAAATCTCGAGAAAAATATTGGATGAAAGGAAGCTCTTTCTCTGATAAATTAGGAAAAAAATATTATATTCAGAAAATATATTTGTTCATTTTAAATTATGAAATAATAGTTTACTAAAAGAGTTATAGCAAGAAAAGTATATTTAAATAGCATTATATGTATGTATTTTCTAATGCTAGATGAGTTTTTTTCATTTTGCATTTAAATGAAATACATTATATGTTAATATACATTTCATTGTTTAAAAGAAAAGGTTTTGATGCTGCTGTCTCCACTTTTATTAAATGTGTAATAACTTGGGTGTTTCTCAGCTTATAATAACACAACTGTTGCATATAAAGACATGAAAACTATTAGATTCATAGAGCAATGTTTGATAAATACACTGCAGGAGTTTAATTAAGGCATAATTTTAAGCGATTTTTGATATTGAAATTGGTAAAAATACTGCATTTAAAAAAGGTTTATACAGATTAAGAACTATGTTTATTTTGCAACACTGTAATGGGATTTGTAAGTAGTGTGAATTTCAATAAATACTATTAATATTATTTAGAATGAAATATTGTAATGTATGGTAGAACAATGTAATATATTAAAATCACCCGCGAATTTTACAAAACAGAAATATAAATACAATACAGAAATTCTATAGAAAAACATGTAAAGCGATACTAGTTGTGTACTAAAATATTTCCTTTAAAATTGTCTAATAAATAAGGCTAATTGCATCTAAATAAATTTTGTTAAAAAAAGCATTTTAAAAGGCTAATTTGTCGTAATAAATTTCACTGTTGAAAGAATTTTGGGCATCTCTCTACAACTAAGTAACATAGAATGAAAAATGCTACATACTAAAACCTTTCTTGAAATTTTATCTAACTAAAATTGTAACACCTCTCAAAACCCATTCAGAAGAACAAGTATTAAGACCAAAATTAAGCTTTGTATTTTATGTATGTTATAGATAATTATACATATGTTTGATAACCACGGTTAATCAGATAATAATACTTTCAGTGATGTAGTGTACGTTGTATATATATACTTTTTGGATTTTTTCAGAAACGGCACATCCTCCGTGGCTACGACTTTCCAGTATATATTCTCTAGTATATAGGGGGAACTGGGGCACATTGATACTTGGGGCACATAGATACACCCCCTGTACAGTACACAGGGTCATTACAAGAAGTTTCACAACAGCTCCAAAAGGTGATACTAGTGAAATTAACTACATACAGAAAGTTTTGGAATGATTCAATAGTTTGCTGAAATAGGATGGGTGATTAATTGTTTTTGTAGGTCAAAAGTAAATTTGAGTTGTACTATTGAAATAGTATTATAAAAATGTTCCAGTATTTTAAACCGACAAGAATACCCTCCCTGGCAAGTAAAGCTACTCTTTATCGGTTCCTCATTCTTTATTGTTAGATAAATTATGAAATGTTGGATTTGCGACTCATTTTATTCAAAATGGCTGTATGGGGCACATTGATACAGTCTTTGTCGGGGCACATTGATACAACCTAAATCCTTTTCTAGTTCATTTTTTCATTAACTTTTATTTATTTTTTTTTTACCATACACTCCTTAATTCAACCATTTTTCGTCAAAAATTTCTACTATTAGTTTTTATTTAAGTGAAATAGCTCTAATTTCTTTATATTAGAACATTTTATAGTATTTTTGCAAACAGAAGACGTACAAACTTACACAAAATCCAGTGCTAGTGTAATTAACAAAAGAAATGGACGGCAGCCTGGCAAATCTCAAATTTATATCGATTCTCCAGAGAAAAAAAGTATTATCGACATGAGAAATGTTAAGTAAGAGAAACAAGCTGCAGAACAGTACAGGATAATTATACTATAAACATAATTTTTAATATAATTATTCTTTATTTTCTGTTTGTAAACCGAATTATAAATATAATTCTTCTATTCTGATAATTCTTTCAACTTTCCTAAGAAAGAAGATAATTCTGAGGTTAAAGTGCCAGATATGACAAAGTTACCACAGTCAACAAACAGACAAGGGACAGCCAAACATCAGGTCATTATACATTTCATTTTGATTGTTTTAATATCGCTTACAAATAAATTGTGTGCGATTTTAATGTCTATAAATATATATAAAATGGTTTGTTAACTATTTTTCTATTAAAAATATGCATTGGTGTTAATTTGTCTCCATATTTCCCACACGCGTCAAAGTGTGTCAATCTGCCCCGGGAATGGGGTACATTGATACGAATTACTTTTTTTTATTTCTTTAAGATTACATGCAAAATTAATATATAAAACAACGATTGTACATTTTTATAACACACTACACAGGTTTTGCTAGAAAAATAACTTGAAATTTTTGCTTTCTAGACACCAAAATTTTTTTTTTTTTGAAAAAAGCTGTATCAATGTCCCCTAGTTCCCCCTACTATTTCCCTACAGCATTTGTCCTCAGTTTCTCCCCAATCACACGATTGAGATTTTTTCCCATAGTTCCATGACTGAATACAGACGGTTCTTGTTAATTCGAACTCGTCGGGACCACAAGAAATGTTCGAAGTATCCGAAGTTTGAAATATAGAAAGTATGAGAGGAAAATATGCTTACAATGGCATTATTTTGGCAAAGGGATTAATTTTATAGTGTTTTTAAAAATTAATTCTTCTGTTATCGTTAGAATATGACTTAATGTTAATTTAGAATATATAAATACATAAACTAATTAAGGGATTAGAAACAAGCACAATGGAAGAAAATTTTGACGTGTACTGGTGCACAGACGGGGCACTCAGAAAGTGATATCAAATGCATGGGATTGCATGTATACTCGTTCGGAACAATTCTCACAATAATAAAGCAAAGAAAGTTAATAAAAATATCTTAAGTCCGGGAGAAAGAAAACAGAAATGAAAAACCGGATTTCGCGTTATTTCGAATAAAATGAAGGCAAGAGAAAATAAGTTCGAATAAATGAATATATTTAACGTTATTCTGCCATTGAAAATTTCGGGACTTCATGCTGTGTTCGAATTCAGCGAAGATTCGATTTATCCGATTTCGAATTAACGAGAGTCGACTGTATGTGAAACGATGTGTTAAACCTTGAAAATATCCTTCTCATAGTATCTAAATTTAATGCTGCAATCAAAATACGTTGAGTAGAGTAGAACTCAAAACAAAAGATAATCTTTCGTAAATAGATTCACCTAATTTTGGAACTTTTATAACTATATAACTATGCAATTTAAAACGATGTGTTCTACATTGAAGAAATTCTAAAACAAATTATCTAACTAATACGGTAAGATCTACAAAATCCGTTTGAAAGGATTTTAGTATTAAACAAACGTGATAAAATACGCTCTGCGTTATATATTTATATATAATGAAGGTGATATATATATACATATATATATATATATTTATTTATATATCACCCTTCTATAAATATATGTTATATATATGTTATATATTTATAGAAGATAATATGTCATTTTCTGTTATCGAATTTATCTTCAAGCTAAAAAAGAAATTGCCAACGAGCTAACATCGAAGATTCGTCACTTATGCATTATATGTTATTAACGTCATCCAGGATTTCCTTAATAACAAAGCAATTCTTTTTGGTTACCAAACTCTTGCCGAAATTAAGGATGTTGTTTTTTCCCACTCGTTGATAACAATACGTATCTAGGTAATCATCTTGTGAAACATCTAGGCTGATATCTACATTCTCAAAGACTGCGTTGCTAATCAATGAATCACCACTCTGCATCGAACTAAAATGAAACATACTATAGGTTCGTTTTTATTATTTTTTTCATTCTACAATGCGTATGTGTATTATATAATCAGCATTATCAGCGAACATTAAACTTAAGAATTTTTTTTTCTATGACGAGGTCCTTGTGGTAAAAAATGCTTAACCGAAAGTAACTGATTAACTTGTTATTTTTTTAAGTAACTGGAACATATTATGGATAATTATATATATATATATATATATATTTTTACCTACGGTTTATTTTTCAACAGTAATTGAACAGTCATGCGTGTATTTACTTTTTTTCTTTCTAATCAACGACCTAACAACTGGACTTTTCAACAGCTGATTTTAATGTACATAAGGAAAGAGTCCTCACGTTCAATTTTTTATTATTAACATTTCGAAGTTTCAATTTTACGGATATATATTATTTGTTAATTTTATTTTGAACACCACTAGTGGTGTACCTTGGTCCCATTTCTAAGAATGTAAAAAAAAACTTGTTTATAGCGAACAAAAGCAACAGTTATTAATCAAGAAGCTACATATATAAATTTTTGGTACTTTTCATTGTTTATCAGGTTTTAAAAGTAAGAAAATCTAAATAGAATAAAACGCCAGAACAATTACAATAACTATAATCACTAAAGACATTAAAAATTATTTATATTAGTAATTATATTTATTTTTTGCTAAGATTGTAATTAGATAAGTCAATTCCAAATGTTAATTTCTTGCGCTACCTTTCACATCCATTAGACAATACCTAGTGTACCTTGGAGCCAGTCCAAGGTACATCACTTTTATTAGGTTCAAGATACATCACTTGATACTTAAAAACAAAAGTACCGATCAAGATGTTAAGGTTAGACATAACTTTATTTAATGCACATGGTGTAGTAGCTAGAGCATTGTTTTATTATGAATAATCCTCATTAAAAAAATTAGATATGTTTTAGTATAAAAATAACACAGAAATATCTAAGAAAAATTTACTTTTGAAAGGTAAGTTTCTTGTTTTAAAAATTGTGCAATTAGTTGAGCTTCTAAACAAATGCCAAGAACTTAAATGAGACATCTGGTGGCAAATATTTAGTATACAAATGTTCTTGTTTAATGATCCAAAAATATAAAGCTAGAATTAGCGTAGAACCTAGATACACATATGTCCAAGGCACACCACTCTCCCCTACATTGTGTATTATTAAGTTAATTTCCCCCCTTTTTCCAAACAACTAGAATTTTTTCGCTTCTTTACAAAAACAACTTCAGTTTGTTGCTGAAGGGGGAACTGGGGCACATTGATACTCTCCCTATACTGCACACAGGGTCATTAATGAAAGTTTCACAACAGCTCCAAAAGGCGATACTAATGTACACAACTACATACAGAAAGTCTTGGAATGATTTAGTAGTTCCATGAAATGGGACGGGTGATTAATTGTTTTTGTAGGTCACAAGTAAATTTGAGTTGTATAATTAAAATGGTATTACAACTAATCCAGTATTTTCAACCGAAAAGAATACTCTCCCTGGCAAGTAAAGCTACTCTTTATCAGTTCCTCATTCTTTATTGTTAGATAAATTGTGAATGATAGTTAGATAAATTGTGTTGGATTTGAGACTCATTTTATTCAAAATGGCTGTATAGGGCACATTGACACAGTCTATGTCGGGGCAGATTGATACAAGCTAAATCCTTTTCTAGTTCATTTTTTGATTACTTTTTATTATATTTTTTTACTACACTATATTGCCATTGATTATTGGACACTTGCGATTTTAGACATTTTACTAAATATCTAGTAAAATGCATGAGGAATCATCTCGAAACTGTTAGTGTATAAATATAATAGCATACGCCATAAATCGCCGTGAAGATTTTTTACCGAAACTCCATAGGGGACCGTCAGCAAATTAAAAAAGAATGAATATCTTTTGAATAACCCTGTCAAAACTAATGTAGCAAAAGTGCTCAAACTCTAGATTATGATTGAATGCCTTATTGTAACACACTGTGTTCTTTTTATGCAAATAGCATGCATACTCGCAGAGTAATTAAGGTTTTTATAAAAATGGTCCCAAATTTTTCCAAGTTTTTTTGTTTATAATTTTCAGAATTCTTAATATAAATTAATATTTTTTTCAGAAAATAGGACAAACAACATTGCACACAGTACCCTATAATCAGAATTAAAAAATAATAAAAATTGTATGAAAAATGAGTAGGTTTACTAAATAATTTTTTACTGCGCATGCGTCAAAGATATCAAAATTTCATTTACATATTATGTTAGCTAAATGTATAGAGCAACTTTTGTAAAAGTCTCAAAATCATAGCTTGAAAATTCTGAAAGTAATCGTCTATAGAAAAAGGACAAAATCCATTGTTTCCAAAATGAAGCAAAAAAATGAGGGATTTTATCCAAATGTAGTAGTACATCCCGTATTGTGTATTCTACATTGACACTAATCTATAAATATATGGATACAACCCCTCTTGTTTTTGCTTCATTTTGAGAATAACGGATTTTCAACTAATTCAATTGACGATTATTTTCAGAATTTTCAAGTTATGATTTTGTGACGTTCACAAAAGTTGCTCTATACATTTAACTAACATAATATGCAAATGAAATTTTGATATCGTTGACGCATGCGCAGTAACAAATTATTTAGTAAACCTACTCATTTTGTACACAATTTTCATTATTTTTTAATTCTGATTACAAGGTACTGTGTGCAATGTTGTTTGTCATATTTTCTGAAAAAAATATTTTATATTAAGAACTCTGAAAATTATAAGGAAAAAACTTGGAAAAATTTGGGACCATTTTTATAAAAACCTTAATTACTCTGCGAGTATGCATGCTATTTGCATAAAAATGAAAAAGGCGTATTACAATAAGGCGTTCAATCATAATCTAGAGTTTGAGCACTTTTGCTACATTAGTTTTTACAGGGTTATTCAAAAGATATTCATTTTTTTAATTTGTTGACGGTCCCCTATGGAGTTTCGGTAAAAAATCTTCACGGCGATGTATGGCGTATACTATTATATTTATACACTAAGAGTTTGGAGATGATTCCTCATGTAGTTTTCTAGATATTTAGTAAAATGTCTAAATTCGCAAGTGTCCAATAATCAATGGCAATATAGTGTATACACTCCTTAATCCAACCAATTTTCGCCAAAAATTTCTAATATTAGTTTTTATTGAAGTGAAAGAGCTCTAATTTCTTTATATTAGAACATTTTATAGTATTTTTGCAAACAGAAGACGTACGAACTTACCCAAAATTTAGGGCTAGTAAAATTAAAAAAAGAAAAGGACGGTAGCCTGGAAAATCTCAAATTTATATCGATTCAAAAAGTATTTTCGGCATGAGAAATGTTAAGTAAGAGTAACAAGCTGCAGTACACCACAGGATAATAATATTATAAACAGATTTTTTAATATAATGATCCTTTATAAACCGATTTATAAACAGAAAACCTGGTAATTTTTTCACCTGTCTTACAAAAGAAGATAATGATGGGGTTGAAGTGCCAGTTATGACAAAGTTACCCCAGCCAACAATCAGATAAGGAACAGCCAGAAAATCAAGTCATTATACATTTCATTTTGATTCCTTTAACATTGCTTAGAAATAAATTGTGGGCAATTTGAATTTCTATAAATAAATATAAAATGGTTTGCTAACTATTTTTCTATAAAAAATATCCATTGGTGTTCTTTTGTCTTCATTTTCTCAGACGTATCAAAGTGTCCAATGAAGTGTATCAATCTGCCCCGGGAATGGGGCATATTGATACAAATAGCTTTTTTTGATTTTTTAAAAATTACATGCAAAAATAATATATAAAACAACGATTGTACATAAAAATGTACAGTCGTGTGTAACACACACTTAATAACACACTACACAAGATTTTCTGACACCATATGGAAAAATAATTTGAAATTTGTGTTTTCTGGACACCAAAAATATTCTTAGAAAAAAGCTGTATCTACATGCCACATTTCCCCCTACTATTTAAGACAGTTTTTTTTCTTTTGTTTTGTTTTGTTTAGAGATTTTTTTCTTTCTACTAAGACGAATGACTTGAAAGGAAGTCATTTTTAAGTATGTATAAAACGAACTATAAGAGAAATCTGTGCGTAACGCATGCGTCATTTTTCGAATGGCAACACTTTCTGATGAAATTTAACTTTTGCAATGTTCTTTACTGTAAAGTTTTTAACTCCTAGACATCGCACATTTTCAATCTTTACACCGTTGTGTAGGAAAAAATATGTACTTTTAAATGCAATTTGTTTGAAAACTGTATCTTAATTTGTTTTTGAGATATTAATTTTTTTTGTAGTTTTTAATTTAATTTTTCTGGAGTTGGCAACTTGAGTACGGATTTCTGTGCAAAGTAAAGGAAAAATACCATAAATAAAAAGAAGAAATAGAGATTTTTTTCGCCGAGATAGCAAGCAAACAAAGACGATCTTGGCAATAATTCCAGGTATAAAGTAATGTCCAGTTTCCCAGATTTTTGTCCAATTGTTTAAGACATTCAATTGTAATTATATTAAAATAACATTATTCGCTTAATGTATTTTTTTTATAAATTTCAGTTAAACTTTCAAAAGCAAACGACATTTTTTTTTCTTTTTGTTACCTGTCAATTTTACCAGAAGGAAAATGCAAAACAAAATTATTTAATTTTTCTTTCTTCTTGGAATAATTATATTTTTTATGTAATTTATTTTTTACTTTATTTTTAGAACCATTTTTATTTTCTAAATGTATTTTCAGAAAAGAAAAAAAAAGTACATTTTCATATAGAAAATTGATCTGAAATAGAAAAACGAATGATATAAAAGACGAAATGAGATTTCATAATTCGCCAATATACAATGTTTAAAATGTAATTGAAAATTTGGTTTGGCATGATTTGTAAAAATCAAGGTTTGCGTATTTCACGGAAAATACGGCATCTTCTTTGCACGTTGAAGTGACGGAGTGCAATGTTTATTCTTTTAATTTTTGTTGTGAATTTTAATTTATAAAACGAATTTTAAATTTGTCATAGAGTTAACTTTGAAGCAAACTTTTTTGAAAAAAATGTACGTGCAATCATTTTTTTACTTTTAACATTTTAGCATGCGCGTAAGAGTTTTCGGTACTACTTGGTTATCCGGTCGACCAAATTATAAGATTAAATGCCAAAAATGGATGATTTGTGAATGTCATATTCAATGATATTAAACACGATACACATGTTTAAAATGTCATCAAGAGGTGTTTAATACCACTTTTTATTTGTATTTTTATTCATGTTTTACTAATTTATTGTTTTTTCTTTATTGAAAATAAAAATTATGTCAACATATATAACTTGGCTATTAATTTGGAGATTTTTTTAATTTGACGGAAATGGCCGATGAGATAATCAAGTACTACCGATTTTTCATATGCGCAAAATCTATATTGTAACAAACAAATGTGCCCGTGTGTAGCACTGCCGTTATTTTACGAATGACAACATTTCAGGATAAATGACTTTTTGCAATTTTTTAATCTTCTAAACATCGCACATTTTCAATTTTTATTTCATCATATAGGAAAAGAAATCTACTTTCAAATGCAATTTGATAGAAAACTGTATGCCATTTGACTCATTTATTGCGAGCTTATATTTTTCAAACATTTTTTTAAAAATCTCTATCACATATCTCCATTAAGAAATAATGATACACAATTTACTCATAAAACTATGAATATTGTTCCTGATAATTTTACATTATAAAATTAAAATTGGTTGAGTAATAAAATAAAAGAATGGTTAAAAACGCAGATTAAATTATTAAAAATCACAAATTCAACATGTAATCAAGCAACTTAAAATTTTACACTGCCAAATAAGAAAAAAAAATGAAAATATTTTGAATTTGTTTGAAAATTGTATTTCAATTTACTGATTGGATGTGGTTCAAAGAAAAAAAAACAGGTGCGAGTTATTTTTAAATTTATCTCTACCGAGTGAAACTCGATTACGATAGATTAATCTATTTGTCCTTAGAAAAATATAAAGAGTTCGGGATTTGTTTCCGGCTAATATACTATAACAAAATTGAAATTTCCTTTATAAATAATAAAATAAAATAAAATAAAATAAAATAAGTACAAATTTAACAGACATGTGATTGAATTACGTGCTCAAAGCACTGAAATGACCAGAAACAAAAATGCTGCCGTAACGAAATCTTTGGCTAATAACTTCCAGCATGCGTCTAATACGGAAATGTGACTTTTGAAAAAATTCATTGCTTTATTTGATTCCATAATTAATATTTTTCATTTAACCCTTTAATCTAACAATGTTAGCCTAACCATGTTTTCCCGATATGTAATATTTTAATTCAAAGATTGATTTAATATAATGTTGAGATTAATGTTAATTTTTTTAATTATTCAAGATAAAAATTATGGGTACTACTAGGTTATCCCGTCGACCATTTTCGCCAAATTATAAAAATCGCCAAACTAATAGCCAAGTTACATTTGTTGACATAATCTTCATTTTACATAACAAAAGAACAGATACTAAAATGCACAATTAGTAACACATGAATAAAAATACAGTTAAAAAGTTAATTTAAAACCACTTGATGGCGTTTTAAACATGTGTATCGTGTTTAATGTGACATTCACAATCCTCCATTATTGGCATTTAATCTTATAATCTAGCGAAAAATTTTTGGTAGCCGGGATAACCTAGAAGTACCAAATTATATAAAGTTATCAAATACAAATCTTCATACCAATACTTTTCATAGTTATTAATTTATGAATGAAACATGAATGAAAAAATCTGCAAGATACTCAACCCTTTGAAGGAAAAAGCACGTCAATTCTTAAAATGCTGAAAATCCAGAATTTAAAAAAATATGTTTTAAAATATTTAAAAGCGTTTCTTCACGTATTTGATAAAAATAAAATTGCTATTTCAAATTACTGGCGTCAATGTGGCGTTTTGCAATTAAAATTAAGTGGGATATATTTTAACTCACCCCCTTCAAGGAGTTAAAGGGTTAAAAATGCTTTTTTGGAGTTAGCAATCTAAAACGCATATTATATGTAGAAAAATCATTAAAGTTTTAAATTTAAAAAAATGCTTTTTATCTTTGCTATGTAACCCGGGAAACCCGGGTTCGATCTACTAGTGTTTTTAAAGACGGAAGGAAGGTGCATATATGCATGCACACAACGACATTTTTTTTTTTTTTGTTCTTTTCTTTTTACCGTTTTTCTTTTTTCACATAGTGGTAACACTTCTCAATCGTAGTAAAAAATCCTAAATTTTTTTTTCTATTTTTTGTGAGTTCATTTCTCTACCTTTAGATTTTTTAAAATTTCTTTAATAGAGATAATTTTTTTTCTTTCTGGCTTTAAGAAATTGCGGAAAAAATTTGCATCTTTTAAAATTTTTATTTTTTAGTTTTCTTATGCCCTGTTGCTCTCTTGGCCGTACGTATGCGGAGACGCATATATATCAAAATGGCCGTGAGAATCTGGGATTAAGGAACACATTTTCCCAAAACAAGCTAATTAGAAAGTTTATAGATTTAGCATCTTTTCGTGACAGCTAAACTGACATTAGCAAAAACTCTACTCAAAGAAGTTGATGACTTGGTAAGTTCAAGCTCCAAGCCTGCGAACAGACTCTGCGATAAGAGAGATTCCTTCTTGCTTTAGATGAGGACGGACAACGGGTTCGCTCCCAAAAGACGATTGGACATCGGCAAACATGTCGCGTCTGCTCCGAATGAATGACCTTTCCCACTTTACATCTCCCTGTATACAGTTTTATGTGTCATATACATAGTCTGTTTGAATATTCAAGATTAAATTGACATTGCTTTTGTACAAAAGAATCTTCGTTTAAGCTCTAATTACCACCAATAATTACACAGGTAATTACACATTCATTCTTTATTATTTTTATTTAAAATACAAACCGTTCACTCATTCTAATAAAAACAATGGCTTTACACTAATAACATAAAAAACAATTAATAATAATGCTATAACTCAAAACAAAGTATTGTTTTTCATTTACATACATGACATTTTACTATTACATTTGACAAGATTAAAAATTCTATTCCTTGGGTTTGCTCCGACAAAGGAGTACCAATTTTTTCACATATCCAGGAGCAAGTGATAAATAGCCAAATAAATTCCCATTTCATAATTATAGTCTATCGAAAAAAAATTGTGTCTTACAAAAATTGTTGCCTTTTTTATATATTTTCATTTTATAATGTTAGTTTCTCAATAAACCTCTTCCTTCTGTTTAAAATAATGTCAGTAACAATATTATTATCTTTTTTTCGTGATATTTGTATTTAACTTTTTTTCTAACGCATGTAGTCATTAGATAGACAAAGGCACAGACACATTTAGAGTCAAAGACACATTCAAATTAGAAAGAATATGAAATATCTCATGCACTATTGGACTAAAATTTACGTGATAAAATTTGATACAGCATACAAAAAACATCAAAATATGTGATCATTTGACACATAAACACAATTTGAGATTTTAAAGAAAGTTTTTTTAAAGTTTGTTGCTGTTTTTTACTCTTTTTAGGGATAGAATTTTAGAAAATGTTTCCTTAGAAAAATTATGTATGAAGCCTTTTTTTAAGCCTTTTTTTTAACATAATAAAGGATATTTGTTGATTTGTCCTAAATCTAGATATTCTTTTACATTTAGAGATTTCTGAAAACTTAAAATACTTTTAAATAACATCTGAATGTCTTTTAAAAAAATGGTTATGCATAATTTTATGTATTACAATGGTGAAAGTAAAATATTTTTTACATTACATTATTTTTAAGTAAAATACATTAATATCAGTTTAATTATAAAGTGAACTAGTTCTTAAAAAATATAACGACATACATTTTTGGAAAAAAAAAATGCTAAATCTTAAATCGTTAAATTGGTTTAATTATCCTGAAATTTGTTATGCTTCATTTGCAAGTATAAATGAATACTTTGTAAAACTATTTCTAAGTTTCTTTTTTTACTTCAAAGCACAGAATTCGGTAATAAATTAGCAATATAAAAATGAAATATAAGTATTCTGTATGTTTTGAACTTTATTCTTATTTGATGTTAAAAGTTAGTGAACGACACTACTAGCCATTAAAATTGCTACACCATGAAGACGACATGCTACAGACGTAAAATTAAAACGACAGGAAGAAGATGCTGTGATATGCAAATGATTAGCTTTTCAGCGCATTCTGACCAAGTAGGTGCCGGTAGCGACACTTACAATGTGTTTTAATGAGGAAATTGTTCAGCCGATTTCTCACACAGAAATTGCATTTGAGCATTGTTGCCTGGTGAAAAATTTTTGTGATGCCTCGTGTAAGAAGGAGAAATGCGTACCAGCAGGTTTCTGATCTTGATAAAGGTCAAATTGTAGCGTGACGGGAATGCGGTTTATCGTATCGCAGCATTGCTGCTCGCGTTGGTTGAGATCCAATGACTGTTCGCAGAGTATGGAATCGATGGATTCAGGACGGTAAAACGGAACGGCGTACGGGATATCAACGGCCTCCTATCACTAGCAGCCGGAAAGACGGACATGCTATCCGTAAGGCCGTAATGGATTGTACAACTACGTCACGAGACCTGAATCAAGAAATAGGGTCATTTGCAAGACAAAAAGTGTCTACACAAAAAGTTCGACAACGTTTACAGTATCATGGACTCTCAGCCCGGAGACCATGGCTACGACTTCCCTTGACACTGCGTCAAAGACAGGAGCGCCTTCAATGGTATGATCAAAGACGAACCTGGGTGCATGAATGGCGAGGAGTCATTTTTTCAGATGAATCCAGGTTCTATTTACATCGTCATGATGGTCGCATTCGTGTTTGGCGGCATCATGGTGAACATTGGTGAACACAACATTGGCAGCGTGCATTCTTCATTATCATACTGGCCCATCACCTAGCGTGATGGTATGAAATGCCATTGGATACACGCCTCGGTCATCTCTTGTTCGCAGTGACACCACTTTGAACAGTGCACGTTACATTTATGATATTTTATGATCCGTGGCTTTGCCCTTTATTCGAGACACACGAAACCCTACGTTTTAGCAGGATAAGCCCCACAATATATTTCTGGAATTGTATGGATCTTCTTTGATACGGAAAATGTTCGGCTGTTTCCCTCTCCAGTATGTTTCTCAGATCTGTCATCAAAAGAAAACATCTGGTCGCTGAGCGAGTGGCTGATAATCATATGCCAGTCACCACGGTTGATGAACTGTGGCATCATGTTGAAGCTGCATGGGCATCTATCTGTACCTGTACATGCCATCCAATCTCTGTTTGACTCAATGTCCAGGTGTATAAGTGCTTTTTTTACTGCCCGAGGTGGTTGTTTTGGGTACTGATTTCTCAGGATCTATTAACCCAAATTTCTTGAAAATTTAATCACTTGTTATTTCTATCATGCTATATATGTCCAATAAATATCATTTTGTTATCTGCATTTCTTCCTGGTGTAGCAATTTTAATGGCCAGTAGTGTATTTAAATCAGCCTATGAAATATTGTATAAATGCGATGTTCTACAATGCATGTGTGTGAATGTCATAGCAATTTATTTCGTGCTTCAGTAAAAGAAAGTAAATAATAAAGTTGAAATAATAAAGTTTTTTTACATTTCCCAACACCGCTCAAAAATGTTTATTTCGTTTTTGTTTCTGCTTGTCTAACTTTCAGTGCTTTAACTTCTGTAAATATAGTCGGATTTCGATGATATATATATATGTGTTTTAAGTCTTATTATGGCATGCTCGGTATAAGAAATGAACCGTCTAGCATTTATAGTTCTTTTACATGGACATTCAAATAAATTTTGTTAGATTAAGGCTAAGAGGGAAAATCATTTTTCATGATTACTATTAGTGTTTTATAATTTCATGCACATGTCAAAGAAAATATATTTTTTAAACGAACTACAAGATGTACACTATGGCATATGGTATATATAGCATTCATCGCTCATTTTCAGGGATACTCAAAAGAAGTCCAATACATTATGGCCCAAGTAAAAAATCATTTGTGGTGAACTTTATTCCCTTTACCATATTTCAAACCTATTGAAATTGATATAAATCTCAGAGGTGCATTGTAAGATGCTTATTGCAAAATACGGTATGCATAACATTCATCATTCACATGCAGGGTCACACTGAATAAATCAATTGCATTTCGATATTTAAACAGTAATTACGGGAAATGCGGGTGGGGGATATTAATTAGTGTATAAATTTTAATGATGTTATACAGGGCTTCTCAAATTATCTAGAGTACATTTTTAATTTATGATGGAAATTATTTAAGGAAAATTTTGAATGTTCTATTTTTTTTCTAACTAATCTGAAATTTAGCATACTATGTTTTTACAAATCAAATACAGTGTTGCGCAAAAATTCATATATTATTCGGATTATAGCTCAAACGTATCTTTAGAGTCTAATATTCCGACAGAAATAGATAAAATCGCGTTTTAAAATATATGTAGAAATTTACTATTTTTACATTATTAAATGATTGGACATTATGAATGAACATTATGAATCATTTTTACATTATTAAATTTTTAAGCATCTTAAAGGAATTTCCATTTACGATTGAGTATTCATAAAGTGGTAGCTATGGAATGTATGGATTTGAGAATTTTTATTTAATAGCCTTGAACATTTATTCATCTTATTCACTTCAAAAAATTAGTTTTAATATCAATTGTGTATTAATTCAGCATTTTATTTAAAACGACACGTTACAGGAAAAACAGGTTATGAAGCGTAAATTGTTAAACTGTATAGTTTTATTATACTATTCTGAATGCTTCGGAAATGTTTCCTTATCTATGCGTGATGCATGATTTTACATTCTTGTTTTATATTACATTTAGTTTTGGTTTAAAAACTGATGTGTTACTTTACTCTCGATCTACATTATTTTAGATAGAAAGTTTTAAAATAGGGAATTGTTTCATTCACATAATTGATTTAAATATATATATATATATATATGTGTGTGTGTGTGTGTGTGTGTGTGTGTGTGTGTGTGTGTGTTTGCGTATGTATATAAATCTTTCAAAAGTTTTAAATATCGTAGAACTTCTCGCAATTTCCATCTTTATAGCTGGGACAGCCAAAATTTAAAACTTTGTACACTGCTCAAAACAATTAAAGGATATTTGAAGTTTTATATAAAATAAAGATATAAACGAAATTTTTTTTGCCAAAAATAGAAGAAGAGAATCACAAATGCAAATTTTTTCTGGTTTTCAAACAATGGAGTATGCAAATTTTGAGTTCGACGTCAAAAACGTCGCTTCAGCGGCAGCGAATGAAATTTGACTTTCAACTGGATAAAAGAGAATGAAGACAAGGATGATCGACATTCAGTGATTGCTTTGTTTCGAAGAGTACGATGTCTCAGCGAAGTCATTTGACAGATTAAGAAGCTTGGAGAACTATTGGTAGGTTAACCCTTTAACGATCATAGCATTTTTATTGCTAAGATGTCGAAATAAATGAATGACACCGGTAATTAAAAACAAATATATTTCTAAATAAGAAAACGTGATTTTTCACATGCAAAATAAAAGGGATATTTTTAGATAAAAATACCGGTGTCAGTGTTGCGTATCGGAATTAAAATTTTGGGGTTTCGTGGCGAAACCAATGAACGTTAAAGGGTTAAAAGGGGGTCAAACTGAAGCCGAAGTAGCGTAAGCCATTGGAGTGTCACAAAGTGTCATTTCCAGGATCTGGAACCGTTTTTTGGAGAGTGGATGTGCAGGCCGAAGACCAGGGCAAGGTCGTAGATGGGCAACAACGTCCAATGAAGATCGGTATTTAGCGTTAACAGCTCGGATACACCGAAACATGAACGCTACTCTTTTCCAACAACACCTTCGCTCGGCTACAGGCACCACGATTTCAACTCAGTTGGTTGGTTGGTTGATTTTTGTCGTCCGATTATCTACGCTAGTGGGATATAGGACCAGGGGGAGTGCCCTCCGTGGGGGTCTTTCTAAGGGAACCTAACCCGTATTTACGCAAGGTTCGAAGAAAACCACGGAAAACTCCGAACGGTTAGGCCGACAGCCGCGATTGGGTTCGAACCCAGCACCTGCCGTCTACCAGTTGAGAGGTCCGAACCTCTCGGCCACTGGTGGGGCCCGATTTCAACTCAGACTGTCCGAAACCGGCTCCATGCTGTAGGTCTGTATGCTCGCCGACCGATGGTATGTGTTAGATTAACATCAAGGCATCGTCGCGACCGCAGGGAGTGGGCAACCGAGCATGTCAACTGGAGGAGAAATGAATGGAGCAATATTCTGTTTTCTGACGAGTCCCGTTATTCTGTGCATCCGGATAATAGCCGTATTTTAATCTGGAGGGACCGTGGCAGTAGGAATAATCCTGCGTTCGTGCACGAAAGTGTTAGATTTGGCGGTGGAGGAGTGTTGGTGTATGGTGGCATCTCCATTGACGGGCGCACTGACCTCTACATCATTCGAGATGGAGCTCTGACTGGTCGCTAGGGACGAGATATAGGGATGAGATCCTCAGAGCTATTGTAGTCCCTTACGCTGCAGCAATCGGAGATAACTTCATTTTAGTGGACAATAACTGCAGGCCACATCGTGCAAACCTGGTGTAGGATTTCCTTTTCGAGGAAGGAATCGTTCGAATGGAATGGACAGCGTGTTCTCCAGACATGAATCCAATCGAGCACGTTTGGGACGCTCTAGGAAGACGAAAACCCCCACAAACTCTCCAAGAACTGGAAAGAGCTCTTCTGGAAGAGTGGGGCAGAATACCCCAACTCGTCATTAATAGCCTCATTGAGTCCATGCCTCAAAGGGGTTCAACGTTGCTGGCCGCCCGTGGAAAACATTCCCCCTACTGAAAATGATTTTCTTTAAAGAAAACACCTTTTCTTATTCTTTTTTTCTCATATGCACAAATTGTGTTTTTTCCTTTTACACAAATGCGGAATAAAATGCATTTTTTTTCTGCCAAACATGTGTAATTTTTTCTCATATAACCTACTATGTCTGTCGACCCCTAAAACTGCAATATCCTTTAATTGTTTTGAGCAGTGTATTTAATAAACATTACATGGAAAACAAATGAACGATAAACAAATCCCCCTAATATGTACAAATTATTCAACGCAGTGTTCTTACAGCAAAAACGCAGCACCATTTCCTGGACTGAGACGGATTAAATATGAAGTAATTACTTTAAATTTCATTTTCATATCAAATTGAAATTTTGGGAATTATATAGACTAATAATATTTTAATTACATCTCACTTACAAATTTTACTTATTATTCATCTCGAATTTTATTTTTAATGGAATGGAATAAGAAGGATACAAAAATATCGATGAATATCTTTTAATATTACAAACACAAAACTCTAGTGATTCGGGGTATATTAAATTAAATATTCAATGAAAATGTAATATTGTTAATTACATTCTTTAAACGCAAAAGAAATTAAGTTTGAATTAATACATGCAATAGAAATAAAAAGAAGGAAATAATTAGTATAGAATAGTGCTCATTTTAACAACACACATTTAATTTCATTACTATTTTAAATACAAAAAAGCGAAATATCTTGTTGTTAAAGCCTAGAAAATATTAAATACATTTTTCTAGTTTTAAGACTGCAATATATTTTGATTATTAAATAAAATGCTACACGGGGGATACATTTTGTATACTCTCTGGATCTGCTTAAATAATGTCAATCATAAAAATATTAAAATATTGATTGTGGGAAAAAAATAAAAATAATTTATTTTTTTGTTAAATGATTTAAAAATATTATCAGAAAATAAGTGTTACAATACAGTAATAAAAAATAGCACGCAGCAATCTTTTTAAGTCATAAAATAGTTAGTTAATAAGAAAATTGTAATTGCTTTATTAAAACATTTCCAGTATATCCGTAGAAAAAATTTCATAAAATAAATTGTTTTAATCACAGTATTTTACGTAAAAAAAGAATATTATTTATATTGATACTGATGTCGAAAAAAACCCCAAATAGTTTGATAACAGTAATCTGTTGAATATTTACTTTTATCGCTAAATGGGAGAATTTCTAAACTAATTCTTCTGTTAAATTCCATTATTTTACAAGTACACACTTCTGGTAAATTGAGCATTAAAATAAATGTCATTTTCTAGGTGTTAGTGAGGGTTACACTAGTTTTCTTATCAAAGGAAAATACTTCACTGATTTAATTCCCGTAGGGTTTCTATACACTTATGCGTCGTAAATACTAATGAGTCTATTATTAAATTTTCCGCTTCTTGTTAGGGTAATAAATAATATTATTAGTTTCATAATTTGGAAATTACATTATCAATTTAATTATGCCGGATAATCAACATATTTCTAAAACTGACAGATACATGCTAACGTAATTTTACACAAAAATAGATTTTTAGAAACATATAAAACCCTTTAAATTTAATGCAGATAATTTTTGAACAAGAAATATGGAATACTTGTGAAATTGTATCTAGTATTTTTTTAAATATATACTATTGTAATTTCCGATTTAATTATTACAAATGAATATTTATTATTTCAGAAAAAGAATTATACATTTTAATAATGTAATATTGCTAGAACAAGAACACAAAATATGACGACATTTACAAGATTGTTGGGGGTCATATACCGGGTGATCCAAAAATCAGGACAAACTTTAAAAATGAATAATTCGAAAACGAATCAAGATACAAAGATACGGTTTGCACCAAACGGATCGAAAAGAAACCGAATTTTGAGTGGCAACGAAAAAATATAGTTATGTTGGCAACCAATGGCATCACTAGCAGCACTGAAAGATGACATCCCCCAAAATGTGTCTGCCATAAAGTAAGAAATGCTACTAAATGCTGTGAACGGTGTGGTGCCTAGTCTCACAGCTGAACTTATGAGTGATGGACAGCACATTGAACATATACTGTTGTACTAATTAACTGTAAGTAAGCTGACTTGTAAGTTGTCAACATTTTTTCATTTGTAAATTATCTTTTGGTGCAATAAAACACTATAGTGTCATTTGTTGGTCGAAAATGAAACTATTTTTTTCGTTGTTACCCAAAACCCGGTTTCTTCTCCATCCGTTTGGTGCAAACCGTATCTTTGTATCTTGATTCGTTTTCGAATTATTCATTTTTAAAGTTCGTCCTGACTTTTGGATCACCCGGTATATCATGAGAATTTTACTTCTAGTTGACAAGAATTAAAATATGGCATTTATCTTAGCAGACAGAGTACACGTTTGAATTTCATAGCATTCGAATTTGATAGTTGTATAAATATAGATATATGTATGTTTTATGTGCATGTGTGTGAGGCATGACTGGGTATGAAACGTAACTTATGCGGAATTAGTAAATGTTACAAATGAAAATCGTCACTATCCCTTGTTGCAGGTAAATAAAAAGAAATGCAGCCATTCCATCCTTAAAGGATAAAGAAAAAATCATGCGTCAGTGATAGATTATGAAATGTTTTCCAACGCATTTAGAATCTATACTAATAAAAGAACAAAACGCTCTGTCTGTCTGTGTGTGTGTCTGTGTGTGTGTGTGTCTGTGTGTCTGCGATGGCTAGCAAAATTTACAGCACGTAAGAAGCTCAAAATTTTTTTGAGAATAGCCCCAAATATCTCCTGATGCACCTGAGCTTCAGAATTTCGAAATTCCAATTATTAACTGAGTAATTAATTAAAATCGAGAGAATCTCTCATAAAAAATCCTCGTTTTCCCATTTTTTTCTCTTTCGTTTATTTATGGTTGGTTGGTTACGTAAAAATTTTCGCAGAAGTGATAAGAAAGCTGAGACAGAATTAAAGAAACCCATGGAGGAATGAGAAAGTGGATATGAAGTAAGTCTCAAAAAAGGTTTGCAATATTAAACCATTTATCGCTCAAATTTTAATGTGCCAAATAAAAGGACGTGGAAGGGATTATGTATTATAAGACGAATTGAAAGAAATGAATTACAATTGAAGCATATTTTAAGAGGAAATACCAAATTTTTAAAATGGTCTTTGTTCTATTATTATTTATTAAAATAAATGTTCGTTTTTAAAATGAAGAAAATTGGAAAATTAGCAATAATTAAATATCAAATTAAAATTAAATAAGATATTGAAAATATTTGATACGAACTAAAAATTGTATAACTGAAAGTTTCCTTCATTAATGTAATTTTAAATACTTTATAACGTAGATGAAAAATGTTTATGACTTAATAACTTCATGTAAATAAATATTTAAAATATAATGATGAAAACATTCTTTAAAAATTATGTATAAAAACTTAAGTAATAAATATTAATCTAAAATATAGATTTCTGACTGCAGACGATTTTTATGTATTAACAAAAGAATGTTACATTTTCAAGCAAAACGTTAAAATAACTCTTTATATTGATATTTAAAACACATATGATAAAATAATTAATAATTTTTCACCGGTGAAGCGATAGATTAGTTCTTTTTAAGAAACAAGAGCAAAAAAATATAGGTTTAAACCTGTTTCAATTGATAGGCGTGTCAAATCACGTGCTTTTTTTGGTACTTAATTGGACTTAATGTAGGGTTACACTTTTAGCACCTCAAGAGATAATACTTCCGGAATCACAACCGGATTCGAATAAGAGAAAATAATTTCCGTGGACATGAACCCGATCCGAACCTAAAATTCCATTTGAAAAAATACCTGAAATTTGAATCGAACCAAATATGAACCTGACAAAAATATTCCACAGAACCATACCCGGCTCTGAACAAGACAAAAAAATTCCATGAACATGAACCTAATCCGAACCTAAAAAACTGAACTAAATCTGAATCTGACAAAAGGGAAAGCATATCCCAGGGAAGCATATCCTTATTCAAACAATGCAGTTGATACCGTTGATGCGCAACCCAACCTGAACCTAAAAATTCCATTAAAAAATCGAAATCTGAATTGAACGACATCTGAACCCGAAAAAATATTCCAAAAACCCAAAACCGGATCCGAGCAAAACAAAATAATTTCCCTGGACATGAATCCGACCAGAACCTTAAAAATCAATTTGAAAAAATACCTGAAATCTGAATCGAACCAAATCTGAATCCGACGAAAATATTCCAAATAACTATAACCAGATACGAACAAGACAATATAATTTCCATGGACATAAACCCAATCCAAACCAAAAAAAAACCAAAAAAAAAAAAATCCCGAAATTTAAACCAAACCTAATCTGAACCTAACAAAAATATTTCTGTTTAGTATAACTTTATTGGAACTAGGTAAAATAATTTCCATGGAAGTACAACCCGACCCGAACTTAAAAATCCCACTTGAAGGGAATAAACCCCACGAAATCTGATTTGAACCGAATCTAAACTGAACAAAAATATTCCGAACAACCATAACCGTATCCGAAGAAGACAGAATAATTTCCATGAACATGAATCCAATCCGAACCCAAAATTCGGATGTTCTACAAAACATAATGCGCTCCGTAACGGTGGAATGTGAAACTAAGTACTTAGGGCGAGATGGTTATGATATTTCGTTTATAGTTAGAGTTAAATTATAACTTGGTTACGTTTAGGTAACAGTTAGGTTGCAATTACGTTCCGGTTATATTTAATTTCCAGTTAGGTTACAGTTAAGTCATGGTTAAGTTACAGTTAGGTTAAGGTTAAGTTGCGGTTAGGTTGTGGTTGGATTATTGGTACGTTAAAGATAAGGTGACGGCCAGGTTACATTTATGGTTTATTTAAGTTACAGTTCGGTTACTGTTAAGATACAGCTAGGTTACAGACAAGTTATGATTACAATATAATTAGGTTACGGTTAGGATTTTGTTCACAGAATGAACATTACGCATGTTTGATAAAAAATATACACCTATTTTTGTAAAATGGCTCTGAAATTATAATACTATATACTAACCTTTTAGCTAATCATCGAGAATCGATTTCATTCACGGTATAGTCGGATTTAAGAGTGATATAATTAGTTTGAAATTCAAAATATTTCACTTGGGATATCTATGTGAAAAAAGTATTTAGTTAAGTCACTTAACAGTAATTTTAAGGATAAATATCAACACTTTAACACGAAAATCACGCAATCGTTGGACACATATTCCCTCCTGCGTTTCCTATTGCAGTCATTTCGGGTATTTTTGGAGCTAAATATTTGTTTTTTTAAAACCAATTTTTGACACAGTCAGGGGGTACGTATTTAATATAATGTACACTGTAAAAAATTTGACCCTTTTGTTGCATCATCACTCCCCCGCTTTTATAGAATATCTCTCTTTTGACCTATGAGAATGCCTCATAATAAGCTCAAGTAATCATTTTCTATAAAAGCGGTGGAGTGACGATGCAGCAAATAGGTCAAATTTTTAACAGTGTATTTACACGTATTTCGAGTTAAAGATAAAATCATAAAATTTTCAAGTTCGTTTAACATTATTATTACGGACCTGGGCAACGCCGGGCGGGTCAGCTAGTAATTTAATAAATCATCACTATTTAATAAGTTTAAATAAGATGTCTATCTGAAACACTTGTGAACGCATAACAATTTGAAAACCCAATTTAAGTAATTTCCATTCTAGTGTCCTAAAATAATCATAATTCTTCGAAAAGTCCTGTATATGATACGTAGATTTGTATTTATAAACTACATGCGTATAAAAATTAATTTACTTGGGAAATACATCATGCAGTTGAACCCCCCCCCCCCCGCTTATAAATTTCCACTAGTGTGAAGCACGGTACGTTAATTTTTTGTACAACCCTGTATACGAGGTATTAAATTTATACACAACGCATAACACGCAAAAAACATTTTAATTTAAAAGTGCATAACTAAATTAAAAACGCACTTTCGTCAATTATTGCTTAAAGAGAGAACTGAAGCCGATTTCTTTTTTTCTCCCTGTGAATGAAGGATAAATGAACAAATAACTAAGGTACTGAGCACAAAAAAAAAAAAAAAAAAAAAAAAAAAAAAAAAAAAAACAAGAGTAGTAAGAAGAAGAGTAGTAAAAGGGAATGTAAAGATCCATGTTTGCCGGGAATGAAGTGGTGCATCAGCCAAAAATTAATACAAATAAAGGGTTATTCATAGGCTTATCATTGTGTTTGCCATACAATCATTCCATACCTTTAATTGTACGACAAGCACAATGATAAATCTACAAGTAAAGTATTAGTGATATTAACTTTTGGCTTATGCGCCACTTCACTTCCGGCAATCATGGATCATTAAAATCTCCTATTATTTATCCATAAAATAAAGAATTTGTTTCTTGTACTCGATCCTAAGGGTTTTGTGCTAACGGTTCTTGGACCTATTATATCTGCATCTTAAGAATGAGTCTAGTTTTTTTTTTATTTATTTATTCCAGTTACAAGTAATACAGAAAAAATTAAGGCTGAACATAAACAAAGCAAACTACACAACAATTTATTTTAAAAAGGAAATTTTTAATAAAATATAAACAGATTTTAAGTAATTTATTATCATTTTTAGACATGTAGTTTTCAATTAAATTTGTTTAAATTGCTACAATTTTTTTATGTACTCTTTTAAAAATAAAATTGTTGGAAGTTTTAACATTCAGGTGCCCTCTTAAACAAACATATATATACTTTTACTATCCTAATCTTGGTAATTGAAAAGATAAATCTTTTAAATTTAAATTGGATTACTACGATAGGAATCGATTTTAATTTAATGAAACTTGGCTTATAAAATGTCTCGTGAATGTGCAATGAGATTAACAGATTACTTCGTGGATACAGTTTTGTAGCACTTCTGTAATAATGTTTAAACTTATTTCACTGTCTAAACAATTTATATATGCTAGTATATAAATATAATATATTTTAGAAGTATAGCTTTTCTTGTCACAAACTAGCACAAAAAAGAAACATATCATGATAATTGTTTGAAGTACAGTTTTTGATTATGACTGTCTTTTAAATCCTGTTACTTTCTTCTATCTTCTATCTTCTATCTCCTATCTTCTTGCGTTCACAAGAAAGTACTGCAATCGAAATTCTTTTTGACTTCCGGTTTTCGACGGATTCACACATTTTAGGGGTCAGAGATTCCAAAAAATCTGGTTTTACAAAATGTGACCTTGTCTGTGTGTACGTATGTCGCCATTCTACAATCAAAAAGTGTATGAAGATACGCAGAGAATTGAACCAAATTTTTTGTGAATGTTTTTAACTGTGACAAACAGGTCTTCCTTCAATTTTGAAATATTCTGCCGGAAGGTGGCGCTGCAATAGCGATTTTTGTGCCATTTTCAATATTGTATCGAATACAAATGCATGAATTTATGCATCGAATTGAACCAAATTTTTGGTGTAAGTGTATGGTGATATCTAGTTGGTCGACCCTCAATTTGAAAAAAATCTGCCGTAAGGGGGCGTTGCAATAGCGATTTTTGTACCATTTTCAATATAGAATCGATTAAAAATGTATGAAGTTATGCATCGCATTGAACCAATTTTTTTGTGCAAGTATTTGACTATTCGTTAGGTGGTCCTTCTTGAATTTAAAAACATCCGCCGAAAGAGAGCGCTGCAATAGCTATTTTTGTATTTTCAATATCTAACCACGTAAAAGTGCATGACATAATGTGTAGAAATGAACGAAATTTTTTGTGTAAGTGTTTGGCAATGACTAGTTGGTCCTCCCGGAATTTGAAAAAAATACGTGTGGCACTCGGGGACTGCCGCGGTAAAGCTATTGCATAGCATTTTTTTTTTATCAATTTATTTAATTATAATTATTTATTTATTTTTTATTTATGTAGTTTTTTTTTGTCTTTGATATTAATTCAAGTTAAACATTTTGAGCGTGATGACCGATAACAATTTTTTTTTCTTGTATTGAACAAATGAGAAGTTAATATCGTTTAAAATATTTTTATTATCTTACAATACATGTAGGTTAATCAGGAATTTTTATCATTGAAACTATACGTTTATGGTAGCTGAAATAAAAAACATAAATTTAAGATTAGATATTCTCGAAATATCTGAAAAATACCGCGTCAATGTCTGCCGAAGTCTACCGAAGGATACCGTGCCAAAGTCTGCCAAACTGAAGAGTCGTTAGCCGGAGTGTTAGGTTTTTTTTTCTCGTTAAGGAATTTCTAGATTCTTTCGCCGCGCTCAAAGCCCGCGATAAAAGCAATGCAATACCTTAATAAATTACAAACAAAATTTGGCCGCGCTACGAAAATTAGATCGCGAGTTATAAGCATTTTAAATTTTCCGAACCTCACCGTGGGGGTCTCCTGTCACCAAAAATTAACACTGTCTCATAATAAATTACCAAACAAAATTTGGCCGCACTACGAAAATTAGATCGCGAGTTATAGGCATTTTAAATTTTTCGACCCTCACCATGGGGGATCTCCTGTCACCAAAAATTACCACTGTCTCATAATAAATTACGAAACAAAATTCAGCCGCGCTACGAAAATTGATCGCGAGTTATAAACATTTTAAATTTTTCGACCCTCACCGTGAGGGGGGGGGTCCCCTGTCACCAAAAATTAAAACTCTCTCGTAATAAATTACCAAACAAAATTTGGCCGCGCTACGAAAATTAGAACGCGAGTTATAAGCATTTTAAATTTTTCGACCCTCACCGTGGGGGGGTCTCCTGTCACCAAAAGTAACACTTCCTCATAATAAATTACCAAACAAAATTTGGCCGCAATTCGAAAATTAGATCGCGAGTTATGAGCATTTTAAATTTTTCGACCCTCACCATGGGGGATCGCCTGTCACCAAAAGTAACACTGTCTCATAATAAATTACACAACAAAATTTGGCCTCGCTACGAAAATTAGATCGCGAGTTATAAGCATTTTAAATTTGTCGATCCTCACCGTGGGGGGTCTCCTGTCACCAAAAGTAACACTGTCTCATAATAAATCATCTAACAAATTTTGGCCGCGCTACGAAAATTAGATCGTGAGCTATAAGCATTTTAACTTTTTGGACTCTCAACGTCGGGGGGTCACCTGTCATCAAAAGTAAGACTGTCTCATAATAAATTACCAAACAAAATTTGACCGCGCTACGAAAATTAGATCTCGAGTTATAAGCACTTTAAATTTTTGGACCCTCACCATGGGGGATCTCCTGTCACCAAAAATTAACACTGTCTCATAATAAATTAACAAACAAAATTTGGCCACGCTACTAAAATTAGATCGCGAGTTATAAGGTGACATGGGGGTCTCCTTTCACCAAAAATTAATACTGTGTCATAATAAATTAACAAACAAAATTTGGCCGCGCTACGAAAATTGATCGCGAGTTATAAGCATTTTAAAATTTTCGATCCTTACCATGGGGGGGGAGGTCTCCTTTCACCAAAAATTAACACTGTCTCATAATAAATTACCAAACATAATTTGGCCGCGCTACGAAAGTTAGACCGCGAGTTATAAGCATTTTAACTTTTTCGACCCTCACCGTGGGGGTCTCCTGTCACCAAAACTTAACACTGTCTCATAATAAATTACCAAACAAAATTTGACCATGCTACGAAAATCAGATCGCGAGTTATAAGCATTTTAATTTTTTCGATCCTCACAGTTCTCCACTCACCATAAGCTACATTATCCTACATTATTTTATCTTAAGACGATTCTTTTCTATACACATTCTATCAGGAATTTTTATTATTGAAACTATACATTTATAGTAACTGAAATAAGATATATAAGTTTGAGACTTAATATCCTCTAAATATCTGAAAAATAACGCGTCAATGTCTGCCGAAGTTTAATGAATTATACCATGCCGAAGTCTCCCGAAGTGAAACGATGTTAGCCGAGTGTTAGGTTTTTTCTTTACGGATGTGTTAGGATTTTCCTCGTTACGGAATTTTTGGATTCGGTCGCCGCGCTCAAAGCCCGTGATAAAAGCTATGCAATAGCTTTTTTTTTCTTTCTAACCGATGGCCAGGCCCCTACCTGCCGAGTTATCTCAGCTTAACGGGTTATATACCTGGTATCGGGGCGGTCGACCGCCTAATTGCCGCGTAGCGTCAATAAACCTGATTTCTTTGCTACGCATGCCATCATTTCTGCAGTACTTGCTTGTCGTTGAGAATACTTTGTTTCGCCTGTTAATTAATGGTACATCCTGTTGTTTGAACTGCAAATGGCTTCGCAAGATGGTCTCGTAATTTAGAGCCTTGATCAGATGACGAGACCTTCACCTGGCAAGGCACCTCCAGAGGTATAATTCACAGGTAACTTGGAGGACTTTGCACCCACGACGAATTTTACATGCACCAGGCGCCATTAGCGTACATGATGTAATTTTAGCCTTAAAAGTGGCGAACCACTAAGACAAGTACCCGGGTCGGCTGTTTAGGTTAAGTGCTTTGTTGGTAATCTTTGTGGTTTATTGCACATTGGGTTAACTTTGTGATTAGTTGCTGCACACCTTGTACTCATCATACCAGACGAAATGGGACTGGCTGTTTTTGGGCCTAAACAATGGTACTGAACTTAGCTGAATGTTGGGGAAATTTTGAGGGAATTTAAAAAAAAAGAAAAACAGAAAATGGCCGAAAAGCTAAGTCGTACCGCTGATGGAGGAAAATTTTTGCGCCAAATAGCAAGGCAAACGAGAGCGTTGCAGAGAGAAAGACAAGAACCCACCTTTCTACCGTACCCCACCGAGAAAAACTGGCTCCTTGGGTTGTCCCATTAGAGCGGGTCCGGTATTTTGTGCGGACAGAGTCCTACTGCACCAAATAAAGAGGCGAGCTGTCAAAAATAAAAAAATAAATAAAAATTAGTAATAATAAAATTAAAAAAAATGTTAAATAAAGAATAAAAAAATATATAAAATAAAATAATAGATGAAAATCTTAAAATAAAAGCAGTTTTTAATTTTTTTTAAATTTTTTATTTTTTTTGGCATTAGGGGATTCCTAGACCTTTTATATATAATTTATTTTATTTTTTTATTTTTATTTATTTTTTATAACACAACACAGTGGACGGACAAGCAGTGCCGGGGGCGTTTGAAGCTTCTTACTGTGTCATATTGCACAACTTGCTGAACCGTTGGTGATATTCGTTGTGCTTGCAATTCATATGTTGCAGGGCTCCTATTGCGGGCCATGGTTACAGCTGATGTTGTGCGACTACCGCACACTGCTAAAGGACATAAAACATATACAAACAATTTTTTTTTTTTTGGCGAAAGAAAAAAAAATCCTAAGCCTTTTTTTTCTTTTTTAAACATACAACATATAACACATAACATACAGTATTATGTTTCTGCTGGGTTACCAAAATGAGAGGGCTTTCTGTTTTATATGTTTGTTTGCTTTAAAGTTGTGATACTGTCGCAGTTTTCTTGGAGCCACCTGATTACTGTTTTTGCTTTATTTTGTACGTGTTTGTTTTTACCTAATTGTTCGTGCCACAGTTTATCATTATTTGTTGTTATGTTTACCAGGTGGTACTGTTGGGTGAGTGGGCAGTGGAGGAGATAATGTTTAGGCGCACCCTCCGTGCCGCATGCACAGTCCGGAGTGTCCGCTTTATTAAATCTGTGGAGATAAGCTGGAAATGCTCCATGTGCTGTGTAAAGTTGTGAGAGTAAAAAGTCACTTATGAGTCTGCTTTCACCTACTGTTGGAAAATACTGATGTGTTTCCCTGCCTGTATCCCCGTAATCCCACTCGAACTGCCATTGTTTCATTGTTAGCTCTTTGAGTGTCCGTTTCAGTTTTGAGATTGGCTTTTTCATATAGAATTTGTTTTTGTTATTTGTGTTTTCCGCTGCGGTTTTGGCTAACTCGTCTGCATCCTCGTTTCTTTGGATGCCCACGTGCGCCTTGACCCAGCTGATTTTAAACTTATTGTTGGATTCTTTAATTAAGTTTTGTATTTTATCTACTGTTTCATTGACATTAAATGGCTTTTTTAGTGATTCTATGGCTGATCTGCAATCCGAGCGTATGCTGTATGGCTCACCTGTTGTGTTGCCCCATTCCGCTGCTTTTTGTATTGCCAGTAGTTCGTCCTGGAAAACGCTGTTGCATTCTCTTAGGGGCACTGACCATCTCATTATTTTTTGGTTATTTTTGTATGCTACAAAGGCCGAACCTGTAGCGCCTGATTCCAATTTGGATCCGTCCGTGTAGGTGACTACTTCGTGCATGTTATATCCAATCCTTGGTTCAATTATTTCGGCTGGGTGATTTGCCCATATATTGATTTTCTTTTCATATTCAAGTTGGTGCAGGACCTTGTTGTGTATTTTTGTGTTTTTTCTAAGTCTTGCGATTGTTCCATAGGCTGCCTCGTAATTGACTTTGAGATGGATTGGAATCAGGCCCGAGAGTACCAGAAGTGCCGAGGTGGGGGCCGTTCTATAAGCCCTGACTATGGCCAGTGCAAAATGCCTTTGACAACTAGAGAGTATCTCTTTGCTCCTTTTATTGAGCTCGTGCCCCCATATTGGGGCCGCATAAGTTAGCGTTTTTTCCACTACTGTTGTGTACCATATCTTGATAATGTTAGGTTTTAGTCCCCAGCCCTTTGCCGCCATATAGGCCAGGTTTTTGAAGTTTAATCTAACTTTGCCTGTTTGTGTTGCGCAGTGAGGTACCCAGTTTAGATTTTTATGCAATATCACTCCCAGATATTTGATATGTTCTTTCACATTTAGAGATTGACCGTTTAACTCCATGCCCTCTAATACATTGGTGTTTTCTGTAGGTAGGTTCCTCATGTGTCCCCTGTTTAGATATAGTAATTCTGTTTTTTCTTTATTCAGCGTTAAGCCATTAGCCTCTATCCAATCGTTAAAAGCTTTGAGTATTCTATTTGCGAGTCTTCTAAGTTTATCTTTCGTTCTTCCCTTGAGTATCATAATAAAGTCATCCGCGAATGCCTGTATCCTGACATGTTTTCCCCAGTGTTTTTTTAATGCTGTCTCTGCGATTAATAGCCATAGAAGCGGGCCCAGGCAACTTCCCTGGGGACAGCCGCCAAATGTCTGTTTTGTGATTTTGATCCCATTTTCCTCTAGTGAAACGTATCTTTGTTGTAAGAAACTCACTACCCAGTTTATTAAATAACCCGGGCAGGGAGATTGTTTTATATTATCTATTAGTATTGGCCAGCGTATGTTGTCGAAAGCCCCTTTGATGTCCATGGCTATTAAGAGTGTTTGGTAGTTGTTAGCTTTGTCTTCTTTTATTGTTTTAATTAGGTTGTCCAGTGCGTGTTCCGTGGAGAATCCCTGCTTGAAGCCATATTGTTTATCGCTCCAGTATTTATTTTTATTAAGATGGTAGTTTATTCTACCATGTATTATGCGTTCTAAAATCTTATTTATTGCCGGTAGTAGGCATATCGGTCTGTAGTTTTTAGGGTTTGCGGGGTCTTTACCCGGCTTGTGAAAGAAGACCACTATTCCGATTTTAAATGACTTGGGGAAGTATTCAAATTTTAAGCATGTATTGAGAAGTGTGAGCAGTAGTTGCGGGGCGGCATTGTTTATGCGTTTAATTAAGTTATAGTCAATGAAGTCATAACCTGGTGCTTTGTTTTGTTTGATGTTTCTGATTATTCTATTTAATTCCGCCTTCGTAACTACTGGTGGTTTTGCATCATCTTTTTTTTTATTTACTGTTGTTATGTTGTGGGGGGTGTTCTAGTCTGTTATGTATAGATTGTCTAAAAAGTGTGTCAGTGTATCTTTAATGTTTACTGATTGCTGTGGTGGGAGTATATTGACAAGTTTAGCACGGCCCGTGTTTTTATTGCTTGCGTTTTTGTATTGCGAGCCGTATGTGTCCGTTACTTTGCTGCAGTATTCTTTCCATGTCTTTAATTTTGTTTTGTTGATGAGTTTCTTAAGTTTGGCTCTTTCTCTTTTAAATACTATTTGTTGTTTTATTTTTAGTTCTTCATCTGGTTGTTTTTGGTATCTCCTCCTGAGCGCCCTAACCTTGTTTCTGGCTGTTTTGATTTCGTCCGTCCACCAAGAGGGGGGCAGTGACCGCAGGTGTGCGTTTCTTTTTATAACACGCAAAAGCAATTGATGTGATTTCATTTTGTAGTCTCAGAGTTACATTGTCCAGTTGTTCTTCTGTTGTGGTTCTTTGAAGTTCTTTTATGTATTTGTTTCTGATTTTTCTGATGCTTTTGTCAAATTTTGCATGTTTACCTAATTTTGTTTGTAAGCCATGTCTTTGATAGTCGATGTTTTCATAGTTGTTTAGTGTGAATTTAATATATCTGTGGTCACTTTGTGAGTCGTCATCACTAACGTGCCAATCACATAGTATGTCGTTGCCCAGGGCGACCGTCGCTATCGTCAGATCTGGTCAGCCTTTTAATTCCCTTCCCCCACGTATTGTGAGGAAGGACGGTGGGGCATCCGGGGGGGTTGTGGACGAACAGTGAGTTCAGCAGGAGGAAATCTGTGAGATCTCGACCCCTTTGGTCTATGTCATCATAGCCCCAAGCGGTCGAGTGAGCGTTAAAGTCCCCTGCCAGCAGAATTTCTCCGTCCGCCAACTTCAAGGCCTCCTCTATCTCCTCCAATACGACGGAGAAGTCCACTAGCGAGGGGGGTGCGTATGTGTTTATTATAATGAATAATTTGTTTTTGTTCTCTAACTTGACCGCCGTCGTAAATTCTTTTGATAAGATTGTGATTGGCTTAGTGCCTGTATTTGTTATTATGGCTGATCTATTCAATTTTGATTTTGTTATGTTCCATGTGTTGCGGTTAAAGCCTGTTATGGTTTCCTTTGTTTTGTGTTGATGATAGTCTTGTATTAGTGCTATGTGGATATTATTGGTAGCAGCGTATCCCGCTAGCATGCTAGTGGCCACTCTGCTGCCGTGTAAGTTTATTTGGATAAAGCTTAGAGAGTCTTGTGATTGTATGCCTTATGATCGTGTTTGTGTCACTAAATGAGTTTGTGTGTTGTGTTGTGTGGGGGGTAACCCTTGAATTTTGTTTTGCGCTCCCGGGGCGCGTGATAATTGTGTTACTTCCTACGACCATGATATCTGCTGTACTTTTCGTCATGTTTTCGTCTCATTTCATGGTCGTGGCTGGTCATGTGTTCGATCCTATCCTTGCCGCCAAATGTGGCAATGGTTACCCTCCCATGTATAACCTGGTGACCGTTTGTGAGTGCCATGCCCTTTTCTACTTGAATCTGCCTGACACGTAGCAGCGTTCGATGTACCCAGCACTTCCCGGAGTTGGCCTGGTGATCTGTTGGCTTGGGAGCACGGATCCAGTGGCCGTTGATTTCATTGTACTTGGTGCACACATAACAGCGTTTGCTTTTATTGTTGCAATCTGTGTACACATGTGGACCCGCGCAGATAGAGCACCGCTGGGTCCCCTTGCAATCAACTGCCACGTGGTCATATTCGAGACACTGATGGCACCTCGTGATGCTGATGAAGTTTTTAATGGCATTCATTCATACATAGCATTCCTTGAACCCCAGGCAGACTGTTTTCACCATTAGCAAGTGGTCTGCTAGCGGTTCGTGGAGGAGAACTGGTTGGTGCTTCTTCCCCTCGCGGGCCCCCACGGGCCTGAGCAGAGTGACTGCATACTTGCTGTATTGTGGACCAAGACCCAGGGTCTTCCGCAGCTTCATCTGTATCTGTTCTTCAGTAACGTAATCCGGAATGTTGAATATTATTATCCTTTTCTTCCTTATGTTTGCAGTCTTTACCTGTATTGCTTCTCTGGCTTCTGAGTTGCTGTTGATTGTCTCCTTTATCTTCATAGCCTCCACTTCGTTTTCACAGATAAGCTTGACTCCGCTCTTTATCCTTTTCATTTTCTTCACGCTGTCATGGTGTTCCGAGATTGTCTCTATTATTTGCTTCTCTACGTCTTCTGTTTCTCTTTCTGTGGTGGCTTGGATGATCAGGGTGGATGTGGCCGCCTTGACCGCTTCCGCGTATCCCCTGGGGGGCTTGGTTTGGGTCCTGGTTACCATCTCCTCCCTGCTTTCTTCTGTTGTTAAACCAGCCGGTGGTACCGCGTCGGGCTGACGCAATTCTTCAACCCTTACGTTGGCCGTCTGCATTCTGATTTCCATTTCCATAATGGTATTGAAAATCACATTTATGCAGCTGTCCATTACCTTGCTTGTACCCGCTGGGATCCTTGAGCATCTGTGTTGGACCGCTTGGAGAAAGTTGATAGCTTTTATGGCTCTTTCCAACTGTGGACTCCTTTGTCTTCCTAAATCCGGATCCTGATCACAGAACTCGAGTATCTGTTGTCTGAGTCTCTTTCCTTCTTCATCTTGCAGCGAGCACTGTCTTGTGATTCTTGCTTGTTCATCTTCTTCTACTTTGTTACTCGCCTTCGTGCTTTTTTCATCTTCTGAGTATTCCGTATCGCTGTCACTGCTACTGATTTGTACTGCAAAATGCTCGTTGATTTTCTGTGTTATATCCATCATTACTTTCTTTGCTTCCGGCTTTTTCTTGATCCTCTTGTTGTCTGTTTTCTTTTCTGATTGATTTTCCGGTGTAACCGGGACCATCGAACTCGCTCTGGTAATGCGGCTGCTACTTGGTATCAGGCCTGTGGATTTCTTTTGTAATCCTGACTGTTGCGAAAGTGACTTTGTGCTGGCAGTTAACCTGCCACTCTTGGCCAATGGCATGGTGGGGGATGCTACTTTAGTCTTAGACATATTTAAGAGCATCCCACGTGTCATAGGGATAGAATGTTAGTGTTAAATGTATGAGATGTCCGTGGGTATATGTGAATGAGGAGAGTATTATACGTGTCGTTCAAAATGTGCTTGTTGATTTATGTTTTATACTTGTTAGATACTGATCCTATGAGTATCGTAATGTAATGCGTATAATGCTTATTGTGAGTTAAGGTTGTGCATGTATCTGTGGGGAGGGGATACTATTGGAAAATCTGGCTTAGTAGTGATCCCTTATCTCTTTCTTTCTGAAATGAAAACGGCTCTAAATTGAGACTTTTTTTCCCCCTTAGTGAGGCACCTGTTGCTATATCCTTTGTTATCTAAAGAATGTCCTTGGAGAAAGAAGGTTGAATGACAGGGGGTGGGTTATGAGTAAGGCTGGTATGCTATTGTACTAGTGTAGTAAGAAGGAATGAATAGGTGGGGGAACTCTGGAATTTAATCTATTGTGCTGAGCTAGAGGAGCTTTTCTTAGGAAATTGCACCGGCTTATTGTGGAGTAAGTGAAATTTACTTTAGCCTCTGTAGAATCACTGAATTTTGGAATAAAATGAGGAAATTATTAGTTAAGAATATTTAGGGTGATGTTAAATTAGGATGACTGGGCAATAATTAACTACTAATGGGGATGTATATTCTACTGTTGTTAAGCGTAAGATAGTTTGATGTGTATTGAATGGATTATTATTGTATTGTTTTTACTGATATGCTGAATTCTATGTTATGAACGATGAAACTAGTTGGATTTAACTAATGCTGTACTATTTAATACTATAGAATAGGCGAGGGAGCACAGACGCAAGTGTCCCAGTGACGATAAATGCGAATGGGTTTCTGGCCAGCGGAGGGGGGGGGGCAGGAAACTTAACGATATAATATTGATAAAAGAGAAAAATTACCAAGTGTAAAAGAAAGAAAAATAAATTAAAAAAGGAATGAAGATTATTGAATAATAATAGTTAAAAGTAAAATCTAGCAAACTCGCGCGCTGATAGAGGGTAATTATAATTATAATAAGTTAATAAAAAAGAAAACTAACACCCTACGTTCTGGTCCATTTGGAATTACTATAATTTTGTGCACCAGAACATATGCCGAAATACTGACCAGAAATTAATTACTACACCCCAATAAATTGGGGAGGGGATGGGTTGAATGGGCCTATCACGCGATGGGGCACAAGTGTAAAATATTTCTCGTACACCGACTGATCGTCACCAGACCCGTGACGGGGGGCGCATGCGATACTACACGTGGCATATATCGTCTGCACCTCCCTGGCTGGGCGACCGCCACCAACCCGGCTAACCTTTGGGATACTTACGTCATGTGCTCCTTTCCGCCAGGCCTCCTGGTCTTCTTACATCCGCTCGATTGTGATGTTACCTAGAAAAACTGTAAAAAGACTAAGCATAATTAGTAGCATTCATAAATATAACACAACAATACTTCTTTTTTTTTAATTAATTCACCACGTGGTGATGCGTCCTTCCTTGGGGGAGCCTCGGTCTCGATCAAGGCCGGAGAATTCTTCGAGTGCTGCCCTTTTTCTACCGGGCGTTGGACGTTTCTTCCTCCGCTGGATTACGGTGGGACTTTACGGTCTAATTACACCGTACTTTTCTTAATTAGTTAAATAAATCACTAATTAGTTGAGGAAAACTCTTTAAACTGGCATCTTCTTCTTCTTCTTGATTGAGGCTATCCGAATTTCTGACTTGTTGTGTCTTACGACCAAAATTTCGGGCTCAGCTTTTAAAAATGCAGGAGCGCAAAAAGCATGTCTTCTCTCCTTGAATGCCGGGAGGAGCTATGCAATAGCTTAAAAAAATCCGCCGGAAGAAGGCGCTATAATCACGATGCCTGTATAATTTTTCTTATTTTACCATTAAAAAGTACATGAAGTTATGCATAGAACTGAACTACATTTTATGTGTAAAATTATTTTTGGGTATGACGAGTATATCCTCCTTCAATTTGAAAAAAAATAAAATCCGTTTATCCTTCTATTGGTAATCAGCTCGTGCAGAGACGGAAACTCGTTTTTTCTACGATTAATTGACTGAAGCAAATAATTTAAGATCAAAATCATAGTTGCTATAGTATTCGATACTAATATTACAAAGAGGAAATATTTGATTATTTGATTGAATTTAATAGGCTTCGAAACTAGTTGAAGGATTTGAAAAAAATCTTTCACCGTTGGAAAGCTACAATATTTCTTCATTTCTACAATATTTAGCTACAATTTCTTTTACAATAATAAGAAAACTTCTATTTATAATTAATGTACAATATTTAATGTGAACATAGGCTATAGTCGCCACTTAAAAGGATCAAAATAAAACGCCTGATAAACGGATCAGAAGCAATTTAAGAAATTAAAATTTACCTGACACACTAGACACAATCGCTGAAACACATATGAAAATCGTAACTACACTGCTAAAAATCTGGTGCTAGGTTGAACCAATTTATGGTGCTGCAATAGCTGCCACCATAAGATGGTGAAATGTTGTTTCAACATTTGGTGCCTACGGTCGAACCATAAAGTGGTGAAATGTTGAACCATAAAGTGGTGAAAGGTTGAACCATTAACTTTAACAGAATGCATTTAATGGTTCAACCTTTCACCAACTTATGGTTCAACCTTTCACCACTTTATGGTTCACCATTTCACCACTTTAAGGTTCGATCTTAGCACCAAATGTATGGAACAACCTTTCACCACCTTATGGTGGCAGCTACTGCAGCACCATAAATTGGTTCAACCTAGCACCAAATTTTTGACAATGTACTGCTAATAATTAAAATAAAACAACTTTTACTACATCTGAATTATAATAGAATAACTTTTTCTACAGGAAATTACTTCGTAAACATTTTTTTAAATATGAACTTCTTAATCATTTTACCAATTTAAAATATACGTTTTAAATTTATTATTAAATTTTAAAAACTTATTTAAGCACAAAAAATTACGAAGTTGCATTTTATCATTTTATTCTAAAATATATCAGATTCATTTTCTATAAGTCAGGTTAGTAAGTTATTTTGATTAAAATATAAAGAATTTACAATAAGTTTATAATCAAACGATACTTTTATCCTTTTTTACATTCAAAATCAATAATATTCTTACATTCTTATAATTCATGAGAACATATTTTCTGAAATAATATTTAATTTAGCAAATTTTACTGCAGAGAATTTTTGTTCGTATTCATAAAAGTTTTTTTAAGAATGAGCTTGATCCGAAATCATTTTCCAAGCCCTAAGTTAAAATTACTTTAAAACAAAAGATATGGTTAAAGTAGAATACACATTTAACAAAAACTTTGATATTTGAACCAACACATACAATATTCCACTTATATAATAAGACTAAAAGCATGTACAGAAACTGATAAGAACATTAATGAAGGAAGATGTTAATTAAACAATATATAGAACATAGTAATGTTACATATTAAAGCCAAAAATCATGCAAATAACAATACAAAATTGAAAACTATAGAATTAAAAAATATTTTGCTTAATACACACCAATATCGGCATCCATTACTGTTTTGCTTTTGTTCTTCACGAAAAGCGTCATAGATATGCGCAGAAATCTGTGTTTTGATTGGCTGTAAGTAGCACCATCTTTTGGTGCTACTTCTTATTTTTCAAACTTACTCCATAACATGGAGTTTTCGAAAAATAAGTAGTACCATATTTTGGTGCTTCTCTTTATTTTACTCCATAAATTGGTTCAACATTGAACGGAAAATTTTAACAGTGTATGCAACCAAAAAAAAAATAAATAAATAAAAAATAAATAAATAAATAAATAAACAAACTTTTTAGTCCGACGTGACATAAAAGCGTGCATTTTAATTTTTTAAACTATTTAGCAAGTTAAAAAAAAAAAAAGGAAAAAAAAAGGAAAAGAAACGCTGAAACGCGAATTAATTAAAATAAAAAAAATCACAAAACGATTGCTTTGGAGTTTTCAAAAAGTTATAACAGATAGTAAGAGTAGTGAGCATCAAATATGGAACGGGGTATTTTTTTTTAGAGGGAGCGGTCAAATATTTAAAATTGTAACGTTTTCTGCCATTTTAAATGCGGACTTTTCACTAAGCCTAGGGATAAATATTACTAATTAAATATAAAACTTTCAGATAGATTATAACACTAATATAGATTTTAAAGATAGGGGACGTCCAATTATGGGTAGGGGAGGCAATAATTATTTTTGGAAGAACGTGAGCAAGTATCAACCGCACCGTTTTAGATGCGGATTTTTCAGAGCCCAGAGACACATACTTATTTAATATAAAATTTTAAAAGTACTTACCCCTACTTTTGAATAATAATTTCATTAAATATCTTTCTTAAGTTCAGAAACAGTTTAGTGGAGTTCGTTCCCTGGTGGTGAAATGTAAAACTAAAAAATTCCAGAATCCCCCACTCCACCCTTTTTTTTCTTGCCATGTGTGCACAGCACTTTTGCTAACGGTACCGTAGGCAGCGGGGATTTGGTACGAGAATGGGTCTTTTAATGACATTTTGCAATACAAATTTCAGGTTTGTTTTAGAATATAATTACGGTCCCGGGCAACGCCGAGTGATTCAGCTAGTGAATTAATAATATTAAAGCATTAACATGCGTAACTAAGTTTCGAAATTTTAAAATGTACGGATGAGATACAAGAAAGTTTTGAGATTGGCACATTCAACTAGTCTTTTTTTAGTTAATGATTTTAAATTACAATCATTTTAAATAAATTTTAAATTAAAAAAAATGTGATAAGTTCTATTATGTGATTTTATTTACACATAATATGGTTAACCATCACAAAAAATTCAAAATTTTAATTAAATAAACAATTAGTTTTCTTTAAATGTGAGTCTGCATCTTAAGAATGAATCTGCCTTTTTTTTCATTCCAGTTACAAATAACAGAACAAAAAATTAAGACTCAACATCAACACAAAAAACTACACAGTAATTTATTTACAGAAGGGAATTTTTAATAAAATATAAAAAAAAATTAAAGCGCTTTATTATTATATTCAGTTATAGAATTTCTAATTATCGATTTAAACATTACTAATAAAGAGAAAAATCATCACATATTTAGTCATAGCGAACCTATTTATATGATAATGTTTGTGCGTGTTGTTTAAATTGCTGCAAAAAATCATATTTGCTCTTTTAAAAATTAATTAATTTCAAGTTTTAACTTTCGAATGTCTCCTTAAACAAACATTAGATCACAAGAAAATAAAATACAATAAATTGCGCTTTCTTTTCTGAATTTCGGGAAATATTTCAAAAATGTAGTTAAAACAAACATTTGAATTAGAAAGTAATGAAGCCTTATTATTGAACATTTCTTGCCTAGTGACTTTTACTCGACTACAATAACAATAATCTCGCTAATTGAAAAGATAAATCCTTTAAATTTAAATTGGATTACTGCAATAGGAAATCGATTTTAATTTAATGAAACTTGGATTATAAAATGTCTTGGGAATGTTAAATGAGATTAACAGATTACTTGATGGATCAGTTTTATAACGCCGCTCTAATAATGTTTAAAATTATTTCACTGTCTAAACAATTTATATGTACTAGTATATATATATATATATATATATATATATATATATAATGGATAATAGCAGTTTTTCTTGGCAGTTGAACCCCAAAAAGGAATGCATTATGATTATTGTTTAAAGTAGAGTTATAATGATTTTAAATAACCCAATTTTTAAAAGAATTTTAAATTTTAAATTAAAAAATATTATGAGAAGTTTTATGAGGTGATTTTATTTACAAATAATATAGTTAACCGTCACAAAAAAATCCTACATTTTAATTGAATAAATAAAAATTATTTTAAAATGTTACCCGTACCTCCTTAATACATTTATACATCTCCTTTATTATTAGAGATTTACAACTTATAATTGCATCTTAAGAATGAAGCTACTTTTTTTTCATTCCAACTACAAAAAGCGGAGGGAAAATTAAGACTGAAACTAAACACAGTAAACCGCACATCAATTTATTTAGAATTTTGAATATATTTAACAAAATGTAAACCAATTTAAAGCACTTTATTATCAGTTTCAGATATACAATATTTAATTATCATTCTAAACATTGTTAATAATGAAAACAAGAGAAAAATTATCGCATATTTAGCTCGAAAGTACCTATTTGTAAAATAATTTTAGAGTGTTTTGTTTAAATTGCTACCAAAAAAAAAAAGGTTTTTGCATGTGTACATTTTTAAAAATCAAATTGCTTGAAGTTTTAACATTCGTATGCCATCTTAAATAAACATTAGGTCAAAGAAAAAAAAATAATAAATTGCGTTTACTTTTCTGAATGTCGGAAAATATTTCAAAAACGTAGTTAAAATAAATTTTTAAAATAGAACGTAACGAAGGCGTATTATTGAATATTTCTTGCCTAATGAATTTTACTTGAAAACTATAACTATCTCAATCTCTCTAATTGAAAAGATAAATACTTTAAATTTAAATTGGATTACTACGATAGGATTTGGTTTTAATTTAATCAATCAAATATAAAATATCTAGGTAATGTTCAATGAGATTAACAGATTACTTGATGGATACAGTTTTATAACACCTCTGTAATAATGTTTAAATTTATTTCACTGTCTAAATAATTTATAGAATATAGCATATATATAATATATACTAGCAGTATAGCTTTTCTTTAACGGCTGAGTCATTGGTTTAGCACACCAAACTTATGGCAACAGAACTACCAGGGCATACCTAGCCTAGCGTTCTCTGTCTTATGTTGGAAAGGATGCAACTTCAGTACAACATGGAATTAATTCTTGAACCACAACCCTGTGGCAAACATGAATCAAAATCAATCGCTACATTGTAAAAAAAGAAAAAAAAAACAGTAATTCTACGAATGTCAAGTTCCGAAATCTGTATCTTTACTGACATTTTATCTGTACACTCTACAAGAATATATGTAAATGTACAAAACTAATTTTTGTAAATCTACAAAAATCTGTACTTTTACAAACGAAACTATTAAAATTACAGTTATCTTACTACAATTTTGTCTGTAACCTGGATTGTAATTGCATAATATATTCTAGGCATCCCAAGCTTCCTAAAATATTTTCAATAACCTTACAGATTTTTGGAGTTTTAGTGCAAATGTGCATCTTTTACATGATTTTTTGCTGTTGTCGTTACATAAAAACTTCTACGAAACCCAGTTTCCTAGAAAACTTTTAGTAACTTTACATTTTTTTACAGGGTAGAATCAACAGAGTAAAACATTATACAAGATAGGATTCCAAACTGGGTACAATTTGTTCAACGTACCAAGACTCTGCAAACTTAGCTAACAAGGTGTACTCACGTTGAAATAACAGAGTGAAACATTATCCAGGCCAGGGTTCGAACCTGGATCATTGGTTCAATGTACAAACTCTTTAGCTACAGAGCTATCAAAATATACCTATTTTCGATTCAAGTTTTTCCACCGGGCTATGATCAATGAATTTACTCTAACTTGTGCTGCACTTGCAGCGTGTTTGTAAAGAAGTAGAAGTAATATACCTCATATACCTCTAATATACCCCAATAGCTTAACTGGCAGAGTGTTGATGCACTGAGCTGATGACCCAGGTTGAAATCCTGTCTTGGATAAATTTTCACTCTGTTGGTTGTGTTCTTTTTAGCAACGTGAATTAAAATTCACAAATTAAATATCAGATTTAATGTAGATTTATTTTGTTAAATTCTTCTATTAGCTTCCATTCGTATAAAATTTATCAATAAAAACTATTATTATAAATTCCGTTATAAAACTTTAATTATAAAAGTTACCTGTCAAAATTGGTATTTAGATCGAACTACATGAATTGTTTTAGATGAAATTGCATTCAATAATTAACTTTCCTTTGCCAGTTAAATAATGACAAGAATTCTCTAAGACACTTCTCGATAAAGAAAGCCAATCCAAATAAAAAACTGAAATTGATTTTCTTTTATAAATGGACGTTTGTGTACGAAAAAATAATTTAGTTCTGAAAGAGTGAGTTATTCACTTGTAAATAAATCACTTATTTTGTTATATATATATATGCAGTATAGAATCCAAAAACAAGCAGACAAACATACTCGTTTCGATCAAACAATTGGAATTCAATCACCCACGAAAACAAAACATGTAAAAAATTACAAAATTCTTTTAATAAATTAAGCATATTTTTAAAATAATATAAACTGCTTATATTAACATAGTAAATTTTATTATTCATTTTGTTACGTTATTGATAAATTATAGTTAAATAATTAATGATCTAATTTAATTACATTATTGTTTTAATAATACATTACTTTTTACTCGTAAACATAATATATTTTACCGGTTTTTTATGATTAATACTTTATATTTTAATTGTAAATATAAATAAATGAAAAATAAATAAGTTCATGATTAGTTAAAAACCGTGTTTTCCTTCAACAATAAACTAATATCAATAAATGCACTTGAGTGTTTAGTTCAAATGCATAGGTATTAAATATAAATTTTGAAATTATATTTTATAATTTTATTAAAATCGTTCGATATTTTTCCAATAAATAATTTTATTTGCAATTTTAATTTAAGAAAAACTATTTTTATTTTTATTTATATTTCTTAATTCTTAAATACTTCTTCCTTAGCAAATGTTAAGAACAATTAATTAAAATTTTTCTTTTAGGACCGATTAGCACAAAAAAATATATGATGACCTGTGCCCATGCCTTTATATTTTTAACGTGTCTGTAAAGCCATTATTTTTCAAAATGTTCTCTATAAAAATTAATAAAAGTTTAATTCAGTGAAACATCGGCTGAAATTATGTTAACAAAATAGAAAATTTAATTCCAGTTTAATGCAAAATGTTTGTTAATATGATTAAGAATATTTTATACATTAAAATAAATCAACTGGAACATACGCGAGAGTAATATTTTATAAAGCAACAGCTTTAATATTTCGTTTTAAAGATTAAAACTTCAGACATAAATTATTGTAACTATACAATGGAGTTTATTCTTTAAGAAATCAATATAATTATGTTTATGATGTGATCCTTAATACATTATGCTTGTAACTTAAATAACGCGTGAAAGTTGTTGAGCTCGTAGTTTACAAAATTGGTTTGGTATATAAAATCAGTGTATAATGTATCGATTTTTAACGTAAGATAGTGCATGCATGTAATAATGAAATCTTGTAGTGATATTCTTCCTCACTTTGATATACCTCAGTTACATAAAATGATACACAAATGTTTTTTCTACAAAAATACATACACAGAAAATGATATAATATATGAAAATTATGTTTTATATAGAAATTTAATATCTGTGGAACAAAAAGGAAAAAAAATCAGAAGCGGCAAGGTACATCTTTATTAATTTTAGTATAGTTTCATTATTATTGAAATGAGTAACAAAAATAAAATTTTAAAATATTCTATTAATGAATATGTTATCTAAAATTACCGTTCTCTTTTTGAATGGCTAAATTCTATTAAACGAAATGAATACGAATCTCCGATAGCAAAAATCATTGATGAAAAAATATCCTTATTTTACGAGATAAAGGCAAAGTATCATCTTTATTCTGTTGTACAGTTTATAATTGATTATAAGCGAATTTAAAAAGAGTATACACACATCGAAAGCAAAATAAAAGAAAAAGTATAAAAATTCAAACAATTTGGATAACAATAAATAAATAAATAAATAAATGATACAACCAACACAAGCTAATTATTTTACCATGCTTAGTGTGTTCTCAAAATGGTAAATATCTTATTTCTAAAATAAAAAATTAAATAAATATACTGAAAATCTTGTGAATAACAAGGTCATGTTGTGAGAGAGTGACCTTTGGATAAAGGCACTCTAGCATTTTTGTGAGATCGTGACTTCAAGGATTTAATATGCGTAGCGTGGAAGCGACATCTATCCTCTCTTTTACTTTAATTTTCTAGAGCGTGTGTGTCTTCCTCGGTTCTACAGTTATGTCGCGGTTAGAAGCAATATGCAAATTTATCATAGCGACGTCAGTTTGCAGCATATAAATGCTTTGAGTTTGAGTGGTGTGGAGCGGCGCAAGCCAGCTAGGGGGTGGTGAGAAGCAGCGAATTGAATTGAATTGAATTGAGTTATGGCGAATTATTATTAGCCTCCAGTGAATTAGCAACGAGTTTCGAAGTGAGATAGCTAGCAGCGTTTGCCGACTGAGTTCATTCAGAGCGGAGCTATTCGAGAAGTTTGCCGGTGGTAAGAGACAGTTTCATTACGTTGAGTACTTTAAACAATAAAGAGTGTTTTACAGCCACAGGCTGTCTAATAAATATTTTATCTAGCAGTTTATCTGATGTCTTAGTGAGAAGTTTGTTTGAAGTGCTTTGACTCAGTCTAGTGCCGGAGCTGGGAATATATTTATGAATTTAATCTTTTAGTAGCGTGACTAGTTATCGAAATTGACGAACTGCGCTCCACTTCCCCTGAGCACTAACAGTTTAAATAAACTGTGATTTTAACTTATATCTCGAGTTATGTCTGCATTCAACCAGCACACACCCACGACCGTCACAAATGGCACCCAGTATGTGCATCTTTCCGTTACAATGTGATATTAATAAAAGCTCAATGCATGAAACATCTGCTGAATTTAGACTAAGAAAATAGCAAATTTAATTCCAGTTTTCGAAATTATTGTAAAATGCTTGTTAATATGAGGGAAGCTATTTTATACAGTAAAATAAATCACCTGCAATGCACGAAACAGTATTATTTTATAAACCAATAATAAGCTTAAAGATCTCGTATTAAAGAGAAACTTTGGCCTAAAATATTTTAACTATGATAATGAGTTTATTCTTTAAGAAAGCAATATAATTAAACCTATTATGTGATCCCTAAAGCATTATACTTACAATATAAATAATGTATGAGAATTATTTAAAACGTTCTTCAGAAAATTCGTTTGGTATATAAAACCAATGTATAAAATATCGGAATAATAAATGATTCATTTAACACATTAGTGAATGCATATAAACATCAGTAGGGGAAAAATGACAGTCCGACCTCAGGAGGAGGATTGAGGATCGGTGGTGGTGGTGGGCTCCTCCTCCTCAATCCTCCTCCACAGCCCTCCTCCTCAATCCTCCTCCTCCTCAATCCTCCTCCTCAATCCTCCTCCTCAATCCTCCTCCTGGCATCGTCTTATAAGAGAAGGGGTTAAAAAGGGGGATTAAATTTTTTTCGTGAAATTTGAATATTTTATGCTATAAGAGAGGGGTAAAAGGGTGATTAATTTTTTAAGTATACTTCAGTACGAGCGGTTCTTTTGACTGTTGATTAAGAGATGAATGATTCATATTAAATTAAAAATAGTAATTAATTAAAAGGTAATTAAAAATAATAAGTGATAAATAATGAAGGGACTTAGAATTTTTCGAGCGGTGATTTATTAAGACATTTTAATTTAGGAATTTTTAGGTGAGACTTTTGGTGCTGCCATCTAGATTTGCTCGATGGAATTACTGTTTTTCCAAAAAGTTTTGTTGGGGATCGAACGTGCAAAATGCAGTCGTGACTGAATAATAGATTGTTACTTACCGATTCAGCCACGACTGCATATCTCAGAAAGAAAATTTTAAGAAGTGCTTTTTTTCTTTAAAGGGATGACGTCATTATGAGAAACAATCACAGATGTTTTTTCGGTACGCGCGCGCCCCCTATTCTGATATAAATTCTCGCGAAATTTTTTTTAACGTTAGTTGTTACTTTACTGTTGCTGAGTGAGGTCAGTCATTTTAAGTTTTTGATGAGTCAACCCTCTACTGCATCCGGATTGATGATGGACCTCGTACCTAAAGTGGAACCTGTTTCAGATATCAAACCCTCTTCATCAACCCTTTTGATAAAAGAAGAACCTCTTACGGAAGCCTCCTTCGTGTGTGAAACCTGCAACAAATCATTCCTGAAAAAGTTTATGTATGTAAGACATATCAAATTTCATCTTGACGAAAAAGCTTTCAAATGTGAGAAGTGTGATAAAAGTTTCATTCAGAAAAGTGATTTACAACGTCATATCAAGACTCATTCGAAGACGTGTGAAGTGTGCAAAGAAATTTTTTCGCGAAAGGTGGACTTCTTGAAACATCAAAAACTGCATTCACATAATCACCGTAGAGTAACTGTTAAACAGAGAAAGAACCAGAAACAACAAAAAGAGGATCAACGAAGTGTGTTAATTGACCGATTGTGTAATTTACTGCAGCGGGTGTGTCTTTCCTACGAGTCACCGCCGTTATCAGTTTAATCTGCTGTTAGTGTGTTCCTACGATGAAAAGATCTCACGAAGAAGTATTGTCGCCTTGCAAGTATTCACGTTTAGAACCATCTCTGGAAATGAATGAATCCAGATTGCCTTTGGAGACTGTTACCCTGTATGCTGCCACTGACGGTGTGGAACCGTATGTCGATGACGAAATTTCCTTCCCCGATTCCTGCTGCGAATCTGCTATTCTGAATGAATTTTTCATTGACTTTCCGAAATCATCTCTTTCCAACAATGGTGTCTGCATAGATGACTCATCGCAAGAATCCGACGTGTCTGAACAACAAGATGTGTTGCAAACCCCACCGGTGAAAGAAGAAAATTATATTTTTCAACAAGAACTTGGAAACCATATATTTTTAGGACTACAATTTCAGAATGCTCAATACTCTGTTCAAATTAGAGAATTTTCCAGTGAAGGAATTCCCACCGAGAATGGAATCGAACTAGACATTCGCACTTGGTATGAATTCCAGTATAAAATATTTGCGTTTAATTTGAAATATACGAGTTCATCGTTTATCGCCAATAATAAACTTTTAGTTTTAAATGAGGATCAGTCTGTTATGTGTCTGAAAATGTTAAAAAATGAAGGTCTGATCCAATTAAACAATGCTCAACTTGAACAGTTGAAAGAAAAAGCCTATTCATTGAATCGGAAATTAATTCGTCATATGTATGAAAAACATTTACCTGCTTTATTAAAGCAAAACTGTAAATGGACTTCTCAAGAAAATGAATATGTTTTGTGGTCTAAACTGATTTATTGTATCGAGAATTCTATTGTGACTGTTTTTAATCAAATTTATGAATGTACTGGTTGTGTTTTTAGACATCCTAGTGTGAGTTTGCATTCCTGTTTCATGTTAAACAACCGAGAAAAATTTCAACAATTAGGAGACATGATTCTAATGCTTGTTAATTTCGATGATGTCCTATCCATGTTTTTAAAGAATGTAGATTCTGTGAGCGACTCGTTTTTATGTAAACTTAATGTAGAGACTTTTAAAAGTGTATTGTTTCAATCGTTTTAATAAATAGATTTCGTTATATTTCTGTGTCTTTATTTCTTTAAATGTGTGTGTGTGTTTTACTTTAAAAGGGAGGTTCATTAAGATTTATGAAAAATGATAGGAATGAAATACACAAATCAATTAAGAAATGAAATGAAAAAATGAATTAAGACATACTTACTTGAAACACTTGCTTCCTTCACAGTGACTTGACTAGGAATGGAAAAAAATCATATAAGTTCTTATCACTTGGGTTTTTCCCCTTTCGTCATGGTGTTATCAAACCACGTGATCGAGGTTGCCCGGGATATCTTGATTCAACGTCATCAGTGATGTCATGCACCACGTGACTTGATCTTATCAGCTGATAAGATTAAGCGATAATTACAAGTATAAAGCCCTGAGCAGCTCATTAGTGTTCATTCTTTTCGTTGAAGTTAACCTGCTCTTGTTGGATACGTTCTGTTGCTGCTGCTGCTGCTGTCTTCAAAATGCCTTCCATTCACTTTACGGACAATGGATTAAATGTGGAGTACATCAGTGATTTCATCGAGAAACCTCATGCGGATCGTTATTTGTCTGAGTTGCGGACATTACCCTTCTTCAGACCTACTTTCCGTCTGTTTGGAAAAGAGGTTAAGCCTAAATGACTGACCTTAGCCTATGGAGATGCCAATACCAGCTATGCCTTCAGCGGAACCAGTGTGCCCGGTATTCCATGGACTCCCCTGATGATAGAATTGCGTGACAAAGTGGAAAAAGAAACTGCCTGCACGTTCAACTATGTGTTACTTAATTTTTATCAAGACGGGTCAACTTGCATAAACCACCACAAAGATGATGAATCCTGCTTGAATGCTGTCTTCCCTGTTTCAGTACTGAGTTTTGGTGCTCAGAGAACTATTGAATTCAAAAGACCGAATGTGCCTTCGACCTTTATAAAATTAGAACATGGCTCTCTTTATAATATGAATCCACCCAGCAATGAACTGTTCACCCATGGGATTGGAGTAGAACCTTACATAAAAGATGTTCGAATTAGTCTTACCTTTCGACATTTAGTGTCACACCCCCTGGATTTGAAAAAACCAAGACTAGATTTTGCTTCTTTCTCGAAGGATCCTGCATTAAATTTAGACTTGTTTTCTATCTCTGATGATGATGATGATGGACCTATTCACTGCTCGCCGATGAACAGACCTGAACTTGATGATTCGCATAAAGACGAGTGGTTTACCCGAACTTTCAAGGAAAGTTATTATTCAACATCCTGGAATTTAGAATGGTGTACTTTAGCACAAATTGAAATGGATAAAAACTGTAACTTGAAATTGCATATTCGAAATTTCAAAGAAGGTGCTTTCGGTAAACTCTACCCGACAAAAAATGGGGTTGTGATGACTTCAACGACGTTCGATCATTTCCAACAACATGTGACAAAGTTTCACTTTTATTCTGTGAAAGAGTCTTCGGTTTGTAATAATCAACTCATTCTAGCCTTTGTCGATGAAGATTTCTGTCTTCTTCAACAGATATTCAAAACGGATGATAAGAATTTTCATTTCAAACCCAATGGAATTCGCTTATCACGAGATCAATTTTTAAAACTCACTGAATTTTGTTCTGAAATTACAGACTGTTTCATCGATATGTTACTTACACGAGTCATACCTGTTGCAGTCCTTCGAAAATCGGAAAAATGTATCCATTCCCATATAGACTCTGATTCTGCTAAGAAAAACTTTTTATCCTGCTTAAACTCTGAAATTGAACGATCATTGGATCGTGTTTTCGAGTGTTTTGGATGTCAAATAGGCCAAAATTCCCAATTGGATCACTCATGTTTAACAATTGGATTAAGAGAAAAATATCTCATGTATAAAGACAGTGCCCTTTTGAACTTTAATGTCTACCAATTTGTGAAGAATGTAACTAATCAATGTGTATGTCATTTTTCGCATGCATTTTTTGCTAGTTTAAAATCAGACTTTTATAAAAATTATTTGGAAACACTCTTTACCAACAGAGTGAATGAGTTGTAAATTTTCTTGAATAAAAGAATTTAAGTTTAAATTTTTTTCTTTGTCATTATTTACCACACTTTTTCTCATATTTTTTCTTTCAGCATAAAACTTCTTTATTCATGCTTTTTTAGAGGAAAAAAAAAACCCTGAAAAAGTTGAGACAATATTTTGAACAATCATGATTGATACTAAAGTGTAAAATCTCTTTACGAGAAAAAAAAAAAAAAATCTGAAATTTTTTTCTTTGAGTGTATTTCGAATAATAATACTTATGAAAACTTATTAAAAGACAAGCAATATATGTTTCTCTTTAATCTGTTTTTAGTTCTAAAAAAATTAAGTCTTGAGGTAGAGAGTAGATAATAAAGAGAAAGTTGAAATATTTTTCGAAAGGATAGTTCTTGAAATCTGCATTTTCATTGTGAAAAAAAGTTTTAGTTAGAATAATTTTAGTGTAAAGGAATGTTATTATTATTAAAATCTTATAATGAACAGTTTTATTATTGTTGAAGTGAATCAGAAATCATCCTTAATGAATTGAAAAGAAGATTAATTATTCTTTCATTTAGACTTTTACATTCTAATAATAATAATAATTATTATTATTTTTACTAATAACATACCAAAGATTTAATTTTCAATCACTCATTAAGACTTTGACTTACACTCTTATAATTATTTTTAAAAAAAATAGAGAAAAGGATTTTGCAAATTAACATTTCACCTAGCAAGCTTAATTTTAAAAAAAAGGGGAAAGAAGGATTTTTTTTTTTTTCTTATCAAGTCTTTTAATTAAAATAAATTTTTAATGAATACTATTTGAATTTAGACTTATAAATTAAAGAAATGTATTTATTACTGTTTTCACCTAGAGAAAATTTCGTATATGTTCATATCAGTTATGATTCATCGATAAGCAACCGTTCGGGAAATCCCTTATCAGATAGAGATAAGGTGATTCACGCAGCGATGATATAAACGGACTGCAGATCATCTCCAGTTCAGTCGATATTTTTTTCCTCTAGTGATTAAGTGTGTTTATTTCGGTGAGAATTTGTCTTTATTTTGTGCGTGTGTCTGCAATCAAGTTATGGATTCCTCATCAAGTAATCAAAGGTCTTCAAATTCTTTTGACGAGGTATGTTCATTTTTAGAGTATTTTTATTATTTGATGTGAAGTGTTTGTTCGTTTTTAAATAATTTTCTTGGTATAGTAAATATTTTTTCATAGAATGATTTTATTTATGTCATTGATTTGATAGTATAATTTTTAAAGCAGAATGTTAAACATAAATAACGTAAATGCTTTTTATATAGTATGTTTTTAAAATGAATCATTTAGATGGGGAATATATTAGAATCTTCTTAAATTAAAAATAATTTTTATAAGATGAGAGCAATGCTAATTTAGAATCTATATTTTTAAATTTAATTTTGGGAAATATATATCTTAATGATTTTATTTCGTGGAAATATTTTTAAAAGCTTTGTTGAATGATATTATTTCTTTATTATTTACTACTTGCTAACTTTTGAGGAATCTTTATTTTTAAATGTAATTTTGGGAAATATATATCTTAATGATTTTATTTCGTGGAAATATTTTTAAAAGTTTTGTTGAAGGATATTATTTCTTTATTATTTAATACTTACTAACTTTTGAGGAATCTATATTTTTAAATGAAATTTTGGGAAATATATATCTTAATGATTTTATTTCGTGGAAATATTTTTAAAAGTTTTGTTGAAGGATATTATTTCTTTATTATTTAATACTTGCTAACTTTTGAGGAATCTATATTTTTAAATGAAATTTTGGGAAATATATATCTTAATGATTTTATTTCGTGGAAATATTTTTAAAAGTTTTGTTGAATGATATTATTTATTTGTTATTTAATATTTGCTGACTTTTGAGGAATCTATATTTTTAAATGTAATTTTGGGAAATATATATCTTAATGATTTTATTTCGTGGAAATATTTTTAAAAGCTTTGTTGAATGATATTATTTCTTTATTATTTAATACTTGCTAACTTTTGAGGAATCTATATTTTTAAATGAAATTTTGGGAAATATATATATCTTAATGATTTTATTTCATGGAAATATCTTTAAAAGTTTTGTTGAAGGATATTACTTCCATGTTATTGAATACTTGCTAACTTTTGGGGAATCTATATTTTTAAATGTAATTTTGGGAAATATATATCTTAATGATTTTATTTCGTGGAAATATCTTTAAAAGTTTTGTTGAATGATATTATTTCTTTATTATTTAATACTTTCTGACTTTTGAGGAATCTTTATTTTCGAATTGCTAGTTTGAAAAGAGCTTTGTATAATTTTTTATACTTCTCACAATTAAGTATGTTTATTACAAAACTTATGTGTAAAAGAGGAAATTAAAACTTTATTTTAAAGAATATATTTGAAACAATTGTTATTTGGTTGCAAATTTTTAATCCAATTTGCAGACCTTTATAAGAATAATAGTTTAATATTTTTGTTATATCTGCCTTTAATATTATATTTAAAATTTATTTGAAATTTAAAGTATATTTCCTTTTGCTTGAATATTTAAAACCGTTTTCACATTACTTTAAATTCTTTTAAACTTTTTAAGTATTCTAATTAAGCAATCTTTGTTAATTCCGTTAATTAGTAATGTTATCTTGTAATGACTCATCGTGGGAAACCCCATGACGTCATAGTTGGAAAAACCCATGATATCAGAGATCTGATAAGATAAGCTTATCTAATGAATCAGATAAGCGTACTGACCTGGGTCCGCGAGATCATTCTTATATTAGTTGTCCTAGAGACTACACGTTATAATTAGTGCTCCAAACAGTTTATATTATTAATCTTTTTGAAAAAAAAAAAAATAAAAAAGATGAATTCGCTCCCCATGGATTTCAATTCAGATAATCAAAGTCAAGTAAGATTATTTTGTAAACCCTATATTATTGCATATTTTAACGTGGTTTTCTTTTGTAAATGATTTTCACCTTTTCTTCTAATCTTAATATTTCTAAGCGATTAAGTTTTCAAACTCTCTCTTAATGAAACTTTTGAAATACTTCTAGTTATACTCATTTTTCCGAGAAACCTTTTCAAAATTAAACTGTTCTTTTGAAATAATACTATTTTTCTGTTTGAATTTATGTTATTTTTCTTATATATGTGTATATGTGTGAAAAGCAAATTTCTTAACATAATGAAAATGTATCTATTTTTAAATGAATTGAATGAATATCTTAAGTTTGATGACTGTGGTAATTTTTTTAAAACTTCAATCTATTCAAAAAGATTAAATAATCAATGTTAAATATTTTATTTTGTATGAATTTGTTTTTCGTGGAAAATATTTTATTCGTGTTATGTGTATTTGTGTTAAAAATTCACTTTTCATGTTTATTTAGAATGCATTTCTATTCTTTAATAATATTCTCTATCAACTTATTTCTAATATAAAATGCTTTGATGAGTCATCCTAAAAATTTCATAACGTTAAAATTAATGATTGAAAGTGCTTCTAACATGAATTATACTCCGTTTGAAAATGTTTTACATTAACTTAAATGTGTATTTAATATTTAACCTAAAAGGGTGTTTTATAGAAATTTATTTTAAAATTTTATAACGTTAAAATTAATGATTGAAAATACTTCTAACATGTGTTATACTCCGTTTGAAAATTTTTTACATTAACTTAAATGTGTGTTTAATATTTAACCTAAAAGGGTGTATTAAAGAAATTTATTTTCATTCTACTAATCATGTAATGTGTCAGTCAAAAAGCTTCTAAATTTGTTGATTGGAAAAAGTGAAAAGTACTTCTCGTAAAAATGTTTTCTTAAAAAAGTATTAGATATGTGCGAATGCATGACTCATCCTTTCATAAGATTTTAAAAAATATGGATTTATTTCAAAGTTTTAATGAAAAATTTTTAAAAGCAATGTATGTTCGTACATGCATGTTTAAACAAAATTGATGAGTCATCTTTTAATAGAGTGATTTTTTTAAAAGTCAAAGTTTTAATATGTTTACACCCTTCTCAAAGTATGTCCTATGTATAAAGTTTAATTAAAATATAATTTTTCACGAACAATATCCTAAGAAAGAATATACTAAAAATTTAGCTTTGTATTTGTGTAATTTTTTTACCCCTTTACGGAAATGCTGTTTTCATGTATAAACAAGAGGATGACTCATTCTCTAATTTCGAATAAACGTAGTGACTTTATTTTGATCGAGTGAAAAAGTTATAAACACTTTGGTTTAGTTTTCTAAAATTAAAATCTATGGGTTTTATTTAAATGCATTACTAAGTGTAAGAAAGAGTAAATTTTAAACTTTAACTATATTCTTTTATAAATAAAGCTTTCTTCCTACCTTTTAAAAGTGAATGTTTTAATCAGTTTTCGAATGACTTATTCACGTAAAGGATGTTAAGGGTAATTTTCTTGTTATTTAGTGGAATATGGAATTTTCACCGAGTAAAATCGAGCTGATTGATAGGATTGAAATTGCCGCTCTAAAAGAGATGGATAGGAAAAATCAATTGAAACAGGTATTTTTTATTTATGAAGAAAATTAATCAATTTTTATGTGTTTTAATTAAAAACGTACTATCTAAAATTTTGTAATCTTATATATATTAATGATTTTAAACTTACTATTTAAAATTTAGTAATCTTATATAAATTAATGATTTTAAACTTACTATTAAAAAATTTGTAATCTTATATAAATAAATGATTTTAAACTTACTATTAAAAATTTTGTAATCTTATATAAATTAATGATTTTAAACTTACTATTAAAAATTTTGTAATCTTATAAAAATTAATGATTTTAAACTTACTATTTAAAATTTTGTAATCTTATATAAATTAATGATTTTAAACTTACTAATAAAAATTTTATAATCTTATACATATTAATGATTTTAAATTTTAAAATTTATGAAATAAGTGTTAACGATAATAGAAAAAAATGTAGTTTTAATAAAATGCTTAGCTATTTGTTCTTAAAAGAAATTGTGGTATAACCTTTTGTGGGGGTATATCTTTTTCAGCAGGAAATTTCTCAAACATTAAAGGATGTGATCTCCACTACTAAGTCCCAAACAGTTTCTTCCAAGGTATGTAAATATTTTTAAAAGACTATCTAAATTGAATATTATGTATAAAAAAGTTATTTTAAAAATTCATTTAAAGTCTATTATAGTGTTAAAAGTTATTTTTAAACTTGTTTAACTAAAACTTAAAATTTATTTAAGAAAGTTTTTTTTTTTTTTTAACTGAAATAAATTGTAAGCATTTTTAATGAAGTTTCTTTTAAACTTTAAGTCGAATATTTTAAACTTAATCTTAAAAACTCAAAGTTTGATTTTATAGTAGAAGACCCTTTTTTAAAAATGAAACTCGAGATATTCAAACTGGTTTGTAAAGCGAGGTTGAATTTATTTTCAGGATGAGCATCTCTGCAAGGAGTGCGGGAAATCTTTTTCCCGTAAAGACAATTTAAAAAGGCATGAACTCATCCACACCAGACTTGGAAAAAAATCGGATGTGGCAAAGTCTGAAGCTGTTCCATCAACATCAAAGGTAATTTTTTTCTTTTCAAGTATATTCTATAACTTTTACAGGCTAAAAATAGGTTTTTAAACAATTCTTTTTTAAAAACTTTTATGAGTCTTTTAATTTTCATGAGAAAGATTCAACATTTAAAAGGGGAAACTATTTTGATAAATTTTAAATTTTAATGTTTAGGGAATTTTTATTCAAATGAAATAAATTTCCTGTTTTAAACAGTTTTAATTTTAGTATTTGGGGAATATTTAAGTTTTTATTAAAAGAAAATAAATATTTTAAAAGGCTTAAATTAAAAATGTTTTTAAAAAGTAAAATAAGAAATGAACAAGGGTTTTTCTTCTTTTACAGGATGTGCATAAATGCCACATGTGTGAGAAATCATTCGCACACGCAACCAGTCTGAAACGTCATCAACGTACCCATGAAAAAGAAGATTCCTCGACTTATACGTGTGAGATTTGCCAAAAGTGCTTTTTGAGAGTGGATAATTTTCTTCGCCACAAGCAATCTCATTCTGAAGAAGACAGTCGTTTCAAGTGTAATATTTGTGAGGCTGTATTTACACGAGGGGACAATCTGAAGCGACATTTAGTCTCGCACGAAAATCCCAATTATTCTTGTCGCGAGTGCGGTGAAAAATTCTCCAGAAAAGAGCATCTAAGCCATCATACACGCGTCAGCCACAGTAACACGTCAAACTTCGTTTCTGTAAAAAAGCCAAGACTTGACTCTAAAACACCAAGAAAAAATCAAAAGCGAGTGGATTCATTAAACGTCTTTCGAAGCATATTTTTTGACGGTGAAGAGGAAGAAGACTATATTTATGACATCACCACCTTCTTCGAAAGAAAAAGAAAAGAACTCTTAGATTCCCTGGACGAGGCCATTGACGAGAAAAAATCTATCAAATGGAGACTATTAATTAAAGTGCTCCTTGAAAAAACATCTGCTGGTGGGGAAAGTGAATCACTATCCACATACTTCTCATCATTAACTTATCAAGAATTCACCAACGATTATTTAGAAGAACATCTGGATGAAGCCCATAAGAAGATTATAAAAAGTTTCGAAAAATTTTTACAGAGAGGTTCTGGGTGGGTACTCAAACATGTCCAGCATTTGGAACTGAAAATTTGCAACTATCAACCACTCAAGGGAAGCAGTTACTTACAGCTTCCACAAGATCTCAAAGGCAAGGAAGCTATTCTGAATATACAGAATTTTGAAGACCAGAAATGTTTATTATGGTGTCTCCTCGCCCATCAAAGGAAGCTAAACCGCAAAGAACATCCTAATCGAGTAAATAACTACAAGCCTTTTGAATATACCTTGAATATGAATGGAGTAACCTACCCAGTACCTTATACGAAAATTCCACTCATCGAAGCCCAAAATAATCTTCGGATTAATGTGTTCGGTTACGAGGAGGGAGAACTATATATTTTACATGTGTCAGAGAAGACAAACACAGACGTGATTAATCTCCTTTTGATCAGCAATGGCGAAAACACCCATTATACGCTGATCCGTGATTTTTCACGTTTCATGAATCATCGTACAAAACATAATGGCAAAGCTTTCTACTGTTTCCGATGTCTCCATGGCTTTACTCGTGAAGAACTCCTTCAAGACCATGCACCGTATTGTTGTAAACAATCGTCCCAAGTTGTAAAAATGCCTGAGGAAGGTGAAAATATCTTAACATTCACAGGAACCCATTTACAAGCACCAGTTCCATTTATAATTTATGCTGATTTCGAATCCCTCCTCGTGCCGATAGTCACCACCGAACCCTCCAATACTAAGTCTTTCCAAACTGAAACGGCACAACATGTCGCTTGCGGATATGCATACGTTATTGTGGGCTCTGACGGTGCTATCTACAAGCATGCTAAAGTGTATCGAGGCGAAAATGCCGTTTGTGAATTCATCAATGATTTGATGGCTGAAAAAGATGAATTGCAGCAAAAACTTATGACCATCGCACCTATGCGTTTAAGTGAAGAAGAAGAAAAATCGTTTCAAGAGGCAACAGAATGCTGCATTTGTCGGAAGGCCCTGGGAGAGAAGCGAGTTCGAGACCACTGTCACATATCATCAAAGTACAGAGGAGCTGCTCATCCCTTCTGCAATTTAAATTATAAGCAGTCGAAAGTTATCCCAGTGGTCTTCCACAATTTAAAAAAATATGATGCCCATCACATTATGAAGAAGCTAGGCTGCTATCCCAATTTTCACATCGATGTAATCGCTGCCACTTTGGAAGATTATATAACTTTCAAACTAAAAGAAAAGACATCTTCCATCCAATTTTCCTTCTTAGATTCTCTTCAGTTCTTGCCGACGTCCTTGGATAAACTCACAGCCAATCTGCAACAGGATGACTTCAAAATTTTAAAGAAACATTTTCCTTCAATAGACTTATCCTTGCTCACTCGAAAAGGAGTGTATCCATATTCATATTTTTCATCGTTTAAGAAATTTGATGAAGATCATCTCCCCCCACCAGCAGCCTTTTTCAATAATTTAACTGAAGAATCTATAAGTGAAGATGATTACAAGCATGCAGAAAACATTTGGTCCACTTTCCAGATGCAAACCCTTGGTGATTATCACAATCTTTACGTGAAAACCGACGTGTTACTGTTGGCTGACGTGTTTGAAAATTTCCGGGGCTTGTGTAAACAATTCTACGATATTGACGCAGCCCACCTCGTCACTTCACCAGGTTTGTCTTGGCAGGCCTGTTTGAAGATGACGGGGGTGGAATTAGAATTGCTCACTGACGTAAATATGTTACTATTCGTCGAACAAGGAATTCGTGGTGGCGTGTCGCAGATTTCCCACAGGTTTGCGACCGCCAATAATACACAAGTCCCAAACTACGACCCAAATGAAGATACGTCCCATATCCTCTACTGGGACGCTAACAATTTGTATGGCTGGGCTATGTCCCAAAGTCTACCATACGGAGGGTTTCGGTGGTGTGAAGATATCAATTTTTCAACAGAGGACATTTTAAAAATCAAGAAAGATTCTTCTATTGGATATATATTTGAAGTGGATTTGGAGTACCCTAAATCCCTTCATATATCACACAACGAATATCCACTCGCGCCTGAAAGACTGACCGTGGAAGAAAAAATGCTCTCACCCTATGCGAAGAGTTTGCTGGAGAGGGAATTTAAGGGTACTCCCAAACTTATTCCAAATTTGATGAATAAAGAAAAGTACATTTGCCACTATCGCAATTTACAGTTATATTTACAGTTGGGACTCAAGCTGCAACATGTACATAAAGTGCTCCAGTTCAACCAATCCCCTTGGCTTAAAGAATACATCGATTTCAACACCGAAAAACGGAAGACAGCCACTACCACTTTTCAAAAGGATTTTTTCAAACTCTTAAATAACAGCATTTATGGAAAGTGTATAGAAAATCTCAGGAAGCGAAGAAATGTAGAGCTATGCAATACTTCCGCAAGATCTGAAAAGCTGGTAGCATCACCCTTCTTCAAATCATTCAAGATATTTGATGAGGGTCTGACGGCGGTTGAAAGGCAGAAACCCAGTATCTTAATGAACAGACCCATTTACGTCGGATTCACGATACTGGAGTTGTCTAAGGTTTTAATGTATGATTTCCATTATAATTTCGTAAAAAAAAATTATAGTGGCAATCGTTCATTGCTGCTTTTCACCGATACCGACAGTCTCACATATCTCATCAAGACTGAAAACCTACAAAGGGATTTGGCACTCCACAGCTCCGAATTCGACTTTTCTGATTATCCCCAAGATAACCCTCTTTATTCCACAGTGAATCGAAAAGTTTTGGGGAAGTTTAAAGATGAGTTGAATGGAAGAGCTGTCCACGAATTTGTAGGTTTAAAGTCTAAGATGTATTCCATCAAGACTTGTGATGAGGAGAAGAAGAGAGCCAAGGGGATCTCCACAAGAATTGTTCGAAAGAAGCTTACTCATCAAGATTATGTAAATTGCCTTAAAGACCAGAAAACAACATTTGAAGTCCAAACCAGAATCGGGCAGCGATTACATACATTATATTCTTTGAAGCAAAATAAGAAATGTCTCTCGCCCTTTGATGACAAACGATATATATTAGAAGATGGGATAAGCAGCTTAGCTTACGGGCATTGGCAAATACCCAAAACATAAATGAAAAAAAGTTTACAAGATGTAAAAAAAAAAAAAAAAAAAAAAAAAAAATCTTACAAAAAGTGAAAAAAAAAAAAAGTTCACAAAAAGTGAAAAAAAAAAAAAAGTTTACCAAAAAAAAAAAGAAGATATCAAAATCTTCAAAATGTGTGTGTGTGAATGTGAGTGTGTAAATCTGCCATTCACTGCTTATGACTAGACAATGTCTTAAGCAGAGAATGCCGGTCCCAAGCCCGGATAAAAGATGAGGGCACACTCTTCCAGATATGAAATTCAAAAGGTAGTATTCTTTTCATTAATCTTTTTTAAATGAACAACAGTAAAATTCAATTGAAAAAATTACCACATTAAAATAATCTATCATACTACAGCATGCCGAAATAATTAAAGTGGTCTTCATTATTTTAAATTATTATTTGAAATTAATTTTAATGATTCATTTGTTAAATTGGATTAACTTTTACACTTGACTCAAAATAAATTTAAACTGTTGAAAATTTTAAAGTTTAAATTATTGAAAATTTCTTAATAAATCACCGCTCGAATCACCCTCATACTGGAGTATGTTGAAAAAATTTCACTCATAATTTTTAATTACTTTTTAATTAATTACTATTTTTAATTTAATATGAATCATTCATCTCTTAATCAACAGTCAAAAGAACCGCTCGTATTGTAGTATACTTAAAAAATTTATCCCCCTTTTACCCCTCTCTTATAGCATAAAATATTCAAATTTCACGAAAAAAATTTAATCCCCCTTTTTAACCCCTTCTCTTATAAGACAACCTTGAGGAATGAGGAGGATTGAGGAGGAGGGTTTAGGAGGAGGAGGGTTGTGGAGGAGGAGTGAGGAGGAGGCTTGAGGAGGAGGTTTGAGGAGGAGGAGCCCTCCTCCCTCCTCCGAGCCTCACGCCTCCTCCCGGGGCCGGACTCTCAATTTTCCCCTACTAACATCTTGTAATGATATTTTCTCTCACTTTTATATACCACAGATATAAAAATGTATATATACATAGAAGTTTTTAGACAACAATACATATGTAGAAATTGACAAAATATATGAAAAAATATGTCTTGCACAAAAATTTAAGTTGAAGTAAAAAAGAAAGAAACAGTAGCGGCAAAGTATACCTCTATCAATTTAAATATAGTTTTATGATTATTGAAAACAATCACAAAAATAAAATTTAGTAAATATATAATTAATTAATGTTGCTTTCATTAGCAAATTTAATTCAATTTTTTTAAATTAAAATATGTTGATATTCAATTTTTTTAAATGTAAAATATTTGTTAATATGCATAAAACTACTTTATATTTTAAAATAAACCAACTGGAATACACGCAATAGTGATATTTTTCAAAATAATAGCTTTAATATTTCGTTTTAAAGATTAAAACGTCAGCTTATGGAATTTATTCTTTAAGAAAGCAATATAATTAAGTTTATGATGTGATTCGTAATGCATTATGCTTACAACATAAATAACGTGTGAGAATTATTTAGCTCATACTTTAGAAAATTTGTTTCGTGTATAAAATCAGTGTGTAAAATATCGAAATAATGAAGAATTTATTTTAGCTATATTATTTAACATAAGTTAGTGCATGCATGGAAACATAAAGTCTCGTAATGATATTTTATCTCACTTTGATATAATACAGTTATAAAAAAGTATATACATAGATCAGCGGTTCCCAATCTATGAGTCGAGACCCAATGCTCGGTCACAGTGAGTGTTTTGGTGGGTCGCGGAAGAATCGAGATTTGTCCATGCCTTTATATATTTTTTACATGCCTATAATGCCATTTTTTTTATAATTTTAAAGCTTAATAGAATAAAGCATCTGCTGAAATCAGGTTAACAAAATAGCAAATTCAATTCCAGTTTTCAAAATTAATGTAAAATGTTTGTTAATATGAGTAAAACCACCATATGCATTAAACCAAACCAACTGAAATACACGCGAGAGTAATATTTTATAAAATTACAGCTTGAATATTTTGTTTTAAAGATTAAAATGTCGGCCATAAATTATTGTAAGTGTGCTATGGAATTTTTTATTTGCGAAAGCAATACAATTTAGTTTATGATGTGATCTGTAATGCACTATACTTGCAACATAAATAACGTGTGAGAACTATTTAGCTCGTACCTTAGAAATGTTGTTTCATATAAAAGAGTCCTTCCGACAGTACCAGGAGGAAGAGGTAGCTTTCATATACCGTATTTATTTATTTTAAATTAAGTTATATTATTCAAACATACGAAGCTCAAATTAGTCGATCCTGATTATATAAGATTGAATACTACTTCTTGTCAATAATGAATATTAATGTGGACTTTTAGAAATTAGTCATGTTTTATTCAAGCTGTTTTTATTTTAAGGGATTTATAAGTTTGCCAAATTCTACGATATCAAGAAGTGCATGCCATTTTAAATCAACATTATGGATAAAACCAACCAATGAGCTTGGTCGAAAGCTTAATTCATGTGCGCATGCTTACTAATATCGATATCGATTAATCGCTATCGCGGGCAAATTTATTTTTATTTATTTTTTAATTTAAATGGCCGGCATTTTGAAACAAGATGGCGGATGGTGCTGGCCAATGAACTCGGTCGACAGTTGTATGTACTATGTACATACCAAGTTTCATTTAAATCGGTTCATAAAAACTATAGTTACAACATGACAAAAATAATCAGATATATGTATATATATATATATTTATATATGATGTCAACATTTGAACAGAGGATAGTTTTGGGGTCTGGGGGTCATGATCGGTGAAAATGGAAGTGCTTTCCTCCGACGCTGCAATAGGTAGCTTTTTACTTTTTGTAATGAAAGCTACCTAAAATCAGTATGTAAAATATCGAAATAATAACGAATTTATATTCACCATTTTATTTATTATAACTTAGAGTATGCATGTAAAGATGAAATCTTCTAATGAATTTTTTTCTCAATTTTATATACCCTAGTTATAAAAAATATATATATAGTTGTCTTTTTTTGACAGCGATACATGTGTAGAAAATGACAAAATGCACGAAAAATACGTTTTTCATTGAAATTTAATTTTAGACAGATGTTCTGACCTAAGGTAGCTGAAATCTTACATTTTGAATGGTTTTCATATGAAAATTGACAAAAACTTGCATCCCTTCTTCAGAGTAGAGCATGAATTATCTATTGAAGAAGACATAATTTTGACAGGCTCATATGTATTTAGTCCTCCATTGTTTAGAAAATTCATCCTAGATGTTATTCCGTTAAAAAATTAAGTTATATTATGTAAGATAATTCTTTTACTTTAGATTCTTAATTATTTAATTTCAATTTCAAATGTCTGTACAATTTCCTGCTTATTCAGTATTGCAAAATTATATTCCAAATAGTAGTAAAATAGCAATTAAAGTGGTTTGGTGTAATAACGCCAGGCGGGGTAATAACGCCAACTGCTAATATTTTGTATAATTATGAAATAATCTGGTAAATGACACCCATATGTTCTGCGCAGAAGGGTTTTGAGTCATATAAATCGCAAAAAACAGCTTCAAGTTAATTTGTTTCATTTTTAGGTCTTATTGTTTTTACAAGCAACTAAAATTAACGCTTGATCTAAAATTTGCGAGTTATGTTTTGTGATGTGAAGACTATATTTTATCCGGAAATACTTTGTTAATTACATAAATTTGTAGTAAATTTCATGGACTTTCAAAATGTTGTTGGAGATTTTGGATATTTTTTCGAGATAATTTGTAATTTAAAATGTACAGCGCAATAACTATAACGGGGTAATAACGCCAATCCTTGGCATTAATACCCCGGTTGATTCCCTAACAGTGGCCGAGCTACATCCCAAATACTCATTCAAATAAACACAGTTAAAACTGTGCAAAGTTTCTAATAATTCTATTTAAGCTGTCCTTTTTAAGCAAAAAGAAGCTCACGGTCTGATATTCTTTTGCCTCATCCTTCCCCCCCACACCACACCTTTTTTTTTCTTACACTTTCACAAAAAATTGAACATTTTCAATAGCTTAGGATGCAATTTGTCAATTTCTAAGTTTGTAGAGTTTGTATTTTTAGAATTGGGCAATCTTCATGCAATTATTCCATCTTATTTTATAGTTTTGTTTGCATGGCGTTATTACCCATATAGATGGGTAATAACGCCAAATAGCATTGGTCAAGAAATCAACCATTACATTTTATGAATACATATCTGTTAAATTATTTTTTTATATAGATAGTGAATGAGTTGCTGTATTAAATCATAAATTTGTTTGAAAAATACAATCTAAAACTGAGCCGTGAAAATTGGTAGAACCTTAACGTGGCGGTATTACCCCAGGGTACCTTAGTATTTATTAAATCCTGTATTCTGGACCTTCATTTTAATGTAGAAATATTTTCATATTTTACAAATTTTAAAGTTATTTTCCAGAAATATAACACTGCGAGTTAAAATGTAATATTATTTTCTTAAAAAACTTTAAAAAAAGTCCTACTGAATTTTTTACAGATGCCGAGTTTAAAAGTGAAATAAAAGACAATTCTGAGATTTCAGCACCTGAGTCCCAATTGATTTCCCGTACATGTGAAGCCGTGCTTTTTTAATATTTTTTCTCACAGAAGAAGAAAAATAGATCTTCTAAAGGAATGAATGCTTTAAAAATTCACAATAAATCGAAGTTTTTTCAAAATAAATACTTCCAGATACATACTACGCTGTTAAATTAAAACAAAACGTTGTTAATTTTTTTTTTACTAAATGAAGTACGCACAAATTCTATACGTGAGTATACTATAATTAGTCTTTATGACGTCATTAAAATAAATAGAATATTATAAGGGTTTTTCAAAAAAGTTAATGCGAGTTTGATTACATTATTTGTTGGAGATAAGAAAGCAATACAAATTAAAATATTATTTAAAACATTATGCAAAATAAAATTTGGGCATTCTTCAAACAATCCAGAAATGAATTTGCAGATGCAAATACGCATTTTTAGATTGGTTTGTAGTTATGTAAGTACGAAGCACCTATAATCGGCGTCCTATAATCCGTCCGTCCGTCGAATTGGACATATAACACAGCAAAAACGGTTTATAATTTAAAAAATACAATTATTGAATAAATTTGTCGATTCATATGAAAGTTTATGAACATCGCATGTATAGATAACTACAGAGACAATCAAAACAATTCTGTTACATTACCGCCAATGAAAAAAAAAAAACAACCTTAAAATGCATTTGAATGATGCTACACATTTTCGAACATAATAAAATTTATATGCATCTATGAAGTATAGACTAAAATATACTTTCTCTACAATATGTGAAGCGAAATAACATTTTTTATTAATTTATAGGATCACAGAATACACTATCTACCAAAAAGTATTTGTACACTTTCAGTTTTTGACATTTTGTCAAATATTTAAAAATATACTGGTCGGATTCTTCTGTAACTTCAGAAATATAATGATTATGTTTCACTTTATATTTATTTACATTCATTTGTTAAGCGGGTAATTAGGGGGCCGGCAAAAAAACAAAGAATAATAGAAATATTTGGGATTGCCCTGTACATGAAAATGCACGAAACGACTTATCGCTTTAGAATACAAATATATGAATACAGTAGAATATGTACACTAATTTTTGTGAGAATAGCATGTATATTTATGGCGATAGAGCGATTTTTTTGAAAAATTCAAAAAATTCTGGTATGTTTTTTGTTTATATCATAGAGGGTTTTTGACCAAATTTAACGCAAATTTCAGAAAAATTGGCAAAATCTATTAAAAAAAATATAGCGCAATTGGAATATAAATATATTTAATACGTTATGAAATATGAGTAGTTTTATGAAATAATTTTTATCTGCGCATGCGCGAACGATAAAAACAATTCTTTTACATCATTTAATAGTCAATTCTATGGAGTAACTTATAAAAAAAATCCAATCAAATATCGTGAAAATTCAAAAAGATATCATTATTATAAGTAAGCTGTTTTTACATTGCTATCTAAAAACGGCTGAATGATAAGGGATTCTCCACAAATTGACATTTTTTATTAACTGACTTTTAGGAAAAAATTAGTACTATTTAATGAATACGATATTGCTGCTAATAAGTATCTTGACACCTGTGATAGAAAAGGAAAAGGGCTTTTATTCTTTTCCATCACAGATGTCAAGATACTTATTAACAGAAATATTGTATTAGATATTGTATACATTAAATACTAATTTTTTCCTAAAAGTCAGTCAATAAAAAATGTCAATTTGTGGAGAATCCCTTATCATTCAGCCGTTTTTAGAGAGCAATGTAAAAACAGCTTACTTATAATAATGATATCTTTTTGAATTTTCACGATATTTCATTGGATTTTTTTTATAAGTTACTCCATAGAATTGACTATTAAATGATGTAAAAGAATTGTTTTTATCGTTCGCGCATGCGCAGATAAAAATTATTTCATAAAACTACTCATATTTCATAAAATATTTAATATATTTATATTCCAATTGCGCTACATTTTTTCTACTGCATTTTGCCAATTTTTCTGAAATTTGCGTTAAATTTGGTCAAAAACCCAGCATGATATAAACAAAAAACATACCAGAATTTTTTGAATTTTTCAAAAAAATCGCTCTATCGCCATAAATATACATGCTATTCTCACAAAAATTAGTGTACATATTCTACTGTATTCATATATTTGTATTCTAAAGCGATAAGTCGTTTCGTGCATTTTCATGTACAGGGCGATCCCAAATATTTCTATTATTTTTTGTTTTTTTGCCGGCCCCCTAATTACCCGCTTAACAAATGAATGTAAATAAATATAAAGTGAAACATAATCTTTATATTTCTGAAGTTCCAGAAGAATCCGACCAGTATATTTTTAAATATTTGACAAAATGTCAAAAACTGAAAGTGTACAAATACTTTTTGGTAGATAGTGTAGTATTCCATTGTATAATGATAAATGCGGAAGCATTGTTTAGACGCGTTTTCATTATACTTAATATTTTGTGAAATTGATATACATTGCTGAGGTTTATTTCATGTTTAATAGAAAGCAGATAGTATTTACAGGGACACACAAAAGATTTCAGCTACTATACTGTAGCCGAAGTTTTAAATATTTTTAAAACGTCGTTGTCGCACACACGCACCACATTCTTTACGCTTGACGGGCGATTTCAGACTTGTAATATTCCATTTCCTGATGGATTTGGCAGATTTTGGATTTATATATTTAATATATATATATATATATATATATATATATATATATATATATGTTTATACATATGTATATACATACCTAATTTAAAACTAAGTTTTCACCAAATTGGCTTTAGAAAAAAAAATCGCGCCAATGGTTTATGTGACACCTGTGCCAAACTACAACTGTGCCAAAATTTGAAGTGGGTAGCCCAGAATTGTTGATAAAATTCACATGACTTAGGCTTCTATTATAAAGATAATGATGTTTGCTGGTTTAGCTATATATAAGCAAAATTTTTTGTATTATAATATTTTTTCAGAAATATTTTGTTTGAAAAAGATTTTTTGCAGTTTTAACGTAGATTTAGTAATGATAGTTAATTTATTTTTACTACATTTTATTTATTTTTTAGTCCATATAAAGTATTTCAGGCTAATAAATAGTTTTCAAACCGATCGAGAACACTTATTTTTCAAAAGAAGATTCAAGTAATATTAATATTATTCTGTTAAATTGCTATAAACACGAAATATCGCTCATTATTCTATCGTCAATTCTGAATATTCTTCTTAAGTCCGTGGTTATTAATACCATATGTTCATTTGAATAAAGGATATATCCAGTTAATGTTTCATAATGTTTATACAAAAATATTTAATTTGATAAATTTCAAGAATCATTTGGTTTGAATGCATTCAGTAATGACTACTTAAGCTATAAAGTTTCTTCAAAAATGTTATTTATCTGAAATAAAATATTCGGGGTACTTGAAATTATTGGTGATTTCCGTGATTTTCCTAAAAACAGCTTTGAATATTTTATATTTGTCGCTAATTCAATGAGAAAAAATTAGACTTTTTAATATCTCTTGCTTTCAAAAATGAACATATTCCAATATATGCTTTTATTTTAAAAGATTCCCACACTTTCTTTTAGCATTATTTTTTTAACTTTCTTTGAGACTAACGAGTAAAATACTATTGACCACAGACTGAAACTTTTTATTTTAATGTCATAATGTAATTCTTGTTCTTTTTTCTTCCCTTTTGCCACTTAACATGATCCATAATCTTTTGAATGATGTTCTATGGAAAGAATTTCGTGCATTTTGAAATATATATTTATACTAGCAGTTACCCGTGACTTCGTTCACATAACATTTAAAGAAGAAATAATTGATCAATCAAGCAAAATATTTCGATGATGAAAAGCATGCGTAATTAACTTTTTATCGCGAATTTATGGTAAAAAATTTCTGATGATCCCTATTTGCTAATTTTTTTGCTGGTTAAAATTTTCCTTTCAGCGATAAATACTAATAGATAGAAACATTCTTGAGTACTTTTGTTCAGCCCTGTAGTTTTAAAAGTGCCTTTAATACGCGGAAATATCTTTCTAAAATTTAGTTCAAACAAAAATATTCCTTATTACTACCTAAATTACATTTTCAGAAATTATCATCCGAAGACAACCTTGTATCCAGTTCTTTGCGGGACCCTGTATATCATTTTATGTATATACTACAAACATTTCTTAGCTTACTGAATACAGTTCAAAATGAAAATGCATATTTTAAGGTACCCTGGGGTAATAACGCCAGGCGGAGTAATAACGCCAAGTGCTTATATTTTGCATAATTATGAAATAATCAGGTAAATGACACCCATGTGCTCTGCGCAGAAGGGTTTTGAGTCATATAAATTGCAAAAAACACCTTCAAGTTAATTTGTTTCATATTTAGGTCTTATTGTTTTTACAAGCAACTAAAATTAAAGCTTGATCTAAAATTTGCGAGATAAGGTTTTTGATCTGAAGACTATATTTTTTATCCAGAAACATTTTATTTATTACATAAATTTGTAGTGTAATTCATGTACTTTCAAATTGTTGTAGAAGATTTTGGATATCTTCTCGAGATAATTTGTAGTTTAGGATTAACTGCGCAATAAGTATCCCGGGGTAATAACGCCAGGGATTGGCGTTATTACCCCAGCGTTATTATGCTCTTTAAAACGTCGACAATTTAACTGTAGGTTTGGAGAATCCGCATTAGTGTGGAGTTATGGGTTAAAAACTATTTATATCGCCAGGGATTGGCGTTATTACCCCGGTTGATTCCCAACAGTGGCCGAACTATATCCAAAGGGGGTTTATATATTAGTATGGGACAGCATTATCATCATTGTTGAAATGGTAAGATTAAGAGGGGCGCCAATATTTAAAAATAATCTCTCTATTTTATTTTTTATTATATTATTATTTTATTTTTTACTAATGTAAAAAATAATGTTTATCTCTTGTAAATAAAACTATATCAAGATGTTTTCGAGATTCAAATTCGAACATCTTCAAAATCAGGTTTCTATTAAATTTCCTCTGGATTGTTCAATGGAGTTCGAAATTTTAACTGTCCGCTTTCTCAGCGTTCGATTTTTCAAAACTTTATAAATTTAACCTTTTACTGATGTGACAGAAATTGTAACGTATGAATGTGATGCGGTTTGTGAGACCACAAAATTGAAAGATGAATAAAAGACGGGAATAACTCATAGGATTGTGTTTTTGTACTAAACTTTTTATACAAGAGTATTATACTTAATATTCACCTATTTAGTCTCTGGTGATAGTACTAAAATTCCAAATGAAACAAAATTTCGGTAGTGTTTGCAGTTAAACTGAAAATTACAAGTTAAACTAAAAAAATAAAATTAAAATAGTGGTCTACGAGACCGGTAACATTAGTTAAAGGTTAAAATGCGATCCATGATTAAAAATCATAAAATACTGTTCCTGCGCTAAACTTTTTGTACAGAATTAATTCTAATTAAATTTAATCTATTCAAATATTTCTAACAATATTACGAGAACTCCAAACGAAAGATAATTTCAGTTGTAACTATAGTTAAACTGGGAAATACAAGTTAAACGTTTTTTTTTTAGGGGGGGGAGGGGGTACAGTATTCAGTCAGATTGCTTACAGCAGTTAAAGGTTAATTTTGTTGCTAATATAGAGATAATGATATATAACTATATGAATTATGTATAAAATTGAATAAGAGATCTCTTTGGGATAATATTTTTTAATAAAAAATTTTATTCAATTTATTAAAAATTTATTAAAGCATGCTCTTTAAAACGTCGACAATTTAACTGTAGGTTTGTAGAATCCGCATTAGTGTGGAGTTATGGGTTAAAAACTATTTACTAGATTACTATAATAGTATTAACCCTTAACTGCTGTGACAAAAATTGTCGCCTAACTTACTGAGCGGCCTGTCAGACCGCTTAATCTAACGATGAATAAAATGCTAAATTAACTTTTAGAATATTATTTTTGTATTGAACCTTATATACAGGACTATTATACATAAAATTCAGCTATTCAAAAGTTTCTAGAGATAGTAATAGAAATGAAACAAAATGAAACAAAATTTTCCCGGTATTTATAGTTAAACTAAAAATTGCAAGTTAAACTCTGAAACTTGAAAAACTCAGCGGTATGTGAGACGCTAACAGCAGTTAAAGTTTAACAAAAATATTTATTACATATAACTCTAGTTATTATAAAACTTCACATGATTAAAATATTACATTATGAATGGTTAAAACCATACAATGTTTCTTATAATCATATTTAAGCGGGACTTTTTAAGCAAAGAGAGACACAGGGTGTTACATTCTGTTGAAGCTTCCCCTCACTCCTTTTTCTTTCACTTTCACAAAATAATCAATATTTTCTATCGCATAGAATGCATACATGGGAATATAAACACTGATTCAAATAATCCGTGCAATGTTTCTAATAATTCTATTTAAATGGTCATTTTTAAGCAAAACGTAGCTTAGAATCTGATATTCTTTTGCCACCTCCCCCCGCCACCATCACAACTTTCTTTTTCTATCAGAGTCACACAAAAATTGTACATTTTCAATAGCTTAGATTGCAATTTGTCAATTTCTAGAGCTGTAGAGTTTGTATCTTTAGAATTGGGCAATCTACATGCCATTATTGCATCTTATTTTATAGTTTTGTTTGCATGGCGTTATTACCCATATAGGTGGGTATTAACGCCAAATAGCATTGGTCAAGAAAAAACGCCATTACATTTTATGAATACATATCTGCTAAATTATTTTATTTTATATAGATAGTCAATGAGTTGCTGTATCAGATCCTATATTTGTTTGAAAAATACAATCTAAAACTAAGCCGTGAAAATTGGTAGAACCTTAACGTGGCGTTATTACCCCAGGGTACCTTATTTAAAAACCACCTTGTAGTAAATTACGCTCATATTTAGTAACCTTTCCGAGATCTTTTGTCTAACCCTGTATATCTAAATTTAACTATTTATACTATCACTATTTATGCTCTCCATTTAATATGCATACATTTAGCAAAACTTAAAAGAACATATCATAATTCAAAATGCATTTCATCCATGCAACAGTCATCATCCATGATATACAGTACTTCGGATAGAATATATAATATTTGAAACCTTTTGTGTGTCCCTGTAAATGCTATGCACTTCGTATTATGCATGAAATAACTTACATTAAGCCTCAGCAACGTATATCAATTTGATTATACATGAAATCGTTTACCATAATTAAAATATGTCGGAAACAGTTCCTCCCTTTATTCTTATGCAATGGAATTCTTCTGTGTGACCCTGTAAATGAATAGTAAGTGCCCTTTTCACTACATACTTTTCAAACTGCATATTTTAGTGCACTTTGTAAATGCATATAAATTTGAATATGTTCCACAGGGTGTAACATCATTAAATTAAATTAAAACTATTTTTCCCCATAATGCCGTAATGTAAGTAAATTTTTTGACTATCCCTGTAAATAAACTAATCATGGTAGAAACTTCATTTTCAATATTTATTCGTGCTAGGTAAACGTTAATAACGCCCAAAAATTTCATGGAAATCGTAGTATATTTACGAAAGTTGGAAAGCGACCAGACAGACAGACAAACCGAAAGCATAATAACTTTTCAACTTTGTTCGAAAAGTGTTAAAAAATCGAGCCAAGAATATATTAATCAGTGATTTTCTTTTCCGACTTTTCCTCACAAAAAATCTCTTCCATCGATAATTATGAGTTTTGAATAAAAATATTCATTTGTATGTAACTTATAACTTATTAGTTAGTATAAGAAAAAAATATTTCTGATTCATTTTAAATATGACGTCATTATTTATCTCGCTCCGTTAGTTACTGATATTCATACCCCTTGTATTTTTAACGACTGCTATAAAGTACCTGTTTTATTTCAACTATGACATCACATTTTCATAAGTGAACCATTTTATTGAAAATGTAGATCTTTTTAATTCTTTTTACTTTTAATTTATGTCACCATATTTTACACAAAAATTCCCATTAACTAAACAAATATCCTTGTTAAATATATTATAAAAAATACACCTTTTATTTTTATTTCAAACATGAGTCAGATTTATTTTCTTTTAAATTATTTTATTATAATTTTTCGCGTGGAAGTTCTTTATTAAAAATTCTCTGCCGCTGAAAAATTATTATTCCAATTTTTTATTTTATTTGCAACAGGAAAGGAAAATGGTTAAGTTTTATCTGAAAAATGCCTATTGATTTTGTATGAAAAATAATTAAATTTTGCATTATTAAGGAAAATATTTGAATAAAATAAATAAAAATTAGCCTATGTTCATTCCATTCCTATAATCTATTTATATGCAAAGATTCAAAGACATTAATCCATCCGTTTTGAAGCCAAGTTCATTCCAATTTTTCGGACACACTTTCACGTTTATAATATATATATAAGGATATATATATATATACTTATATACAGTGAGTTAAGATAAAGATGCATGAAACTAGAAATCGTTTGTAAATTTCCACATTGCTAAACGTCCTTTACAGCCAGTTTGGTCTCCCTTAAATGTATCTAAGCCTTATATCATATTATTTTTATTCATAATTTAATTTATTTGCTAAATTCTTTGTCAAATCAGGAAATTCTGCTACAGAAATCAAGAACTCGATATTTTTATGCTAGCCGGGCACAAGTGATAAATCGACAAACATTTTTCCCGTGAGATTTTTTAGTATTTCATTAATTTCCCTTAAAATGTAATCCTTTCACTCATTTATTTATAACGCATAACTTTAATTTTAAACTGAAACGTTTAAATATCATTTTTTTATTTATTTTTCATTGAATTTTATTTTTTTTCAGTAAAAAGAGCAGAAAAAATTATGATATTTTGAAACTCCATAATTGCAGCGAAAGAGCGAAACGTAAATAAACCTGATTTACTCCGGTCGAAATCCTGTCACAGGACTTTTAGATAATAACCAGTGAGTTGCGTTTCATCCGGGCATTGCCATTAAACAATTAAGAAATAATCGCAATTTTTGTGCCATGTACGAAAGCGTAATATATATAGAGATAAGAAAAAAGGTTGATTATTCGTTGACGGTATCTTCTTTGTTTTATATGGAAAATGTGACGCTTCCATATCAACTAGCATACCACCTACCAATTTTATAAAATCTATCTAAAGAAAAAAATCCGTGAAATTAAAAGCCTTTTTTCATTGCGCTTTATTCTTTAGAGCACATCAAAACTTACATTTTTGTGTTTTAAAGAAGAAAAGGTAATGACAAATGGTTATCATTTCACGGATTTTTTTCCACGAATGTCTACAAAAATGCACGCTTTTATGTACCTAGTTTAGCCCAAGGGCAAAAACTTCATCAATCAGATGTACAGATTAACTAAAATCAACAAATCTAAAGATGAGTGATACGGAATTACTCATATGATACGGAATTCCGTCAAATGCGCCGCGGTTTCTATTTTGCATTAGGTTTGTTTGTCTGTATTTATGACGGCCAAATATCTACAATTGGGATATAGGCCCTAAAGAGGCGTGCCCCCTGTGGGTGTCTGTCTAAGCGAACTTAACCCTCATTTATGTATGGAAATCAAGGATTCGAAGAAAACCTCGAAAAACTCCGAACGGTTAGGCCAACAGCTGAGACTGGCCTCGAATCCAGCACCAGCCGTCTACCAGTTTCAGGAACAGACCTTTTGTTCATAAGGAACGCAAATTTTACTTACATCCATTTTTCTTAAAAACGAGTAACATTCGCAAAACGAAATTCATAATTTTCTGCAATTATCTGATAAACAAATGCAAATTTCTTCTAATAACCGAAACATTTTTTGTTACAACATATGTGTTTGACGAATAAATTTTGATGATGTGGGAAGTTTGATATTAAAATCAAAATATTTTCGGTCTTAGTTAATCATAAGGGAAAATTACTTAAATATTAAATTGTATGTAACTTAAATTATCTAAAAATAAACGTAATCGGAAATTAATCCAGATGTAGCGACAAAAGGATTAAAATATTGATAGTCGGTTCTGCTTTATGTGAAAACAAGTAGGCAGCACGAGCAAAATTTGTATGTCAAATCAACAAATTAGATTTTTGTGATATTGTTTATTGATTTGTTATCTAAGATAGAGAACATGCTTCACCATGCATTCAATTTAGATTTAGAAAAGTTTATACTTATACTCTTAAGATTTGATGTATTCTATGGATACACGTATGTACAATTTTTTTAACGTATAGAAATATTGTTTAAAAAAATGTGTGAAGGGAGCCTATTACATAAGAAAACTAAGCAAAATCGCAATTTTATTGATAATAGCGGTTTTTTAGAGAATTAAAAGTCATATAAAGTTATGTAAAAAAAAGCTTGTAGCAGAAATGTACGAAATGTACAAAAATGAAAATTTAATTAATTTTAATATGCGTTAAGATACCAAAAATTGATTCCATTAGTAATAAAACATTATTATTTATATACTTATTTTATTTTTTATTTATTTAATGTTTTTGCAATGGAAAAAAAAATAAATAGTATTTAAAAATCCTAAAAAATTGTGCTTTTTGAGTCCCCACGTATCATCAAATTTTATATGCAAAAAATAAAATAATTTTTTTTCGCTGATCGATCTTTCTTAGTTATCATTTTGCTTAGTTATCAGTTATAACTAAAATTTAAAAGAGTGTATAAATAATCCCTAAGGTCTGCAAAAGGATAAATAGTTTTGATATATGTTTTACAGGGAGCTAAACCTTTTTTTGGACAAATGTAATGTAATAGAGACCTTACTGCGCTGTCATTTTATTAATAAATATTATATATATCACAATCTATGAGATAAAATGCACCATTTTTAAGTTTTAAACTTAAGCATGGATATTATACCTCCTTTTTGACTTTCAATACGCATTAGGAGATGCCGTTTCATTATTGTTTTATTTTTCTTCTAAAATGTATTACATTAATTATTTGTTAAATTTAAATAAATGCACTATACTTAGGCATTATAAACTGTATAGTGTCGACTGCACACTTATTAGATTATTTCTGTTTTAATGTGTAATAATGACAAATGAAATTTATCGATAAAAATTACGCAATGAAAACTGAACGCTCGTATTTATATGTGATTTATTACTGTATTTTATGACTTATCATATATATTATAAAGCAGAAGTTCTGAAACTTCCACACGAGTGTTTTCAAAAACTACCCGATGGATTTTTTTGCCGATTGTATCATTCGACAGGAAATATTTTTGCGGAGGTTTGTCATTCAAATATACAGGGTAAAGTATGATTTTTGGTAATAAATTTTGTATTTTTCGGTTATTTTTGATGAAAGGGTTGCCAGTAGTTATTTTTTGGCGAAAATTATCATTGCTAATCAAATTAAAAATGATATATCTGTTAGAAATATTACAAACATCTTGCAAATAAAAGCAGAAAATAACTATTGATAATAATAATAATAATAATAATAATAATAATAATAATAATAATAATAATAATAATAATAATAAAGAAAAGCCATTTAATGAGGCATGATGTTATAAAAAATATTTATCTTAAAAATAAAAGAAATATTTGTAATGCTTAAAAAATAACTTAACGTGAAATATTACATTTGATGCAACATTTGGCGACTTATCCTTGCGTTAGAATAAAAAAAAATAACTTGAAAATTTGATTAAATGAATTTTGAACGATATTTATTTTTCTTTTTATTATTTTCTTTCTCTTTTTTATCAAATTTCGATAGTATATAACTTACTCCAGAAAAAGGCAGATCTAATTATAAAAGTATTTGTGAGTTATATATTTGTTTCTTTGAGATTTTTTTTTACTTTTGTCGGCAAAGAATTAAGCCAAAAATGCATATGTCTAACATTAGGTCGCAATAATGTTGTTTTCTCCAAAAGAAGATAATTTTTGGAGCATATTTTAGTATTCTATTGTAAATTCAATAAACATAAGTTGATATTTTAAAAATTGTAATCAAATATTTAAATTTTAGCTTTAGTGCGAAATTTTGCCACATATATATATATTGTAAAATAATGTCATTCTTTTTCAAAAGTTTTTCACCGCAATTTTGAAAATTGTAATCAACAAACATACTTTTTTGCGCCATTTTGTCAAATTCTCTTCCAGGGAAAATTAGTTTTAAAATTTACAAACTGAACAAGAAAATCTATGCAATTGAAGTGAAATTTATGCATTTTCGCGTTATTACTATCGATAAATTCAACATTTTGGAATAAAAATTGCCTGCTGAAAAAAATGGCACAGATGTCATATATGCACCCCATTGGCGCGATTACAACAAAACGTCGATTTTATGTTCATATGGTAACTCGGCTATTGTATATTTATTAATAAACTATTTACTCTTATTTATTTTTTTAAATGATGTAAATTGTTTTATTTTATAATTATTAACAAAATATTATTTATTTATTTTTATTTCCTTTTTAAAATAATAGACAAAGTATAATAATAGTTTTCGCCAAATTGGCGTAAAAGAAAAAAATGGACAAATGTGGTGCCCATAAGGCATTTGTGCAAAATATTTCACAAGTCTGTTTTAATTAGCCATTTCTTCAATTTTCTTCATATTTTTCCTGTGTTAGATAATATTTAAAATGATATTGGACTAATCTTCAATAATTGTGCACCGCCAAATAGCATATTTACTATATTATTGAAAGTTTTATTGGCACAGATATTGTATATCACCGAGGTAACTAATAGACTTTAAATTGGCATTATTTTGTCTGAGATATATTAACCCGACTATTAATATTTATTTATAAATAAAATGTTTATTTACTTTATAAATTGTATAAATTGTTTTGTTATATGCTTATTAATTAAATTTTTTTCATAAATTTTTATTTCTATTTAAATAACAGAAAATAATTTAAATGTACACATGTAACTGGTATTCGAAAACAATGTTTCTGCCAAATTAGCATAAAAAATTATCGCGCCAAACTCGGCGCAAATGACATCTTTGCCGTTTTGTTTATGTATTAAGGAGATTTCTAGATCATCAACGAGATCATAGAAAATTTGCCAGATTATTTTATTTGAGATTATTAAATTTATGGTTTTTCATTATGAAACAAACGAAGAAAAGAAAATTTACTATTGATGCATCTACAAAATTAACGACTGCTTGGCGTTCTTTTTTTTAAAAAATCGAAAAGGCGTTTTTTTAGTTATTTGTTTACTTTTTTTGTTTACATTATTATAAACATTTTTCCATTTTTATATACGCATCACCTTGGCGCGTTTTTTAAAATCTGACATCAGTTTGGCAAACACTGCGTTTTCAAATACCAGTTACATGTTACATTATTTTTAATTATTTTCTGTTATTTTAAAAAGGAAACAATAATAAATGTATGAAGCTTAATTAATAATTATAGAACAAAACAATAAAGAAAGAAAAAAATAAAGAAAAGTAAAGAAACAAAGTTTATTAGTAAATAAAAAACAACAACCAGATTACCATGCAATCCATAAAATCACAATTTTGTTGCAATCCCACCAACGTGATCCATACATGACACCTGACCAAATTATTATAGGCTATATTATTATTTATATTTTTTTATATTATTTGGTACTATTTGATTATCCCATCGACCAAAAAACTGCCGCCAAAATAAAAGATTAAATGTCAATAATGGATGATCGTAAATGCCACATTGATTTGAAATTAAACATGTTACACGCGTTTGTTACGTCATAAACTACTTTTTAATTCGACGTTTTATTTGTAATTCTATTAATATTTTAGTAATTTATTGATTCTTTGGTTATTTAAAATAAAAGTTATATTCGTTTGTATAATATGGTGAATCGTTTTGCAATATGTATAATTTGGCGAAATTGATCTATGAAATAATAAAGTAGTACCTATTATTTATTAACATTGGATATCTGAATATTTAAGTTGACAGAACTGGCGTATAAGAATATCGTAATAAGTATATCGTATAAGTATATCGTTATAAGAAATAACTAATGTTTGACGCCAAAAATCATAATGGAATTGATTACATGCTGAAGGTTTATTTTTCTATAAATTTAGCATCAAGATTATTCCCGATTTAACAGCTATATGTTTGCAACTGCAGGGCTGCCACAGCCGACTATTTTTTAACTCTAACTGGCACCACTTTCTTTAAACAGAAATCCTTAACATATACTTAGACAACATTTGCAAGAAAAATTTATTTTGAAATTTATATTAGAAAAATAGTGGTGCGAACGGAATATAAAAATAGTCGCCTGTGGCAGCCCTGCAACTGGTTTAAAGAAATGAAGAGGCAGTGAAACTGATGTAATTTTAATTTTACCCAAATAATACAGCTTTAAAACGCACCTTTTATGCGTCATTGTTCTAATAAATATATAAGTTCAGCACTCTTTTTTACATTTTTATGCTACGTACTTTGCTGGAACAGACCAAAGTAGATAGAAAACTGTAATAGAGTTTCCAGAAGAGGACGGTTATTAAAAAATGTAATGCAACATGTAATGAGATTGTATTTAGGCTACCAGATCTGCACATAGTGCAAGTTCAGATTCGGGAGTTTAAGATCTAACAAATGATAATGTGCTATTTGAAAATTAATAGAATTGGATAATCATTGCAATGCTTTGTAACAAAATAATGTGATGAGTACAGAACATTTGATTCATGCTGTTACAACGGTCTCATTTTCATATCAAACTCTACTATAAATGATCAAATAAGAGAGATGGTACTTAAATACCCAAATTTTGTGCAAGGCATACAATAGTGCAATATCGCAATGACATAGGCACTGGCATCCTTTTCAGCATTGCGGAAGGACATTCCAGGTGATGGTCTACACTGCTTTAAAAAAGAATTTTAAAATCACCATTTTGTTTGAGTCAAGATTTGTTTGGAAAAATGGACCAGCGCAGCGGGCATAGCCTGCTAGTATTTAACTAAAGCCATCAAATTTGACCAAAGTTATCTTCAAAGTATCGCTTGGAAATGAATCTGCGAATACTACTAACAATAAAGTTTATCAAGTACACAATTCTTTCAAAAAACCGTCCTAAGAATTTGCTCTTATCTCTTCCTTTATATTCTTTATTCTCTTTAAGCACCCTTACAATGTTTTAAATCTCTAATGTCCATTTATTTCTAAAACGGCCAAAGAGCTTAGGAGTACATCCGTAACTGCCATTAATATCTCCACAATTGACTATAAGGGTCAATTACTGTGAGACTCCTCTTCATTTTATGTTTGAATAATACAAATATTAAAGGGTATTTTTTTCGCCACTTCACGAATAAAAAATAAAATGCATAGACATGTATAATATATAAAAAGTAATTTTTTTCACGCTTTTTATATAAAATGGTCTGAAATAAATCTTAATTTAAGTAGAAGTATTCTGTGAATAAAATAGCAATAACAAACAAAAAATCATTTATGATGAATATTACAAATGTAGTTTTTCATTTTTCCTCCTTTAAACAGAAAATTTAAAAATATGTTGAAATAAATTGTATTTAATAATCCAAGTTATTGAGTATGAGGTAGTATTAGATATTTAAATATTACATTACAGACTTAACTTTCATCACATATAAACTTCACCTATAAATATCATATAATTTCAAAATTTCCCACTGGAACGGAATATTACAAAACAAAATTTTAAAACAAAGTTTATCAAATAAGCTTCATTATATTTCAGAAATGATTAAAGTCAAGTACAAAATTACCATTAAACATGGAAACATGTGATAACGCTGTTCCTTTAATTGCATACAATTTCTCGTGTAAATAGTTTAAAATACCAAATTTTCTTTATAGAATACGACGAAATAGCGCATATAAATAATGTTTATTTGAAAATTGTCAAGTAACACCTTCAGATGAGGTGTAATTTACTACATTTTTATTTTTAATACAATAATTTCTCATAGGATATTTTGATTTATTTAAACTATCAAGGAAGTTTTGTTTATAGGCATACTTAAATTATGTTGAAAAAAATGCTAGTGAGACTACTCATGTATGTCGTGCAGGACCAGTTAAGGCGCAAAACTAGTCACTTAAAAAGACCCAGATGATAATGTTAAGTCTATGAGGGAATTCTTTCCAAATTTCTCGCTCAAATTTTAATATTTCTACATGATTTATTTTGCATAGGATAGCTGAGGATGATTTAAAACCGGGCTAGTTTTTATTTTTTCGATTTTCTTTATATATATATATATATATATATATATACATTTTATATTATGATAGTTTCAATTTCAGAACCGGTTTGAAACGGTTTCAAAAGTTAAAGTAATTAAATAAATTCTGAAACCAAATTGAAAAAGGAAAAGTAGAGGGGTTGAAAATCGTTTGAAAATTAATATTATGCCGGATGAAGGTACTCTTGGTGATGACGAGAGTGGCGATGAATTTAATGAAGATTCAAATAAAACTAGATATATTTCAAAGGTGTTTGAGAATAATGTGAAAAATGATTCTAGTAGTTCTAGTTGTGAAAGTAATGAAAATCAGAAAATTTTAATTCTTGATTATGTTATTAAATCTGCTATTTCTATTAATGACATTAAAAGTATGATTATGATTTTTGAGGTTACTGAATTTCAGAATGTTCAAAAGTGGCTTGCCGATTTTGAAAATATCGTTTCATTTTTTTAATGTTAGTGATCTGCACAAATTGATTTTGGCTAAACGCCGTATGACAGGCAAAGCTAAATTGTTTATTGAAAGTGAAACAAAAATTAATTCGTGGTCTAAATTGAAGTCATTACTTATTTCTGAATTTGGTCAAACGTGCAATTCAGCTGATTACAATGTGCCGTGTAATTACATGAATTGCTATCCAAAAGAAAAATTAGACAACATGAATCGTTAGACGAACATTTTTTAAACATGAAACAATTATGTTCAAAAGTCAATATTGAAGATTCTGCACTTATTCAATATGTAATAAATGGAATAAACGATCCTGTTTTTAATAAAATCTTTTTTGTACGGTTGCCCCAATATTGATGAATTTAAACAAAAAAATAAAGGTTTACGAAAAATACAGCCGGAATATGAAAATGTAAAATCTCATATATATAAAGGAACTAAGCCTAAAATTGAATCCGAAATTGAAGTTAAGAACAAATTTAAGCCTGTAAAGCCAAATATGCATTGTTATAACTGTGGCGGGAATAATCATAAGAGTATATACTGTGTAAATAAAGATAAAGCACCCCTTTGTTTTTCTCGTAACGCTTATGGTCATAAATCATTTCAGTGTAATAAATCTAAAGATAAAATGTTAAGAATGATCAGTCACAAGCAAATATTATTACATTTCAAGATTAATTTCTTAAAGAGATAAAGCTTTATTCTTTGCGTTTAATCTCTTTAACACATAGGGGTAGTCAAAAGACTCTATTAAAAAAAGTATTGATAATTTAAAGAACTTTGTAGCGTTTAAACCTACAAGTATCACGTTGAACGCTCTAGGAAAAGCCTCAATTAAGCCAGAAGGTTATTTCAATTCAGAAATGGAAGTACGTGGTTCAAAATTTAAAGTTACCATTTTTGTCTTTAATGAAAGTTGCATTAATTTCCATTTAATTATTGGCACTGTTGTTATCATGAAGGTACATTAACTATTTTTAAAAATGAAGTATAACTGTTTAAAGTGGAAGTTCCGTCTAATGACATTTTAGTTATTATTGTAAATGTTTTGGATGAGCATATAATTGATTTAAGTCACATTGCTGACAAATATTTACGTTCAGAGTTATTCTCTTTAATTGAGAATTATGTGCCAATTAAAACTAAAACAGTAGATGTTAAAATGAAAATTAATTTAACTGATGAAATCCCAGTTTGTTCTTCCCCTCGAAGATTGCCGCCATGTGGAAAAAAAATAGTTGAAGACCAAATTGAGGAGTGGCTAGATCAGAGAATCATTCGGAAAAGTTCTTCTTATTTTTCTTCGTCGGTTGTGTTAGTTTAGAAAAAAGATAACACAGTGATACTTTGTGTTGATTAAAGACGTCTTAACAAAAAGACCGTGCGTGAGCATTTCCCCTTGCCAGTTATCGATGATGTAATACACCAATTACATTCTGTCGAAGTATTTACCACCATAGATTTGAAAAGCGGTTTTTTTCTTGTAGATGTTGAAGAAGGCTCGCGGAAATACATCTGTTTTGTCACTCATAAAGGACAATACCAATTTTTTAAATGTCCATTCGGGCTGACCAATAGCCCTAGTGTTTTTCAAAATTATATTTATAATGTATTCCGAAACCTATTAAAAGATCACACTATAGTCATTTATATGGCTGACCTAATAATGTCTGCCAAAAACGAAGCTGAAGATCTAGAAAAATTAAAACTTATTCTTGAAACTGCATAGGAATATGGGTCGGAATTAAATCTTAAAAAATACAATTTTTTGAAGCGTGAAATTAATTTTTTGGGATATAGAATCATAAATGGTAAATTGTATCCCTCCCTACTGAAGACAGAAACAGTAGTAAATTTTCCCGAAGCAAAGTGTACGAAAGATATTCAAAGATATTTAGGATTGACAGGATACTTTCAAAAGTTTATAAGAAATTATTCGGTTATAGCTAAACCGTTGTGTCCTGTTAAGAAAAGATTTGAATTTTTAATTTGATGAAGAAGAACAAAAAGCTTTTAATGAACTCAAACGCATTTTCTCGTCAGAACAGTACTTTCGATTTACAATCCGAAAACAGCGACCGAAATCCATTGTGATGCCAGTATTGATGGCTCTTGAGCTGTATTAATGCAACAATCTCCAGTAGATAATCTGTTTTATCCAGTTTATTCCGCCAGTAAAAAAAACACCGAAGCTGAATGAAAGTACATTAGCTACAAATTAGAAGGCTTAGCTGTAACTGAAGCACTGAAAAAGTTTAGAGTATATGTGCAATGTATTCCATTTAAAATAGTAACCGATTGTAATGGATTTAATATGACTATGGATAAAAAAGAAATGAGTACAAAAATAGCTAGATGGCAATAATGTTATCCGATTTTGATTATGTTTTTTAACATAGACACGGTAATAGTATGAGGCATGTTGATGCATTAAGCAGACATCCTATTTGTATGGTATTCCAAGATAGCTTAACTTTAAAAATTATCCAAGCTCAAGAAACCGACGAGCATATTAAAACAATAAAAGAAATCCTAAAAGTGAAATCTTATGATGATTATTTAGATAAAAATGACGTTCTTTATAAATGTGTTAGTGGTAACGATTTATTAGTTATACCGGAAGACATGCAAATGAATATAATCAAGGCCGCTCACAAAAAAATCATTATGCAGTTGCACGAAGAGAAAAAAAATTAGACAATGACTTTTACATCCCCAAAGTTAAACAAAAAATTGAGAAATGCATAGCAAATTGTGTTCACTGTATTTTAATTAATAGGAAATATGGTAAAGAAGAAGGTTTACTTCACCCAATAGAAAAAGAAGAAACTCCGTTACATGCGTACCATGTTGATCACTTAGGTCCATTGGAAAGCACTAATAAAAATTACAAACATATCCTTTCGGTCATTGACGCATTCACAAAATTTGTTTCGTTGTATACCACAAAACCTAAAGATGCTGCCGAAGTAATTTCTAAATTAGAGATCCAAAAATCTGTCTTTGGAAATCCAGTTCGCATAACCTCAGATAAAGGTCCTGCTTTTACCTCTAAAACTTTCAAAGATTATTGCATCAATGAAAATATTAAACATAACCCGATTACCATTGGATTACCAGGTCTAACGGCCAAGTCGAGCGTCTAAATTCTTTCATAATATTTGTTTTGTCTAAATTATCTGTAGATAATCCTGAAAATGGTATACACACGTAAGCGATGTCCAGCAGGTGATAAAATCGACTTTTCAAAGAAGTACAAGCACAACACCTTTTGAATTGATGTTTGGTACTAAAATGAAACAAAAAAATAACATTGAGATTACTAGCTTTCTGAATGCTGAAATACAACCAAATTTTACTAATAATCGCGAAGATTTTAGAAAAAATGCTAAAAAATAAATTTAAAAGTCGAAGAAGAGAACCGTAAAACTTACAATCTCAGACGAAAAAAAAAATCTAACAAATTTAAGCTTAATGATATGGTTGCTATAAAACGCACACAACAAGGTCCAGATTTGAAGTTAAAACCAAAATATTTAGGTCCGTATAAAGTCATAAAAGTAAAAAATAATGACATCTACTATGTAAAGAAACTTGGATTTAATGAAAGTCCCATGGTCACCAGTACTTGCGCAGAGTACATGAAGCCGTGAAAGGACGAAGTTTGACAAAAGAAAAAAAGGAATTTCACCGAGTGTGACACTATCCCGACTATGACACACCATTGGCCTGACAACTAAAAGGATTTTGACTTAATTATTCCCCAAAAGACGTAAGTAAAAATAAGACAAAAAACGTAAGAAATAAGGAGACTAAAAGACAAAAGGTATAAAAAAAAGACGAAAAGACGTAAGAAAATGAAGACGAAAAGACTTAAAAAAAGACGAAAAGACGTAAAGTAAAAAAAAGAAAAGCCATAATGTAAAAGAAGACGAAAAGACACAAGAAAAAAAAGACGAAAAGATGTAAGAAAAAAAACACGACGAAAAGATGTAAGGAAACTGTAAGAAGAATCAGACGAAAAGACGTAAAGAGAAAGAAAATGAATACAAATTTTTTTAAACGAAATAATTTAGATTTTCATAATGATGAGTTCTTTTTTTTTTCAAATAAGACTTTGGATACTGCTGTTTCTTCTTATCTTTCCAGGTGATCCAACTACTGCTACCGCCAAACCGAGATGCATTCGGATCGAATGTAATGTCAGACTGGCCGTATGTGAGAGCGACCTTCTTACTCCTACAGCACGGCTGCTATATGTCCCATTTCCAAACTTCGACTGTGAAAACAAGGTCCTAGAGCACAGCTGCTATATATCCCACGCGACTAGATGGAAGCCGTGACTTAGGGCTGACACTTAAGAACTGAAGTGAGAGCAGCGTCAGTAGAACGATGGTTGTCTTTTGGAGAGAACGACGCGGAATGATGAATTCGCATATGATGGGACATTGAACTGTGATGTTTGAGATGCCTGTGATTTATTTGCAAATAGGCTTATGTAAATAATATACTTTTTTGTAAATATTTAATAGTTAATGGAAGTTTAAAGTTTTAAGGATGTCAGAAACGATTTTATGTCTCTCAGTTTAGTTGTGATTTCAAGAACTTAAGTTTCTACAAAAGTTTCTACACACACACACACACGTATATATATATATATATATATATATATATATATATATATATATATATATATATATATATATACACGTATATATATATATATATATATGTGTGTGTATATATTGTATTACATATATATGTTGTTGTAGTCATGTAATTTTATTACTGGAGAAATATTTTCTATACTTTAGAAGTTGTAAATATGTATTTTAATTTTAGCCATCTGACAGTTAAATATTAATTATTTAATTTGTTTGTTTATATTTGAACATCATGTTTCAAAATTAATATCGATTTTTTTTATTTATATTCGTTGTGTTTTGGTAAATTTAATTTTTGAACAGTTTTTAAACCAAAATAATACTTTCCATCCGAAATAAATATATAACTCTTTATTTAAATTCTTCTGCAGACATCAGTTCCCTTTTTTAAATAATTTCTCAGAAAAGGCAATAAAATAGATTATTATGTATTTTACGAACTGCCAGAAACTGAGGAATAAACTTATGATTAATGAAAATCGTTTTACATATTTACCATAAACGTATTACGCTTCAGAAATATAAACTAATGTGGGAATATTTATCATCATCGGAAAATAAAATAAACCATATATGAAATGCAGTACATTAAAAGAATATTATTTTAGAAAGATTTTTTTCTGTGCTTTAATATGAATTATTCAAACTAACCCATTTATTTATCCATGCATTAGTTCAAATGCATAAATAGATGAATAAATGTATAAAGAATTACATTTTTTTGTCTGCTTTCTATTCTTCTTTCTGTTAAAGAATATTATTTAAATATCAATATTTAAATGCTTTTAGTTTATGGATTATTAAAATGTAAGAATGCCTTACTATATAAATGTAAATAAAAACATACGTTTAATAATAAAAAAGTAACTTGGGATAGCCATGGTTTCTTGATATCACGTGGCATCTCTGCTAGTCATTACAAACATGAGAAATTCCCAGTTAAATTTTCGCAAGGTGTATTTTTTTTAGTATTTTAAGTTAAATATTGTCTAATGAACCAGCACACTTATTTAAGAAAATTGATAAATATAACCTTAAAGCTAGATAACTAAGAAGCTAGACAATTATTGTAAAACGTACAGTAGTAGAATGTTTCAAGATAGCTCAATTTTGACTTATTTTAATTTCTATGTAGTGGTTATTGTCTTAAATAGACAATAACCACTTGAAAAGTTTTTTTAACACATTTCAACATAATTTTAAAAAAGTTATGATTTCAGCTTGTCTTTTTTTCTTTCTGTCTATCAGTCTGTCTGTGTGCATCTAACTCTATGGAAATATGCTTTAATGTCCTCATAACTGATATATGTTATTGTGATTTACATAGCACGCACTCTAAAAAAAATCTGCAATTTCTAAAGATATAAATCTGTTGAAAGCTGTATGGTTCTTTCAATTTCATCTTCATTATGTACAAAATGGGAATCTACAATTTTGGAATTCTACAAAACTAGTTTATGTAAAGCTAAAAAAATCTGTAGTTTTACAAAAGTATCTACAAAAATTACAGTAATCTTGCTAAAATTTTATCTCAATCCCGAGTTGCAGTTATATAAAAAGTTTTAGGCATCCCAGATTCCTAATATTTCTTTGTGACTTTACAAATTTACTTATTTAAAGTGCAAAAATTTATTGCTTATATGAATCGTTGTTGTCTTTATCTAAAAAGTTCTTGGAATCCTAGTTTCGGTCGAAATTTTAAGCCACTTTAAAGATTTTTATTTAGAATGTGCTATTTATGAAAGATCAAATGTACAGTATTTATGATATGTATACAGCGAAGAGTTGAAATATTCCGAATGCATTGCAGCGTGATTTAAAATTATTCAACATGCATTTTGAGACTGTTATAATATCGATATTTATTATATCCTGTTTCTATCGAAAAATGAAATGTGTATAATATATTGTCCATATACATAAATATGCAAAGATATTAAGTTGCATTACTTTTACCTTTACAAATGAATCTATTAAAGCTACAGTAATCGTACTACACTGTAAAAAAAAAATTCAAGAGGTTACTAAAAATTTCTTAGTTAATTTGTATTCTGCAGAATTTTTTAGTAACCATTACAAACATTTTTTTTGCAAGTGAAACAAACATTTCTTTTGTAAACGGAACAAAAGATTTTTTTGTATAACTAATTTAAAACTTTTTAGTATGAGCCACCAAGCAAATTTTAGTAATAGCTCCAAATTTATTTTTAGTAACTATTACGTGTGCCCGAGGGGCAGGAGCCTTCTTCGAGCTGCATCCAGTGCGTAAATAGACAGGCTTCTGAAGCGGAAAATTTTCGGCAAAGCCGCAATAGATTGCAGCACCAAACATTGCTACCTGCTCTATTTTGACATGGTTCTAAATGGGAGGGAAAGTTCAGAGATCATTACCCAGGATTTTCACAAACCCTTTATTTAACAAGTACTTACATTGCATACATTCGGTGCATATTTGGTGGCGGCCAGCATCAAACCCAGGTACTTTCAGCCTGGAGTTCGGTGCTATAACCACTAGGCTATCACGGCCACACCAAGTGAGTTTTAGTAATAGCTATTAAAAATGTAAAACTATTAACTCTATTCGTTGCTAGCTTTTTTCTAGTAATTCTTACAGATTCCTTTTAAAAGAGTAAGATTACTAAAAAATTTTTTGTAATTACAAGTATCACTAAATTTTTTTTAGTAGATCGATCCTTTTTTTTTACAGTGTACTCAAGATTGCAATTGTATAAAGATTTCTAGTATATCCTTAGTTTCGTAAGACATTCTTAGAAATTTTATTGATTTCTCGACTTACAGTGCAAACGTGTACCTCTTACAGGAAATTTTATTAAAAAATTAGTATTAAAATTACTAAAAAAAATTACTAAAACTATTATTATAAAAAATATTTAAAAAAATTAGTATATTTACAGATTTATTTTAACAGTAGATTTTTTTAACCCTTTCGGGTAAGTTGTACTATTAATAGTGCATGTCTTTTCATGGAGTATTATTCTGTTTTAAGAAATACTTTTGCAATTTTTCACATTGTAACATTCGTTTATGTCTATGAATTTACTTATATGACTTCATTTATGTTTTGACATTTAGTAATAATAATAAATATTTGCTCTATTCTCTTTGCGCCGTTTGCAATTGTTTTATTTTAAGCACATATTTGACTCCTTAAATTCAATATAAAAGTTACTTTTCTGAGAGAATCATGTATTATAAAGCACACAAAATATTACAAAGTTATAATATCAGTTAAATCTTACTGTACAACAATATTTTCCAAACACTCCCAAAAATTGTTCCTTTGCTTACTGTCCAATGAATATTGATTGAATAGTGCGCAAAACAACAAGATTCGTTATCTTTCAGACAAAGAAATATTCGTTAAACATTAATTGGATGTTTAAGTTACTAACGTAAAAATAACTTTTTCTGAGAATGAAAAAAAAATGACCCGAAAGGGTTAACAAAGTTAATAAGTCTTTAAATAGCAGACGAGTAATCATGCAAACCAATTGTTAAGTTTTTTCTATTTTGTACCAAAATATTGGGTGTTATATTCTTGTACCCATTTAGGTATTAGGTTACCCTATTAGGTGTATAATTTGTTTATAGCTTGTAATTCAATGGAAATGCGTTTGTTTAAATTGGCGCATTTGAAAGTGTTACGCTTGAAATAACTATAACCGTTATAAAAATTAGTCGATAAAATGTATTCAAGTTTTTTTCTTATTCCATTAATTTTAAAAACATCTTTTCATTTTTTTTAAAAATTTGGGACAAAATTTTATACACAATTGACAGTTTTAAAATATCCAGTAAATGAGATAATTTTCTTGATTTTAAGTATTTACTAACTTTTTTAGTCAAGTTATAGTAGATTTTAAATAAATTTTTTGTAATTTACATTGGAATTTATTTTTGTCATTTAGCTCCTTTCTACTTTTTTTCAAAGAACTATTTTCGAAACCGTTTTTGAATAAAAAATTCAAACTAAACTTCGAGTAAATCAATGTAAATGGAATTCTTTTATTGAATAATATATTTGAAAAAAAATATGTTATTTTGGCGGAGAATCTGAGAAAAAAAAGAGAAAATCTAATTGTAGGAAGAGAGATACATCTAAAATACATTTGATTTACTTTTTAAATATGGTATTAGTATCAAAATGAAAGTATTAAAAGTTATATTGCAACATTTTAATGATTCAAGCTACATATTTGTGAAAAGAGTTGTATTTTTTGGATTGCATTATATATGTATATATATATATTACTTTAAACTACTATTATTTACTACAATATTCAGTTAAAACTTTCACAACAGATTTTTCGTACTGAACTAGACCGAAATATTTTTCTATACATTACTGCAATCTGATATTTCGTAAAATACCACAGTGTTCGTTCACATAATTTTTAAATGCAATACAGAAAAAAAGGAAAAATAAAGAAAATAGATTATTGAGAAATAATGTTAAATCTACAATAAAAGCTACATTAATAAAAAAATATTAAAGCTACATTATATATATATATTACTATATCTCTCTATATTTCTCTGTATACATATATATATATATACAGGGTGTGTCATAATTACCGAAACGATAGGCTATTTCCATGAATATTGTCCATAGGCACATACATAAGTTGCAAAGTTTCATAAAAAAAAAGATGCAAAATGTGATGATATAAATTGCAACTCCATGGGGGGGGGGGGGTCTATTTAAAAAGTACGAAATGCAATTTTTTATACATTCCCAGTAGGGCGAAATTCGCAATTAGGATAATATTTCTTACCCATTCCTGAATTGAACAAACAAACAAACAAATAAAAAGAAACCATCTCCATATCTAAAAATCTCACAGAGATATAGAAATCCAAAATTCTTCAAAATTTGTGACTTACAGCACTTAACTATATCTATAAACGAAGAATTTTTGACTCATTTTGAAAGCAAGATACTGATCATCCACAAATTGTCCGTTCTTAAGTGTCGATTTAAGTCAGTGACTCTCAGTTAGACCTTACAATTAGAATACAGATTTTTCGTTAAACTTGCTTTCAAAATATGCTGTTAGTCTGCACTAGAGGTCTGCAAGTGTCAAAATATTTAGATTCAGTCCCAAACCAACATATAGGGGAAAATTTCGTCTGGCTTTGAAAAAACTCGTAACATAGCCGGACTAAAAAATATTAAATCATAGCTTGGGTAAGCCTTGAATTTCTACTTAAGTGGTTTACTTCGATATGGTTAAAAACTGATTCGTTTAAAGTTTTGACAAAAAATACTTATAAAAGTATTTCGATTTTCATATTCATAATTTTATTATTAAAGAAGGTCAAAGACTGTGATATATTTATTTTACCAAGGAATTTTTATTTATACATAAATGATTCATTTATACTTCAATACCATAATCCATATTCCATGCGTTGGAGAATTAGAAAAATACTGTAAAGTAAAACCTTTTCAGACTGAAACCTTTTAAGGAAAAAATACGTTTTAGACATTATAGTTCGGCCCGGATTGAAAAAAGTTAAGGTAAAAGCCCTGCCCGGCCTAATCTAAATGTATTTCTAAATAGTTTTGTATATCGATATGGTTAAAATTGTTTCGTATGAGTAAACATTACCCAAGGTCAATTTTTTCTAGTCTCTCCTATTTATGTTATTGTAAAAAAGTATAAGCCGTTATTTCATAAAATAGCTAGTTGTTTCATGAAATAACTAACCAAGTCCGTTAAAGTGCATAAAATTATTAGATTCGACGATTTAACTAGTTATTTTATAGAATAATGATTGTCTAAACGTAAAAAATTAAAGACAGCGCCCGAAATCCATTTGAACCAATTATATTTGGTTTTCGACAGTTTTGTTTTGTTTATGTCTGTTTTACAGTAAGTGTGAAAGCTGCATTTCTTTGACTCATTACTACTGTCATTGGGAGTGCATGTTTTAACCATAAGTTTCTATTTTGTTCTATCTTTATAAGAAAGTAAGTTTTATAAGTAGTAAAATAAATACTGACGAAAGTAAGTACTATCTTTACAAATACTTGAGATAGAGCAGCGCCATCTGTTGAGCGATTGACATCAAAACATAAAAAACTATTTCATATTACGGATTTACTGAATCTAAAGTTCGGTGAAAATCCGTTCATTAATTATTGAGATAGAGCTATTGCAGAAATAATAATATATGGAGCATCGCAGCGCCATCTATCAAGTGATTTACACCAAAAATATATCAGCAACAATCTATATCAGGAACTACCTGAATATAATTTTTTTATTGAAATACGTGCATTAGTTCTTGGATACCGCTATTGAGGAAATCGTGAAAAATACAGTTAGCAACACAATCTATTTAGCTATTTACTTTAAAAACTAATCAGCTTCAATCGATATCAGGGAATAACTGAATGTAAATTTTTATTAAATTAGGTCCTTTAGTTCTTGAGATATATCTGTTGCTTAAATCACAAAAACGCAGTATACCAGCGCCATCTATTGAGCGATTTATACCAAAAATTAATCACCTCCCATCATTAATGGGGATGACTGAATATAAATTTTTATTAAATTATGTGCAATAATTCTTAAGATATAGCTGTTGCTTAAATCTTAAAAAAATGCAGCATTTTAGAGCCATCTTTTGAGCGTTTTACACGAAAAACTAAACATAATCAGTTTATATCAGGGACTTCCTGACTATGAATTTTTATTTCATTCCGTTCATTAGCTCTTGAAATAGAACGTCCATAAAATTTATGGCACAAAAAGACAGAATCGCAAACATATATTTTGTAAAAACATGTTTATCCGGTTCTCTAAACCCTAAAACGTGTAAATCCGTCGAAAACTAAAATTCGAAAATTTTCACAAATCCCATACTGATTTTTTAAAAATAGAAGAAAGTAAAAACAGTAATATATGTTTGGTTTTTATATATTATTTATGAAATCCTCTATTAGTAATAGGAAATGTATTTTTCGAAAGATTTTAACTACTTATCATCAGTTTGTTTACAATACAACGATTTGTTTTGATGTCAAACTGTTTATTTTAAACTTTATCGGTCATGCAATCGTTATTTTACAAAATAACTAGTTAAATCATAAAATCCAATAATTTTAGACACTTTAACGGACTTGGTTAGTTATTTCATGAAATCACTAGATAACTGAATTATAAGCTTTAACGGTAACATATATACTAGATTGTCATTAAAAACAGGACACTTGCGATTTTTGACGTTCTGTTAAAAATCTCGAAAAATATATAAGGATTTATTCTGAAATTCCGGGTGTGTTAACAAAATAGTAAATGCCGTATATTTTCGTGAAGGATTTTCCCCGAAATCTCATAGAAGACCATTAACAAACTGAAAAAGAACGAAGATTTTTTGGATAATGCTGTCAAAAGTAATGTAAGAAAAACGTTCAAACTGCAGATTATTATTAAGGGGCTTATTGTAATAAACTAACTTCATTTTTGTGAGGATAACTTGTATATTCGTAGAAAAATTATGGCTTTTATAAAAACAGTCCCAAATTTTGCCAAGTTTTTTCTTATAATTTACAGAGTACTTAATATAGAAAAATGATCTTTTCAGAGAATAAGACAAACATTGAACATAATACCCTGTCATTCGAATTAAAAAATAATAAAAATTACATTAAAAATGAGTAGGTTTACTAAATAATGATTCACTGTGAACGCGTGAATGCAATCAAAATATAATTTGAATAATGTGAAAGTTTTAAAAGTATAGCTTCAAAATTCTTAAAATTATCGTCGATAGCATATGCTCAAATACCGTTTTTCCCAAAATGAAGCATAAAGGTTAGGGGCTGTATCCATATATACATTGATCAGTGTCAATATAGCATACACAATATTGCAAGTACTACTGTATTTGGATACAGCCCAACACCTTTCTACTGGGACATGTTCGCTACCTTGCCCTTGCCAATGATCTAGCCTATTTCTTATCTGTCCGAAAACCGATAGCATAAATAATACAATCAAATTTCTTGAAACCATTTGTCCGATAAAATTTCCAGACACGCACAAACACGACACAAGATTTCCTGGTATTATAATGTATGACATATTTTGGTTCATCTATTATGTTTATATTTCGGATAACATTATTAATTATAAATTTTCTGAAGTATTAACATATATTAATAAAATTTGTTAATTTTCAACCTCATTTTTTGTAAATATTGATTAGTGTATTTTCTTTTTTGAATCATTTCCATTCAATTAATCGTTGAATAATATGCTAAAGTGGTATCGTAGAAACATTAAATAGAAAAAAATTAACTGATGTCGATAATCACTTACTTACAGTTTATAATTAATACCTCTTTTTACAGTACCCAAAGATTTATTACTGTGTTTCACATGTGACAGAAAATGATGAAGTACTTTCAAACAAAATTTAAACCTCATATAAGACTATTTATTTTGCATTTTATGATGCTTGAACATCGCATTACATGACAATTATTCAAAATCGGAAGCATGCATGTACTTTATAACCCTCAAACATATTATAGCTTGAGTTTCTAACAATATATTAAAATTTATGTCTTCCGTAACTTTTGTACCCAATATATTTTTCATTAATATTTACAACATCTTTATTGATATATCTTTAATTAAATGATTTTCTTTAATTTCAACGAGTCTTTATTCCGCAAAAATTGTCCAAAAGGAATTTTATTTTTAATGGAAATCAGAAACGATATTTTTTCTTTTTGATAAATCTAAAATTATATGTGTATAAATACTAATATTAAAAATAAAGAAAGTTTGTTTGTTTAGTTTTAGAGGGTAATCTCTGGAATTACCTAGCTTTTCAAATATAATTGTATCAGAGTGATGGTGTTAGATCCTCTTCCTATATTGGCTGAATCTTATCTTGATGCCATAACCCCAAAGAAAGTGCAGGTGTAAAAACGATCTAAAAATGCAATGTTTTATGTTACTGTAGGACTTAGAATCTTGAAATATGAAATGTTAGTTAATTATAATATTATAAATGATCTCTGAGGATATTTTCTAAAAGAATTAAAATTTAAAAGTGGTAAAATTCCTCTAAAAACGTTCGAAAAGTTTTTCTTAATTGCATTTCTAGCACAATCTTAGAATATACCGAACCGTTTTCAAAAATGAGTGCGCCAAAATCATGGTGACACCCTTTACTCCAACATAGGTATATTTTATGAAAATTTTACTTCCCACGTGGGTTTTGCAGGAACAAATATCCTTCTAAAATGCGTTTTGTATTACTTGGGGCGTAGTAACATAACATTTCGCATGGTACTTACTAATATAATATAAATAAACTTCCTGAACATTTCTTAAAGCATCCCAAATTTAAAAGGGATAAAAATGCTCTAAAAGGATTTTAAGAGCTCTCGAAATGACACTTGATAAGCAATTTCAGGAAGTATCTAACTAATTTCAAAAGTAAAAGTTGTAAATTGATGATGACAGCTCTGGCTGAAAATAGGCTTTAATTTATGTCGTTTTATGTACAACCTGGCCGATTCAACACATTTTGTTTCAAAATTGCGGTCATTTAATTTTTTTAAATTTAAAATTCAAAATTAAATGGAAAAAATTTAAAAGTTGAAAAATATTTTTATTTTATGTGTTAGAACTTAAAACAACAATTCCCGAACATTTTTTATTTTGTCTATATCTTAAAAAATGATTGAGTTATAGCACTTTGAATTTTTCTTATGGTTGACATTTTGAAACGATCTGATATTTGTCACGTGGTAAAACACCTATTTATGAATCGATTTGAATAAAACTTGGTATGTACATAGTTCATACAAATGTCTCGGACGAGTTCGTTAGCCAGCATCCTCCGCCATATTGTTTCAAATGGCGACCATTTAAAAATTTAAACAAATTTTAAATTTTAAAATTAAATGAGAAAAATTTAAAAGTTGAAAAATATTTTTTTATGTGTTAGAAATTAAAACAACGATTTCAGAACACTTTTTTTGTCTATATCTTAAAAAATGATTGAGTTATAGCACTTTGAATTTTTCTTATGGTTGACATTTTGAAACGATATGATTTTTGTCACGCGATAACACGTGATAACACGTAATTAAGAATTAATTTGGATATAACTTGGTGTGTACATAGTAAGTATTGTGGCCTGGACCGAGTTCGTTATCCAGTTCCATCCGCCATCTTGTTTCAAAATGGCGGCCATTGTTTTTTAATTTAAAATTTTAAATTAGGTACAAAAAAGTGAGAAACTGAAAAAAAAATTGCTTGAATGCATTTAACCTTCATACAAAGATTCCAGAGTATTTTTTTGTTTCGTTTGTATCTTAAAAAATAGCTGAGTCACAGCACTTATAATATTTAGTGTTGCTCACATTTTAAAATGATCTGATTTTTGTCACTTGATAACGCGTGTATTCATAAACCGATAAACATGGTGCGTACATAGTACATAACGATGTCTGGACCGAGTTCGTTGGCCAGTTATATCCGCCGTCTAGTTTCAAAATGGCGGAATATAATTAAAAAAAATTAAATTTTAAAATTAAGTGCAAAAAAGTAAGAAATTGAAAAAGATTTTTCTTTTGTGTGTTTGACCTTGATACAAAGATTCTAGAGCATTTTTTCTTTTATATATAGCTTAAAAATGGCTGAGTTATAGCACTTTCATTGATATTTTGAAACGGTCTAAAATTTGTCACGGGATAATATGCATATTTATAAATTGATTTGGATATAACTTCGTGTGTACATAGTACATATCAATGTCTTGACCGAGTTCACTGTCCAACTTCATCCGCCATCTTGTTTCAAAATGGCGGCCATTTAAGTTTGTCAAAATCTTTTAAATGTAAAATGATGTACAAACAGAAAATTAGATATTGAAAAAAGATTCTTTCTAAAGTATTTATCTTAATAATAAATTCCGGAGTATTTTTTGCTTTGTCTTTATCTTAAAAAACGCCTGAGATATTATAGCAGTTTGAATTTCTAATGTGGGTGACATTTAAAAAAAATCAATTTGCCCGCGACACACTCGTATTTATTAATCGATTTCGATATGAGTGTGCATGTGCACATGAATTAAGATTTCGACTAATCTTATTTCTTTGTTTTATCCATCATGTAGCTTTAAAATTGCATACACTTCATGATATAGTGGAATTTGGCGACTCTCAAAATAGCTGAAAATGAAACCAGGTTGAATAAAATATGACTAATTTCTAAACATTTTTGTTAATATCCAATCGGGTTCCACTAATTTGAGCTTCGTATGTTTGAATATTATAACTTAATTTAAAATAAATTAATAAATAAATAAGTATACGAAAGCTACCTCTTCCTTCCGGCAATGCCGGAATTATTTAAAATTTATAAATAAGTTATTTAAAATCTTTATATATAAAAATCTTCTGTGCGTGTGTATGTAATTGAACTCCTCCTAAACGACTGGACCGACTTTGATGAAATTTTGTGTGTGCGTTTCAGTAGATTCGAGAATGGTTTAAATTCACATTTTGTCGAAATTGATTCAGTACTTCTTTAGTAATTAGGCAAAAACTAATAGTTAGTGATTTTTCGCTAATTAAAAGTGCTATGTATATTAAAGAAAGTCCGGATTTCGTATTAATGGTAGCACAAAAAAATCTACCGAACTAAAAATCTTGAAAATTAGGGTAAAAATACTTCTTATAACATCGAGTGCCGCTAAAAATGGATTTTCGAAAATTCCACCCCTACGATGCGTAGAAAAAAGAACGAACTTTAAAAAAATTCCATAAAAATCGGCTTTTGTAGTTTTTTTTCAACTGATAACATATTTTAGTGTATTTTTTTTATGCTGAATCGAATGGTACTAAGCGAATTCGTTTAAATCCAGTAGTTCGTGAGATAATTCAGATTTTCCTAATTTGGCGATGTCTTCGGCGCAAAAACCTCAAATTTTCAATGCTCATAAAAATCTTCTGTGCGTGTATATGTCACTGAACTCCTCCTAAACGACTGGACCGATTTTGATGAAATTTTGTGTGTGCGTTCCAGTAGATTCGAGAATGGTTTAGATTCACATTTCGTCGAAATTAATTCAGTACTTTTTTAGTAATTAGGCAAAAACTAATAGTTAGTGATTTTTCACTAATTAAAAGTGCTATATATATTAAAGAAAGACAGGATTTCGTATTAATCATAGCACAAAAAAAATCTACCATACCAAAAATCTTGAAAATTGGGGTAAAAATACTTCTTATAACATCGGGTGCCGCTAAAAATGGATTTTCGAAAATTCCACCACTACGATGAGTAGAAAAAGAATGAACTTTTAAAAAATTCCATAAAAATCGGCTTTTGTAGTTATTTTTCAGCTAATAACATATTTTACTGCATTTTTTCATTCTGAATCGAATGGTACTAAGCAAATTCGTTTAAATCCAGTAGTTCGTGAGAAAACACACATTTTCCTAATTTGGCGATGTCTTCGGCGCAAAAACCTGAAATTTTCAATGCTCATCTTTATATATATAAATCTTCTGTAAGTGTGTATGTCAGTGAACTCCTCCTAAACGACTGGACCGACTTTAATGAAATTTTGTGTGTGTGTTCCAGTGAACTCGAGAATGGTTTAGATTCACATTTCATCGAAATTGATTCAGTACTTTTGTAGTAATTAGGCAAAAAATTATTGTTTGTGATTTTTCGCTAATTAAAAGTGTTGAATAAGTTCAACGAATAGAGTGCGGACGGAATATCCGAGCGGTCTAAGGCGGCAGATTTTAGCTATGCTTCTTGAAGAAAGAGGTCGCGTGTTGGAATCCCGCTCCTGACAAACGTGTATGCTTTATAATAATATTTCCTGTATTATAATTTTTCTTAAGCGACTTCAGAAAATCGTTAACTTTTAACTAAAATGAGAAAAATAAACTTTTCTGCCAAAAATTGAACCGAATTCAAAAAATACTGAAGAGTGAAAAGTAATTTCCTTACATAATTGTGATAAGAAATTAAATTAAGAGCGTAGTGTTTATCGTGCGTATTACCATACTTACGTACATTTATTTGATTTTCTGGAGTCGGTGCCAAGAAGGACAACGTCTGTCGGTGACAGGACAACGTCTGTCGGGTCCGCTAGTTATATTATAAAAAAATATATTATAAAAAATATATTATAAAAAATATATTATAAAAAATATATTATAAAAAAATTATTTAAAATTTCCATTTTAAATAACTGATATCGCTGCGCTCAGAGGTATGCTTAAGTGGTGTAAGTCACGAATTTTTGAAAATTTTGGATTTTAATATCTTTCGGGGATTTATAGATATCGAGACGAACTTTTTTTGTTCAATTTAGAAATAGATAAAGAAAAAATTTCTAATTAGAAATTTTATCCTCTGGGGGCCGCATAAATTTTTTTTCGTATTTTTTAAAATAGACCCCCCCCCCATGGAGTTGCAACATATCAAAAAATACCTTTTTTATGAAACTTTGCAATTGGAAGTATGGGTCTAGAGGCAATATTTAAGGAGATAGCCTATTGTTTCGATATTTATGACTCACCCTGTATATATATATACCCTGCATATATATATATACTCACCCTGTATATATATATATGTATATACATATATATATATATATATATATGTATGTATAAAGTCTAATGCTGTTTGAAATTTAAGTTTAAAATTCAAATTCAAATGTTTATCACCCCAATTAATGTTTTTAATTATTTTTCTAAAGCTTAAAGCTATTCTGTCCCTAAAAACTTTCCTTCCCAGCCTCACATTTATTACTTTCAGATATCATTTTTGAATGCTTCTTATAATTAAAACAGATTATCTATCTCCTTTATCTCTTTTTTGCAGACATTTGTGGTTAGGATCGGATATGTCACCGACCAGAGAATTGTATGGGCCTGGACCGCGTATCAATGGAAAACTAATCAATTAAAGAAATGTTCCTCCCTAATTTTCAACTGTATCCTTTGCTGGGAAGTGTGACAAGTGCCGAGATGTTAGTAAGAACGCTCGCCAAAAAATGAGAGATTTTACAGTTTTGACAAGCCTACTGAAACTACAGCAACGTAACTACGAATTATCGACGAATAATCGACGCATCTGGCTCCGAGACTTCCGATCGCACTCGCGAATTCATCTGTAACATAAACGGCCAAATAAAAAAGTTCGATCCGTAAAGAGGTTGCCGAGTCACTTTTTTCATACACCATTGATGTCAACAATAAAACGTCCTTACACAATTAAAGTCAACTCCCTGACGTCGTTACGTATATGTATATATATGTAAGTAATTTAATCACAACCAACAAAAATCTAGTTACAATTTCAGGTAAATAGAGTGAAAATATTAAAGTAAAAAACGTAGATTAAAGAAATTCTGTTACAAAACGTCCTCCTCTAGAATTATTACATGAAAAAAAAAATAAATGGAACATAAAATATCAAAAGAGTAGAAAGCTTGAATTGATAACATATTGAAACGACCAAAACAATTGCGGCTTTGTAGACAGTGGGTCAATTTAAAAACAGCTAATCCCACAGAAATCAAAATTGTATTTATAACTCTGTATTTTTGGTGGTGGTTTTCAAAATAATAATGTTTAAAGATGTCCGAAGGCGTAGTACCCAGAGTTTTCGCTGTAGCTCGCCATTGCACCAAATTGCGACTAAATTCTTCATTTGGCGAGTAAAAACGATATTAGATTCGCCAAATTGCTAGTGCTCAATTTTTGTTTTTTCTTCCTTTTTTTTCTTTTTTTCTTACTTTTTTGAGTGTATAGCTTATCATGTTCAATTGCACCATACCACATGAATTGCCCTTTATTTTTAAAGACATTGATGTAATATATAAGGAGATGATGTAATTGGTGTATTGATGTAATCAATAATCCAGTAAGGATTATAAGACTGGCGGCCAGGTACCAATGCCAACCTTACAGATTTTTATTACAAAAGCGTCGAGACAGTTGAAATAAACACCAAACAGAATTACTTTCATCAAATGCCGAATTGGAAAAAGATTTACTGGAATGCAGCACTGGAATTAGCCATTTACAGTTCGTTCATAACTATTTATTAGTGGAATGAAAACTGTTATTGGTCGGTTATTTCTTTTTTTCTGTTGAATGTTTGCGAAATCTCATAGAAACTTGTAGTAATCAAGGTTCGCACACTCCTTGGAATTTCCAAGGATTCTGGCACCACTATTAAAAATAAGAAAATTTACATGTAATTTTTAAACTACAACATTCGTAATTCCCACCTGCATTCACAGATTTTATAATATTTTTTTGCAGTGAAACACTTCGAAAATATTCTTAAAATTTAGTGGTCGAACTATATGAACCCTGGTAATATAATATATATTTTCGAAACATTAGAAAGATCGCGATATTTTATCATTTATATCGCGACTATCGATTATTTATATCACGATTTGATATCAAAAATCGCGATTTGTTAATTTTTTAAAAAATTAGAATTCCTATCAAAATCAAACGGCTCGACACGAGTCTGCTTTTATCATTATGAATACTTGGCTGGGATTGTCTTCGATATCCAAAAGCTAAATTGAACATGAAAATGTACGCAACCAAAAACGACAACGAAGTATAGGCTTTTAAGAAAAGCAGAAGTATTATAGAAAAATAAAAGTTGATTTGAACATGACATTTTGATTTTTCAGATTCACTGAGTATAATATCCTAAAATTCTTAACTTAAGAAGTTTATTTCTTAACATTTTAATGAGTTAAGTCGGTTTTAGAATTTTTTTCTTGATTAAGCAAGATTTTTAGAATATACATATTTTTAATATATTTGTCGTGGATAGTTGAATTAGATTAATAAGAATCATTGTCGCAATTATAAAAACTTATTTTATTTTAGAACATATTGAGAAAAAGGGGGTACATTAATGATAATTTTTTTAGTGCTACACTGCGAACCTATTTGGCTAATACTTTTTTCCTTTTACGAATGTTTTTTTTATTTCTAATTAGCTAAATTACTAACGTTGGTCAAATGTCAGCGAGAACACTGGTAGTACCATCAGCTAACCAACCGAATTTATTAAAATAAGGTTAATGAAGGTAAATAAAATATGAGTACACTGTAAAAAAAATCTGCAAAGGTACTAAACTTTTTCTAGGAAACTGGGACTCCAAGAACTTTTCCTGTAACGGTAACAGCAATAATTCAAGTTTCAGAATCGATTACATGAATTTTTCCTGTTATCGTTACATGAAAAGTTCTTGGAATCCCAGTTTCCTAGAAAATGTTTAGTACCTTCACAGATTTTTTTTAAGCTGTTGATGGTAAATCAAATAAAAGAAATATCTTCCTGAAAAAAAATAATCCACTTACTCAGCAAAGTTGCTACATTAAAAAATAAGTTTCAAAATAAACAGAATTGACAGCTAACAATAATTCACTAAAGCCACTAAAAACAGTCATCATCATAAAATTGGTCTTGTAAAAACATTAGCTAATATGTGTTTTGGTAAAACTCGAAATGCATTTATTTATTCAATATCTGTAGCATAAACTTTTACTTTTCTGTTCTCATCTTGTTCCCGGTACAGTTGAATAAATTCCGATAAAAGTAATTAGACAATTCAACCCATGTCTCTGTTCTATCAATTACGCTTCAGTTTGTATCTAGGAAATCTATTTATCACGAATAGTGCTTGCAACTAACAATTAGTAACATCGTTTTTATGTGTTACATTTGTATTGCATGAATAAGGAAATAATCTTAGCTATAATATCAATATACATGCATAATTATCAACTATAATTAAAATTGTGATACAAAAGATAGTTTTAGATTTTTTAAAAAGTTTTCCACTTTATTTTATTGCACAATACCGTTTTCTGTTAAATAGATAAAACAAATGGATTACATAACGTAAACAATAAACAAAAATCAAATTTTAGAATTTCTAATTTTTTTACTAAAAAACAAGTAAGAAAAATCATGTGTTAAGAATAGATAATGGAGCACTTTCCAACGTTTCATGAAATCTTTAACAAAATTTCGTTATTTAGGTGAATAAGGATATAAAGCCAAATATGTATTCCAGTACTATTGAAGAGCTCAGTATTTGATCTGTCAGCTAATATACATACTATATAATGGGAAAATATATTTTAGCAAAAAATGACTAGTAGCTTGAAATTTCTCTTTCAGAAATTTATACTAATAGATGGAAACATACTTGAATACTTTGTTCATCTTTGTAGTTTGCCTGGTACCTTTATTACATATCAGTGTTAAAATGAAATTTATTTTAAACTAAAACACTCTTAAAACAACTGAAATCACTTTCTCATAAATTATCATTCATAGGCTCCATGTACCCAATTCTTTGCGTGGCCCTGTATATCATTTTATCTATATTCTGCAAACATTTCTTAGTAAATTTAATAAAGTTCAGCGTAAAAATGCATAATTTATTTAAAAATCACCTTTTAGTAATTTATGCTCATATTCAATAACATTGGGGAACTCTTTTGGGTAGCTCTGTATATTAAATATACCATTTATACACACCATGTAACATGCATAAATTTAGTGTAACTTATACGCACATATCATGATTAAAATGCATTTCAGCCATCCATCACTTATCATCGAATACATATACAGTACTTTGGAAAGAATATACTATTTGAAATCTTTTGTGTGTCCCTGTAAATACTATGCAGTTTACATTAGGGAAGGCAGTATCGTATAATTTATACTAAGCCTCATTGACATACATGAATTTTATTCTATATGAAACAATTTAATATATTTAAAATATGTCACACACAATTCCACTTTTTACCATTATCTAATGAAATTCTTTTGTGTGGCCCTGTAATTGAATAATAGCTACATTTTTACTTTATATTTTATGGAATGCATATTTAAATGCATCTCGTAAAAGCATATGAATTTTAATATGTTTGACAGGGTATAACATCTTTAAAATTCCCTTGAAACAATTTTTCCGAATAGGCCGTGGTGTAATGGGAAATTTTTGATTCTCCCTGTAGATAAACTAATCATGGTAGAAACTTCATATTCAATAGGGTTCGTGTTAGGGTAAATGTCAATAACGTCCTAAAATATCATGATAATCCGAGAATATTTACGTGAGTAAGAGCAGAATGCATAAGCATTTCGCACTTTTCAACTTCGCACTTTTTCAGCTTCTCACTTTTAAGCACTTCGAAGCTTTACTTCAACTTCGCACTTTTAATCACTTTTCAACATCAAGAACGTTTAAATTTCGTTCAAAAGTGCTAAAAAAATATCAAGTGTATTGCGTAGAAGAAAAATAACTTAAAGAATAAATCAAACAGTATACACACACTCACACACAGATATATATATATATATATATATATATATATGTATATATATATTACAAATTTAAATTTCTTCCGCCAAAATTAGTCTTATGCTACATTAATTTCCTTTTAACAATATTCATTACATAGTTCAACTTATCAAATTAAAATCTTGATTCTAGATCTAATCTACTAATCTTTTTGGAAAAGGATATAAATTCTTAATTCTTCTTCAAAAATATTTATTCCAATATGAGTAAATTTAAAAAATGGCTCTACATTAAAAATATTCTTAATTAAACTTTATTTCATACTATTCCAAATATAACTCATTTTTCCCTGTTTTTATAAACCCTTTTTAAGGAAGTCTTAAACCATACTTTACAAAAATATCATTGTTTTTATTTATCCCCCCCCCTTCAAACTTTGATATTTGTGCGTATCAATAAATTCATTTCTTTTCTTTTTTTGTTTCAAAATATCGTCTGCAGGATATCGAATTTAGTGTTCGATTATAAATTACTTAAATAATAATTTTTTAAATTAAAAATTATCGTCTGAATGAAATTAGTCTCGACGATGGACATGAACTCTGTTTACATGTGAAAATCATAGTTAGAGATTAGAGAAAGTTCTAGAAGCTTTTTATTATTGATTTGAGTGAAGAGGCCCAGAGATGGATGGGATTTTTTATTCGATGTTTTCGGGTTTGAGCGATTTCAAAGCTAGATGAATATTTTTTATGGAATATTTCTTGCTTCGGAAGGAAAGAGCATTTTCCATCTGCATATGATTGCATTTAAATAAATATTTTGGAGCAGCGATTCTGGAATTTAATGAAGTTTCTACGTTTATTATTTTACTTAATTGTTATCTCGCCTCGACTCCTGTGACATAACACGATGGAACTTGCAAATAATATTAATCACTTCTATCTCAAAATATCACGTATGTATGTATATATATATATACAGGATGAATATAATAAACTTTATCCTTATGAACATCTGCCTAAAGCGCAAATGGGTGAACGGAATGCACGAAATTTGGTATATAGTCTATGCAGGAGAGAAATTTGGAAAAAAAAGTAGTTTCAAAATGTCCACCAGAGTGTGACTTTTTCTAAAAAAACATTAAATTTACCTCAGTAATTGGACAAAATACAATCCAGAAACAATATTAGCATTTATTAACTTTTTTCTGATCAACTTGTCATTGAATCACATTAAGTAATCCTGAGGAAAAAATAACAATTACTGTTTGAAAAAAAAAAATGTTTAGTTTCCAGAAACAAGAAGAGATTAGGACAAAATTGCACAAACTGTTCAGTTGTCAGTCGGGTTCAGGACGATGTCGATAAATTTGCTTGCTGTGGCATACCTCTTCACCAGCAAATTTTCAAGTCGATGGACAGTGTGTTTATTGGTAGATCGTAACTGATCAATTGTGATGCTTCCCACATCAAGTGTTATGAAGTTTTTAAAGTCATTCAGCATCACTAAAACTTCAGGATGTACCAGACATTTTAAGTGGCCTCATTACGAGAAATCGCATGGACTTAGATCCGTCGAACATGGATTATGGATGAAGCGATTAATAGCATGATCGTCTATGAAGTATTTTAGCAATAGTCATGGACTCATAAATATGTTAGGGCACACCATCCTCAATGAAAATGATCGATGTAAGGTCCCACTTTTGTTGTAACTGAGTCAAAACAAGCATCTTTAGCATACCATGGTACCAACAACGCGTAACGGAACATGTGACAGGAGAACCTGCAGTTATTTACACAAAGACGAACGGCCCAAAGATGAATGCCTTCACGAATTTACACCAACAGCCCCCTTTCGAAAATATAAGTAAATTTCAGCGTGCATCGAGGATTTTCCTGAACCCAAATGCGGCAAATTTGTGAGATATGTGTGCACATTAAAAAGTTGCTATGTGTACAAGAAACTTTATGAATGTAATTATCTTTTAGTGTATCATCCGTCTTTGTACGTCATCGTATATATGTAAATAAATATCCATTTGAAACCCAAAGAATCTTTTTAAGCTAACCTTGTATAGTAAAAAAAAATCTTTTTATACAGTTTCTGACACACACACTTTATTAAATTTTGAACGAATGCATTTTTAATAATATATTGTAAGTGATAGTTTTTTCTTGTTACAGATTAATTACATTTGTACATCATTAAAAATAGTAGTTTCATTTCTGTAGCTTTATCAGTTACTAGTATATAACCCCCGTCAAAAATGACGGACATTTGTACATCATTAAAAATAGTAGTTTCATTTCTGTAGCTTTATCAGTTACTAGTATATAACCCCCGTTAAAAATGACGGAATTTTGACCTGCATTTTATTTTCGTAAGACTTCGTACAAACAAACAGAATAAAGATTTTATTATTAAAGAGTTTGTATTGTAGAAAAGCATACTTTAAAAATAGCAATACAAAGCATTTTTTTTTTTTTTTTACTTCATATTAAATTTCTGAAATAGTTCAACAATTGGGCAAATCATACAGCTGTATTTATCACAACAATGAAAATAATTAGCAAAGTAAAAAACATTTTCTGAAAATTTCGCTAAACATTAAAATTAAATATTGATTTTTTTTTTTTTTAGAATGCATTATTTTACAAAAAGCAATGATTCCGCAGTGATTTTAGCCATATATATAAGAAGGATATGAAATAGATTCCTAGATAATCGATTAATAAAGCTTTATACTTTATTTTTAAATATGGGTTTGGCTCTTCTAGTAGCAGTTAACCATTAATGCCTGAATTATTTTCTTCGTTAAAATTCACATTTTGCATTTTTCCACCACTTTTAAAATAAAAATAACTTTTATCTTAATTTATCGAGTAACTTGTCTCGAGAAAGAAAGTATTTATTTATCCTCCTTTTTACTGGTGTGGAAAGCGCTTACTTGAATTTTTTTAAACTGTCCCAAAAATGGGACGCTAGGCACTAATGGGTTAATATAAACAAACAACATATAAAAAAAAAACTTTTGGAAACATAAAAAAAAAAAAAACTTTTTGGAAAATTTGTAGTTATTTATAGAAATATCGAACCAAAATGCATTGATTTAGATCAAAATCAATTTTTAAAAACTCTATGTGACTTTAAAAATTCATTCCTTATTAATGAAAACCAAAATCGTTATTATTATTTCCTTCGTAATATTTTAATTTTATTACGCCAATTTTTAAAAGCTTAGCTTATATCCACTTCAAATGTGCTTACATTGTAAACGAAATTTATATTTCTTATGAAATGTAATTAAAATATAAGTAATAAATATACAGTCATGTATAACTTATACTAATTACAACAAAGCAGGTATTTTTTTATTTTTAGCATAGTTATTTTTGAATATACTTTGCAAAGTAAGAAAAACTATACTTCAATAATAGAATGTGAAAAAATAATTTTCAACCTCATTAATGCAGTTATTATAATATCTCATATATCCATTACGCCTTGGGGAAAAAAATATTTTCTTTGTAATAGAAAACAAAATTTGAAAAATTAAGTTGATAAATGTTGACATCTTAAAAAAAATAATAATAATAAAACGAAATTTAAATTGTATCTAAGAAATCATATGAAAATTATTCCATTTATTTATAGCTTGGTATTTTAAAATTAAAACGTTCAAGAGAAATCTCTTACACTTTATTACATCTTACAATTTTTATTTATTACTATTAGTATTATTATTTTACTATAAATCCAATGGAAAAAATTATTCATTTGCATTGATGCTGATAGATGGCAGCACAATAAAAGCTGAAGTCCGTCCACAGTGCATAAATCCATGAAAAAACCATTGACTTGAAAAACCGTTGAGTTTTTTTTAATGTTGTAAACTTACTGCCTATAATAAATGTAAACGAAAGTGAAAAATATAATTGAAAATGTATTTAAATGTTTTATTATGATTTTACAAATACTTTAAAATCATAATTAGATATTTTTATTGTTATTATTATTTTAATGAATCACTAAGAGTCATTACTTTTTTTGAAGCCGTCGATTCTTTATTTTGTTTATAATAGTGTACGTTTAAATTAGAACTTAATGTATTGTAATTGGATATGATATACATGTTTTATAGGGAATTTTGCCCGACAAACATTATTTCAAGCAGAAGAAATTATCATTTAGCTGTCATTTGTTAACATATGTTTTCCATTAGGCCTAACATGGCATTTAGCAACTGTGGATTCCTACAGCAGAATGGTACGCACTGGAAGTGTTCTACACACTTCTCTCCGAACGCATTTTATTATAAGTAGATTGAATTAACTTTTCGATTGGTTCTAAATCCATTTGTACTTTGTTGTCCACTAGTTTTCTTTACTATCTAAAACAATCTTTGATAAAATAATATATTCTTATATATATTTTTTAACTTAAGGTAGTCGTTTAAAAACATCTTAAATTTATTTTTATGTAGATATTTTCTGTGATCAAAATATGTAAAGAAAAATACACATCTATTATACAATTATTATCACCTAATTTAGTTTAATATTTTGAAAAGTATTATTTCTCGAAATAAACATCATGGCAATAATAGTCAATAAATCGTGAAAAATAATGCTACTACAATGCAATAAAACTTATTTTTTTGCCTTCGAATTTCATTTGGAGCACACATATCTCATTTAAAGAAGCGTCGCTTTATGTTTAAATATATTTACCCATTTAAATACACATTTGCAAGCCAATATCTCATTTGCATTTTTTATACTATTTATGTGCTATTATGTAGAACGTTCCTTTTGTTTAATGCAATTTCAAACACAAAATGACAAAATTACTAGCTATAATTCGTAAAATGCTATTTTTTTCTACAATCTGCATTCTTAAACATAATACTGTTATTAAAGTCTTTGATAAGCGCTTAGTTCTTATCTTTTCTTCTAAATGTTGTTTCCAGGATAAATGCCCGCATTATATTTTCCTCATCTGATATCCATTTATATCTGAATTGACTTAAAGGCTTACAAATCCTGCATTGTACAACATTAACGCGATCATAAGAGAATTTCTTAGCGAATTACTGCCAGCATTTGTTTTTTCTGCAGTAATCCCAATGTATCAGAAGTACATGATTCTGCAGGGGCGTCGAAAATAATAAATTAATGAAATACGTTTGTAACTGCTAAAACTAATGCTTTTTTATTATAAGAATAATTTCACTGTTCCATTCTGGTATATAAATATGAAATGCTCAGTAATGCAATATCCATTTTGTGCATGAAGTGTGCATTTTGTTTTCAATTTAGGAAAATATTAAGGTAATCACTTTTAAACGAAACTTATACGCTACAACAGCATTCCTTATATGCATTCAAATGCAAAATTTCTTCAATGCATACATTTTTATTATCAAATATAAAAATTAGCATACATGAAAGGGGTTAAAATTGTCATGTTTATGCATGAAAGTATAACATGTTAATTTCTGAATGATTGAAATGAAACATCTCATTTTACCTAATTCATTTGGTACAATCCCATGATACACGCGCAGAGAATCGTGCCATTCAAGTACGCAATCATGTACGAGGGAGAATCAGAAAATAAGTTTCCCCTGGCGTCTATGATCAGATGCGGGTATGAAAGTCCAACAATATAATGAGACGTGAAATATACGAAGCAACTTTATTTGTCAACAGATATACCAAGCACATCAGTTTTTGCTAGGTGGGCAGGCCCACAAAATGGCTTAAGCTCAACAAGCCCCACCTATACCAAGCACATTGAGAAGTTTGCCATACCACATGACAAAGTGCAAACAGCATTCAATAAAAACATCTTATTTACATACAACTTTGCATACTGACAAGCCGTTAGACGCTTATTCCATAAGTCCTGATTTTTTCCTGTAGGGCTTTTTGATGCTTATAAAGCGGTATGACGGATGTTTCAATGTACTAGGTAATTATGTGGAAAAATAAAGATATGTCTTATCGTTAATGTCTCATTCGCTCAGTATACATCTTAAATGATCTACACTAACAATAAATCATTCGAGATTTGAATGAATTTACAGTGCATCCATGTGCGATATTATTTAATTAAAATATCTATATTAAATGTAACCATAACTGACAGTTTAAGTCTTTTGTAAAAACTTATAAAATGTGTATAAAATGATTATAAAATGTAAATGTCTCCTTTTAACCTGTGTATAACTGTGGTTATGTGTAACAGAATATTTTCTTAGCCGTATTGTTTTCTTGTTAGAGATGTGAAAGTCGAATTCATCAGTTCGAAAGATTTTATTAGCAGTTAATTTTAAAAATAAAATTTAACCCTTTGACGGTTAAAGCACTTCTATTTATAACCACGAAAGGGCTAAATAGTTCTGAGAAAAATCACTAAAACTATTTATAACATCAAGGGTCTTATCAGATCTAATATAAAATTGCCGTTCCTGTTCAAAAGGGCTTATGATTTTTATCGATATATCATTAATACAGTCAACATAACGGCGTTTTCTGAGTTCCAACTTAAACAAATCATTAAAATAACAATAAATATAACAGACCACTAAAACAGATCACTGAGAGTTCTGTATACGAAACCCTGTGGCTGTCACACCAATTAACTGGCTATTCACCAATCACTTTAAAGAAATCTTGTGCATAAATATTAGGATTAGTATTGAAATCGTAAACCTTTATTAACAAAAAATGTTTTTTGAAAAGAAAAGAAAATGTACTACATATTATTAAATGAAAACTGGTCGCTAAATGACGAAAATCTCAAAAATATTTTGTAAATTATCAAATTTTAAAAAGATTTTAAAAAATTCTCCCTCCTTCCGCAAAATATCTTTCCAAAAATCAGCTATTGGATTCAAAATCAATGTTGGGAATATACAAGAGCGATGGTGGAATTAATTACATTCAATATTCTCAGAATGACAATACTTGTTTCAAATAAAAAAATAGGTTTGCCTCAAACCGCGCTTTCTAAAACAGGGAAGTTGAATACAGGCTGAACTTTTGAATGTTTTTGAAAAATGTTTTATTTTGGATCCTCAATGCCCACTTTCACACTTTCGATTGCGAAATTCTAAAATCACTGAATTTTATGTTTATCTATTATTTGGAGATTTATTATACTCCATTTTCTATATAAACTATTAATGAGATATGGGTAAATTACGAAAATATTTGTTTTTTCCATTTAAACACATTAAGGCTTGAATTCAAGCTTAACACATTAAGGCTAAAAATCCTTTGCTATTTGGTTTATTTATATATGTATAATTATTTATACAATTTTAAAACTAGCTTTGCATCGAATTGCGCATTCTAAAATACATTCAATTATAGAAAAATCTTTTGTTTTGGACCTGCAGTGCCAGCTTTAAACCTTTTGTAGGCAAGATTCTAAAATTACTGAACTACGTGTTTGTCTATTATTTTGAATATTTATTATACTAAATGTCACATAAACTGCTTATGAGATGTGGGTAAATAATGCAAAAGAATATTTGTTTTCTAATTTGACACTCTTAGGGCTTGAGTTGGTATAAATCCTTCGCTAGTCGGTGCTCTATGTATGTGTTTATACATATATAAGTGTTTATATGTGTATATATATATATATATATATATATATATATATATATATATATTATTCATAAGTGTTCATACTGAAAATTTTAAAACTAAAATTTATGATTTCCCAGCTTTAAAATAAAAAATACAGTTAAATTAATTTTCCAAATAAGTTTCAGCAATGAAATTATTGAATGTTTAATACGTGATTTATCACTTGCTAACTAACAAGGAAGGTCTCTATACGGGGTCTCCTGTGTGAAGATCCCCGGCTTTGACATTTTTTTTTCCAGTTCGTTTCCACTCTTAGAAAGTGATAAATCATTATCAAACATTCAACATGATTATCAAACATTCAATGAATTTAAACGTAAAATCACCGCTGAAAATTATTTGGAAAATTAATTAAGTGTATATGTATTCACCGATGCTAGGTTTGTTTACGTCTCATATTACGCCCCAGGATTATGTGCTCATGAAGACTATTCAATATTGAGCTGCATTACAGCCTTACCAACATCTGGATGTAAAAATGCCAGGCTGGGCATCGTCCTCGTCGCTTAAATGGTAAAGCCCGTGTAACGGTATTCGTAGAGTTCCCGGTTCGATCTCAGGTTTGGACATTTTTTCACATGGTTGGTTTCTACGCTTATTTAGCAAATGATAAATCATGTACTAAATATTTAAAAAAAACCTTTTTTTTATTAAATATTTTTTTGAATTAAGATAAAACAAATTCATTTAACCTTTTCCAGAATAATGAAATTTAGGTACAAATGATAAATTACTTACTAATACAAAAAGTATTTTGGTCATAGAGAGGAACATAATTAAATCTTACATAATTGAACAAAACATAAAGAGGGATTAATTTTTGAGCGAGATTTTTCCAGTTGAGTAGGGGAGAGTGGGGATACTTGAGCATAGGGGATACTTGAGCCACCCCTATTATCTCTACAGTTGGTTAATTTTTCTTTCTAAAACTGCCAATATGTTAACACATTTATAGTTCTGAACATGTAAAAAAGAAATCACACATCTTGGTACCATTTTGAAAGTATAGTGATCAATAGTTGTCTTTTCCCTATCTGAAGTAAATTTTCGGGTACATGGTTTTTTTGTTTTTTTGTAATCAAAGTTTTGTTTAAAGTTGCAACTATATACATAAATTTAATAAGCATAATTTCAATTGCATTTTGAATCTAAAATAGTTCTAACAGCTGCATGCTTTATTTAGTAAAACTCTGGGAAACAAAACTAGTGGTAGTGGGGATACTTGAGCCAGTGAGAGTGGGGATACTTGAGCCAAGTCTCAACCCTCCCCACTAGAAATTAAACATAGGAGAAACAAACAAAAAATAAAATTCCTTCCTTATATTCACTAATAGATTTTTTTCTGGATAAAAGAGAAAATAATTTTTCATTTTATTTTATTTTTCTTAAAAAAATAACGACTTAAAAATGTTTAAAAATGTATATTTTTTAAATGAAAATATCCATTTTAATTTTCATTTTGACTAGCAAAATAGCCTGTCTAGATAAATGTAAACATAGTTTTCAATCTAACTTTTATTAAATTAAAATAACTTTTTAAAACTGTTTTACAGGCTGTAATCTCTAATACTTTATTTAGTTAGGTCCAACATATTAAAATGTTTATTTTTTAATACAACATATTAAGATTAATATCTTATATTGAAATCGTAACCTCTGTTGCTGTAATTTTTTTTAACTAAGAAAATTGAAGAAAAATTAGTAAAAAGAGCGCACAAAAAACAAGAAAAGCAATAAAAATCCCAGTTCAAACTTACCTGCATGGAGCCAAAGAATAAGACAAAATCTTTTCCTGTGAAATCAAAAAAGTGTTTGAAATAGTAGAATGATACATCTGGCTTAAATTCCGACAGCTATTAAATTAAAAGCATGAGTTCGACATTATCATTAGAGGAAAATTCTGCCAATGATGGTGATGATGTGAAAAGAAAATCTTCTATTGATGGTTGGTTACTAATAAAATATGCCAGAAAGAAAACTAAAAATATTTGTTGGATAAGCACTTAATATTTTGAAAATGAAATTTGCCCGAAGAATAGCAGATTCCAAATTTAAATGGCTCTGAACTGAGGGAGTTTCTACCATCGTTATAACTCAAGTTGAAATTATCATTTGACAACCAGTTCTAGCGACAAAAAATGATCGTATTACTAACTTTGTTTTCTCAATTGGTTTGGAAGGACTTTATGTTTCATAATTTATCATTCTGTAAAATGTTTGTGCAAAAATAAAGCGAAAAAAATTACTTTTGTAGGTATTTTTCCGTAGTGGCTCAAGTATCCCTTCACCATGGCTCAAGTATCCCTCCCATGGGGATACTTGAGCCACCATGTAAAACAAAAAATAAACATTTTTTATACATAGAAAAATAGTTCAAAATTAGTTGAAAGTGGTTTTCAGTTGAAGAAAAAATATCAAATTTTCATTTTCACTATTTTATTTTATTATAAGAAATTATAAAAAATTTAAAAAAAATAAAATTCAAAAAATGGCTCAAGTATCCCCATCTTCCCCTATACTTCAAAAAGTAATTACTACATTTGTTGACACACAGTTCTATTTCTTCAGCCAGCTCAAGTCGTTAGCTCTATTTCTTTAGACGGGAAACAATTGTTAAATTGAATCTAATAGAGATGGTCGTTTGTTTCTGAAGAGATAAAAAAAAAAAAAATATAAGGTTTATATTTTTCTTTACGAAGTCAACTCTTTAAATTAAAAGTAATTATGGATTTTAAAATAAAATCAGGCGTTAAAAACTAACTACAATGCTTAGTGACGTTCGATTTTCTGAAAGTTATAAAACTTTCATAACGGAATCGATTATTTTAAAATTAATATTTGAAATTTAAAAAATACTCTTATAATATTTAGTATTACAAGTGATACAAACTTTTATAAATTAAAAATGAGCATTATTTTATAAAATTGTACTTAGTTTGTTTACCTTCATGACGGCCAATTATCTACACTTGGGATAAGTGCCCTAAAGGTGGGATGACGCCCGTTGGGGTCTTTCTGAGGGAACCATACCGTATTTACGAAAAGAAATCCTCGGTTCAAAGAAAACCACGGAAAACGCGTAACTGTTAGTCCGACGACCGTAATTGGGCTCGAACCCAACATCTGCCGTCTACCAGCTTCGGAGGCAAAATTTATCGGTCACTGGTGGGGTTCAAAATTGTATTTATAAAAAATTGTTTTTTTTGTAGTGAGGATATGCGGAAATAAGTTATATAACAAAAGAAATATATATAAATAATTTGTCCTGAGTGCTACTTAAAAAACATTTAGAATGCATAGTGTTAAAACAGCATTAAAATATATAATAGTAATTTTTTTTTGTTAAAGAAACAGATTTATGGTTAAGTTATTAATCATAATTAAGTAATCTCCTCATAATCCGATTATAAATCGTGACTCAATAAATAGAATATGATAAATTATTTTCTTCGGAAAATTTTTGTAATTTACAAAGTATCATTTAAAAAACTTATTTATAAATACCTATGCCTTTAGAAATAATTTTTATACCTTTTTTCCTATATTTAATAATTATTATACCTTATGTATAACCATTAATATGCATGCAATAGTAGTATATTTACTTTCTTTAGCAATGTTATAACTACTGACAAAATGTCCTTATAGTTGCAAAAATGAAACATAAAAAAACACAATAACAATAATGGACATATAGTAAACAGCACAATTCTACAAGATTAACTATTTTATCTTTCAATTCATATACCTATTTATCAATCTATCTTCCTATATTTCTATATATATGTATATTTATATATGCGTATGTGTATGTACATATACATGTATATATATATAATAGAAAATTTCATTTCTACTGAATTGGGCGATTTTGTCGCTAAAAATGTGGTTATCATTAAGAAAATTACAGAAATGATTTTTACATAAATAAGTTTGCATAATTTACGGTTGCATTATTGTGACATTTTCCGTTAAATTTATAAAAAAAAACTCAAATGTTCATTTCGTCTATCACAGTTTAAAAAAATTTCTTCATTTAATGTAATTACTTTCATAAGACTGTATATTGTTTTGGCATGATATAAAATTTATGCATTTTTGTGTTTACTCAACAACTATTATTTTATTTAACCAACATAAAAAATTGTATTTTCATGCTGAACAACTTATCTCATTTTCCTAAATGTAAGATAATACTAATAGGTTATGGCAATTAAACGATAAAATTCTCTTATCTAGAGTTTTCTTAACTAAAATGTTTTCTGTTAGACTAAAATATTTCTCGAAATTTTTTTCTTTTAAAAAGGTAATATAGTATAAGATGAGGTTCTTTTATTTGCGTGTGTGTTTGTATTATTAATAGAGATAAAATTTTCTACTTGTAAATGGGTGTAATTTTTTTTTTTTTTTTTTTTTTTTTTTTTTTTTTTTTTTTTTTTGAACTGATCTGTTTTTTGTAAATTAAGATGAAATTTAAGTAGCTAAAATAAAAATATAAAACAGTCAAGGCTAACCACTGAAACATTTTTCTATGAACTTATTGAAAGAAATTCAAATGTTCATTTCGAATATTAAAGTTGCAAAAATTCTCTTCAGTTAATGTAAAAATTTCCATACTACTGTATTTTTATTCTATATACTATAAAATACATGCGTTTTAATTTTTACTCAATAAATATTATTTTGTTTAACCAACATGAAAAATTATATTTCCACGCCGAACAATTTATCTCAATTTTCTAAAAATGAGACAAGATTGATATGTTACGTCAATAAAACGATAAAATTCTGTTATCTAACGACTAAGATGGTTTCTGTTGGACTAAAATATTTTTCTGTAGATTTTTTTGCTTTTTAAGGACGTCAGATAGTAGAAAATGGGGGTGTATTTTAGTTAGATATAAACATTTGCACTTGAAATCAAGGTGTATTTTTTTTTGTTTTGGAATTCATTTTTTTTTAAAGTTAAGACGAAACTTTATGTAGCTGTAAGTAATATATAAAACAGTCAGGGCTAATCTTTAAAACATTTTTCTATGAACTTATTAAAATAAATTCGAATGTTTATTTCATATATCATAATTAAAAAAATCTTCAAACAATTTAATAACTTTCATGGTACTTTTTTTCGGCATACTGTAAAATTCATGCATTTTCCTGATTACTTAACAATTATTATCTTATTCATATACTGGACAATTGCACCATAATATGTAACTACAAAGAATGTATTTGTTAAAAATACAAAACTTTCCTCATTGGTGCACAAAAGCAAGAACTTTAATAAGAATGTGTACAATTAAAATAAAATAAAATATAAAATTAGCATTTCGGCGATCTTGGCGAAAAAGGGTTGCCACATTAATTTTGAAGAGGCTAAAATCATAGATCCGTGCAATAACCCATATGAAAGCAAAATTAGAGAATCTATCGAAATCATTGCACGATAAAATAAACCGTGTGATGATAATTTATGCTATAATGTACCAAAAATATGGCATAACACTATAAAATCTTAAATTCGTATAAGTTTGCAATATTTTCATTTTTCTTCACAGTTAAATGGCAGCATATTCAAATTTTTGATTTATTTCGATTTTAATTTATTAGAAATATTACCTCTCGTTCAGGAAGCAAACTTTTAGTCATTTTACCATCATTTTTTCCTGAAGATGGCCTCAGATGACGGCTTTAAACATTGATTTTATATTTTATTTTATTTTAAATATTCAAGTTCTTATTAAAGTTCTTTTTTTGTGCACCGATGAATAAAGTTTTGTATTTTTAAGAAATACGTTCTTAGTAATTATTATCTTGTTTAACCAACGTTAAAAACTGTATTTTCATGCTAAACAATTTATTTCTCTTTGCTAAAAATTAGACAATACTAATAAATTATGCCAATAAAGCGATAAAATCCTCTTATCTAATGTTTTACTTACTTAAGTGGTTTCTGTTAAGTTGAAATATTTTTCGGGTATTATTTTTTTTTAAACTTTAATAACTTAAAATAGTAAAAATTTTGACTAAACTTGTGTTTGTGCATTATTGTTGGAGATAAACGTTTCTACTTGTAATATAGGTATGCATTTTTTTTTTTTTTTTTTTTTTTTTTTTTGAGCTGATTTGTGATTTGAAAGTTCAGAAGAATTTTTATTTTTTTCTGTAATCTATACATATAATAAAACAGTAGGACCCGGTGTGTCTGTACATTGAAGATAATTGACAAAAATGGAGTCAGGGCGATAAAAGAAAACCAATGAAACACAAAAAAATTTTTTTTGAATTTTTTGTCTGTCTGTCTGTCTGTCTGTCTGTCTGTTTGTTCGAGGTTATCTTCGTAACTACTGAATGGATTTTTATGCGGTTTTCACTAATGAAGAATGCACACTCCCGGGCAGTGTATAGGCTTTGTTTCATCAAAATCGGACAACAGACAAAAAAGTAACAAAAAGAAACAAAAGAAACTATTAGGTGCGCTGCTCACGTTTTTTAGTACATAACGTTTTTTAGTACATATAAAATCCAATAGATGTCACTGTGCGATTTTAAAACGCGCTATCGTTATGTTTTCGCCAGTCTACTTAAGTATGAGAAAGTTTCAAGCTGGCTGTCGTTCCATGTGGTTTAGTCGGTAGAACGTCAGTGCGCCATACTGATGGCCCGGGTTCGATTCCCAGCATGGAATTTTTTTTCACTATGTTGGCATTAACGCCTATAAGCAATTAAAAGAATTTGAAATATTGTATTCAAGGCGAATTTTCTCTCTGGGAAAATTTCCTTGCATTAATATGTCAGTGTAATTTTTTTTTCGATTTAATTTTTTTTTTCGAAACTTTGTTTTTCTTAAAAAATTACAGTAAATATTTGATATTTCCCAACGTTTTTTGAATGATCGACTTGCTTTTTTTTTTTTTTAATGTATGTCTGAACCTTATCTAACTACTTCTTTAAGATTTCTTTAGATAAACCGACCAGCGTAGCGGGCGAAGGCCGCTAGTAAATACATAAAACAGTCAGAGCTAATCATTGAAACATTTTCTTATGAACTTATTAAAATAAACTCAAATGTTCATTTCAAATATCATAATTAAAAAATTGATATGTTATATCAATAATCCGATAAAATTCTGATTTCTAAAGGTTTACTTACCTGAAGTAGTTCCTGTTCGACTGAAATATTTTTCTGTGACTTTTGTTATTTTTTTAAGAACGTCAGATAGTATAAAATAAAGTTCTTTTATTTGTGTGTGTGTGCATTTTAGTTGGAGATAAAATTTTACACTTGTAATCTGAGTGTTCTTTTTTTTTTTTTTTTGAACTGATTTGTTTTTTGCAAGTTAAGACAAAATTTTATGTAGCTGTAATTAGTATATAAAACAGTGTGGGCTAATCATTGAAACATTTTTCTGTGAACTTCTTTAAATAAATTCAAACGTTAATTTCGTATATCATAATTAAAAATTGTTTCTTCACTTAATTTAATAACTTTCATAGTATTTTTATTTTCGGAATACTATAAAATTCGTGCATTTTCGTATTTACTCAACAATTATTATCTTGTTTAACCAACATGAGAAACTGTATTTTCATGCTAAACCATTTATCTCACTCTCCTAAAAATTAGACAAGAGTAATAAGTTATTAAATTAAACGATGAAATTATCTTATCTAATGGTTTAATTACTTGAAGTGGTTTCTTTTAGATTTAAATATATTTCCGTAGAATTTTTTTTTATTTTTAAGAACGTAAGATAGTATAAAATGCGATTATTTTTGTGTATTTGTGTTATTGTTATAGATAAACATTTCTCCTTGTAGTATAGGTGTATATTTTTATTTTTGAGCTTATTTGTTTTTTGAAAGGTCAGAAAAATCTTTATTTGTATGTAATAAAAATAAAAAACAGTCAGTGAAATTATTAAAATAAACTGAAACGTTCATTTCGTATATCTTAGTTAAAAAAGGGTTCTTCATTTAATTTAATATCTTTCATAGTACGGCATTCTTTCGACATATCATAAAATTCATGCACTTTCGTGTTTACTCAACAAATATTATCTTGTTTAACCAACATGAAAAATTGTATTTCCATGCTGAACAATTTATCACACTTTTCTAAAGATAATACAAGGCATATAAGTTGTTGTAATAAAACGATAAGATTTCTTTATCTAATGGTTTACTTACCTGAAGTGTTTTCACTTAGACTAAAATATTTTTCGGTAGAATTTTTTACCTTTAAAAAGATAAAATTAAATAAAACAGGGTTTGCTTCGTTGGTATGCGTATATTATTGTCAGAGATAGACTTTCGTTCTTGTAAAATAGCTGTAATTTTTTTTTCTTACTGATTTGTTCTTTTTAAGTTAGGAAGAATCTTTATTTAACTGTAATAAATAAAAAAAATAACAGAACTAATTTATATCTAATTCAGGTTTTTCGTTCAACAATATTTGAGATAATTTCGGGCTCTATAAAGAATTAGACTGTTTGGGCTACAAATAACTAATGCCTAGATTGAAAATATAACGAGCTATTATACTAACAAATCGTTATCAACCATTACACTCTAAGAAAAATCTGTAAATTTACTAAAAGTTGTGAAGAAAACTGGGATTCTTAGAACTTTTTTTTTTGTAACGAAACAGCAAAAATTCATGTAACCATACAGATTTGCACTGAAAATTAAAAAATCTAAGATTTACTAAGATTTTTTTTTTTTTTTGAAACTTGAGATGCCTAGATTATGTTATGCAATTGCAACCCAGGTTACAGATAAAATTTGAGCAAGATAACTATAATTTTAATAGATCCCTTTGCAAAGTTAGCTTCGTAAGTCAGTTTTGTAAGATAGCTTCATAAAAATTAATTTGGTACATTTAAATCATTTCTTGTGCAGTTTACAAGTAAAATGTTAGTAAATTTTGTAATAAAAAAAGTTTAAATGGAAAAATGACTAGAATTGCGTTGAATAATAATTCACTAAAAATGCATTTCAACTTAAGCTAATGCAAGGGGGCTTTGATCTAAAACTTTTCTTAAAGCTTGTCACAAAATCTTAAATTACCTTAAAGAGCCACTTTTTCCATAACTTTTTATACTTTTTTCTGCTTAAGAGCCTATACCCAGTCACTCAAAAATACCCGGATTTTAATGTTAAATCTATGGGGGCGTTGTTTTCAAATACCTCGTTCAAATTTTAATATTTTTAGATTTTTTTTTATAAGATAAATGAGGATGAAATGCAACCGGATTTCTATTTTTTCGATTTTGTTTTCAGACCTTTCTTTAAAAAATGCTTTAAATTTCAGAACCTGTTAGAACCAGTTCTAAAATTGAAACTATCATAAAATAAAAAATATATAATCAAAATCGGAAAGGTAAAAACTAGGCCGCTTGTAGATTATCCTCAGCTATCCTATGCAAAAAAAATCGTGTAAAAATATTAAAATTTGAGTGAAATATATGAAAATAACGTTCCCATAGATTAAAGATTAACATTAGGTTCATTTTGAGTAACTATTGTGGGATCTTAAGATTTTGAGGTAAAGCTTTAAAAAAGTAAAGTAACCTTCTCAGTTTTATTTCCTTGCTTTTTAAATAACAAACATGGATTTTAAAATATTTCAATTTAAATTTTATTCATTAAATAAGTATTTCTATTTTCATGTTTTATAAATTTAAAGAAAATATGTAGTCTTACTGAATTAAAAATTTGCCAAAAACAACAAATTTTACAATAAAAAAATGCGCAGAACTTTTTACGGAATGAATGACATCTTTAAAAACAAATGTCAGAAATAATTTAATTATATTTATCACATACATGTTTATTACATGTAATAAACAAAAAGGTACATTTTATTATTTTTTTAAAAGTATCAACTGCTTTCAATAAAAAGTCAAATATTTTTATTAAGTGCATTTTTGTAAAAAATTCAAATGTTTCAGCAAATGGAAAAAATGAATGGAATTGCATTAAATAATAATTCACTGAAAATGCATTTCCACTTGAACTAATGCAAGGGGGCTTTGATCTGAAACTTTTCTTAAAACTTGTCACAAAATCTTAAATTACATTAGAAAGCCACTTTTTCAATAACATTTTCTACTTTTTTCCTCCTTAAGATTTTCGGATAAAAGATTTAAAAAAGTAAAGTAACCTTATCTGTTTTATTTTCTTGCTTTTTAAAGAAGTAAACATAGATTTTAAAATATTTCAATTTAGAATTTATCCAATAAATGAATATTTATGGAGTCTCATGTTTTATAAAATTAAAGGAAATATGTAGTTTTTTTAACTAAAATATTTTATTAAAATTTATCAATAACGATAAATTTTACAATAAATAAATACTCGGAAGCACGGCATTAATGGCAACTTTAAAGACAGATGACATATATAATATAATTATTTTTTTAAATTAGTTATTGTGGTTTCCTTAGAAAGATCCCCACGGAGGGCACTCACTGCTAGGACCTATATCCGTCATGCCGTCTTACACAACGCCAGCAATATGATAATTCATTTGTTAAATATTCAATAATTTCAAGTGTATTTTCATTGCTGATAATTAATTGAAGAAAAGTAATTAAATTATACACGTGTTTAATGAATCTTGGTTTATTTGTATCTCATGTTCCTCCACAGGTTTGTGTGATCATACAGATGTTTCTCTCTTGTGGTGTAGTTGTAGCCTTATCAAAAAACATAAAGAGGAAATGAAAAGCTGGATATCGTCCTCGTAACTTAAATAGTACAGTCCTGGGAGCACTATTCTAAGTCTTCCGGGCGCAATTCGCGGCTTGAACATTTTCATCTGTGTTGATTTTAAGCTTAGCTCGCAGTTTAATGTCTTTTATTAGGTAAATGTTCCATAATTTCAAGCGTATTTTCACTGCTGATAATCAATTTTAAAACTATTATGTATGTGTTCACCGATGCTGGTTTCATTTGTGTCTCATGTTACGCAGCAGGTTTGAGGGCTCATGTCGACGTTTCCATCTTGTGCTGCATTTGCTGTCTTCCCAAAATATCTAAGGGGGAGAAATAACAAGTTAGGCATCGTTCTGGTAACTTTAATAGTAGAATGCTTGGAGCACTATTCCAAGGGTTCCAAGTTCGATCCCCGGATTGGACATTTTTCTCTTTGTTGGTTCTATGCTTAGTCAGCAATGTGACAGTTCACGTGTTAAATATTCAACGGATGGTATTTATGTAATTAGAAATGTATTTGCTGTACAACACAATTTGTTTTGCATTGTTACGTAACTAGATTGAAGTTTGGTAAAGATATAAATCGCCTTCTCATAAATAGTATGAGTGTAAACGTCTGCTTGATAAAACGGAAAAGACGGAAAAATAACTGAAAAATAAAATACTAAATCATAGCAATGAATTTATTCGAAAATACCAGTAATGTATAAAAATTGACAGCGAAAATCGTGAATCGTCATTCAAGGCTCTTTGTAAGATTTACTGGCTTGTCGAAGTTGCAAAGGTATTAGTTTATTGCTCATGCTAAACATGTTCCCGCATATATTTCACCATTCTACAAAACAGGAATCTCACAAATTGGTGCCCCACCGACATTCCAGCAAGTCTTTAAATCACATATTTCATGCCAAAACTAGTTTTAAAAACCTATTATTTTTTTATTAGAGTTAAAATTTCTCCGTAGCAAAAGACTGTTCTAGTCATTTATTAAAGAAAACAAACATGTAAACATATTAACATAATAATACATCAATGTTCGATATAATATAATAAAATTGTGTTAAAACTGTTTCACATATTTTTAACTTAAGGCCCCACACTAGGCACAGAGAAAGACCCGGATGTTAATGTAAAGTCTATGGGGGCGTTCTTTTCAAATATCTCGCTCAAATTTTAATATTTTGACATGATTTTTTTTACGCAAGATAGCTGAAGACAATGCACAACCGGCTTAGCTTTTACATTTTCGAATTTGATTATATATTTTTTGTATTACGACAGTTTCAATTTCAGAACCGGTTTAAACCGGTTTTGAAATTTAAATTTAAAAAAAAAAATCTGAAACCAAATCTGAAAAAGTAAAAACTAGGCCGGTTGTAGATCATACTCAGATATCTTGTGCAAAAACATCAAGTAAAAATAATAAAATTTGGGTGAAATATTTGAAAAGAACGTGCCATAGACTTTTACATTATCATGCGGGTCTTTTTTATGTGCCTAGTATGCGCTTTAAATTCTAACTCATAATGTGAGCAATATAAAAGTATTTTTTTTTCAAAATTTAATTGCCTTTTTTAGTGTCAGTTAGCAATATAAATTGAAAGAATATCGATTTGGATATGTTCTATTTAATTTTAAATAGAATTTCAAAAATGAATTTCATTTAAATTTGATAATTCAAAATTTCTCTTCAATAAGTTAGAAGCGTTAAAGAAAATTTCATAGAAACAGCTCAAATATTAACTGCAAGTACGGCTGCTATGTGCGAGACTCCAAAAATATGCTTTATTGAAATTTTATATATAGAATATTCTTCGATTGGCGCATACAGTATAAAAATGACTCTGGAAATATTTTTAGTGAAATAAATTTGGTGCTTGTTCCTAAAAGGGGTCTAGGGAAGGACTTGGGCAATGTTTTCCAAGTCGAAATGGTTTTTTGAATCTATTCTGCAAAAATTGGTGCTTTAAATTTAACTAGCTGCACCCGTCGAAACTCAAATCCTTTTTTTAATGTGGTTTCTAAACCTTAAATATTATTTAAATGCCAAATTATTTAGGAAGTTAATATCTTAGCCCGGAAGACAAATTCAAAAATATCTGCATAGTTTATTTTTTCTCCGTTTAAATATGGCTTGATAACTGTACAATAATTATAATATCAATGAAACATTTTAAATATAATAGAAACAGGGACTTACTAAGCAGCCTAACCAACCAACCCACTACATATTTACAGCGCTTGCAATAAATTTAATTTATTTATTGGTTTGTATCCTCCATGAACATGTAAAAATTAATTTTATTGTTATGGCAACGAAAAAAAACGGTATCTCTATTTTTGGAGGAATGAGATAGGTGGAGGGGAAGTATTACCTCTGGGGGTGATGCTAAAAATGTAACCCTACATTAAGTCACATTAAGTCCAAACAAAATCACGTTCTTTGACACGCCTATCAGGTTTAAACCCGTATTTTTTGCTATCATTTTTTAAAAAGAACTAATATGTCGCTTCACCGGTAAGAATTTATTAATTATTTTAACATATGTGTTTTAAATATCAATATAGAAAATTATTTTAAGGTTTTGCTTGAAAATATAACATTCTTTCGTTAATATCTTAAAATCGCCTGCAGTCAGAAATCTAATATTTTAGATTAATATTTATTACTTAAGTTTTCATACATGATTTTAAAAGAATGTTTTCATCATTATATTTTAAATATTTACTTACATGCAATTATTAAGTCATAAACATTTTTCATCTACGTTATAAAGTATTTAAAATTACATTAAATTAGGAAACTTTTAGTAATACAATTTTTAGTTCGCATCAAATGTTTTAAATTTGACATTTAATTATTGCTAATTTTCTAATTTCTTTTATTTTAAAAGCGAACATTTATTTTAATAAATAATAATAGAACAAAGACCATTTTAAAAATTTGCTATTTCTTCTTAAAATATGCTTCAGTTGTAATTCATTTTTTTTCAATTCGTATTATAATACAAAATTCCTTCCACGTCCTTTTGTTTGGAACATTAAAATTTGAGCGATAAATGGATTCATATGCAAGCCTTTTTTTGAGCCTTTCTTCACCTCCACCTATCTCAATCCTCCATGATCTCTATCATTAAAAATAATAAAATTTTTGTATTTGTTGCTGAAATGCAGAATTTTTTTTTAAACAATAACTTAATTCAATGAAATGATTTTAATTATTTTTTGATATTATGTAAGACAGAAATAAAGTAAGTACAAAGGCATATCACAGGTTTTAATTTTTTTTTCTAATATGACATCATTTACACCTTCAGAAATACTCATCTTTTCTTAATTAAAAGCGTGATTTATGCAGTTATTTAAGAGTTCTTTAGTTTCATAAAATATTCATTATAATTAAATAGAAATGGCGCAGTTTATAGAAATATTTTCATTTGTGCACACCACGGACCTTTAAATTAATAGAAGTTCACTTTATTTAGATGCTGGAATTAAAGTCAGTGAATATGACATCATCACTGACACAGCTATAACAATGTATATTATATTCATGGAATAAATTTATCTGGTTTCTGTATAACGACATTTTCTTCATCGACAGAATTTCTCTTTAGATATTATATTTTATTAAAGTTTATCGTCTGTTATTTTACTTACATAATACTTAATAATATTACTCAGTAAATAATCTGTGTATTGCAGGGAATAACTATGTGCAATCATTTTATTAGGATTAAATTTTACGAAAATCTTTATTTTTTTTTGTTTGAAATGCTATTATACATTCACCGATGAGATCAAGCTCCTGATTGGGTGGAAAATAATGAAACAAAATAAACTTTGAGAAAAGCTTAACCTGTTGCCACTGTTTCGAAGAAATGTCATGAAAACGCTTTTAAAATTAAAAATAAAATATAAAAAATGAAATAAATTAAAAATTAGCCAGAATGGGTACATCTACACGTAAACAGCTTTCATTTAAAAAAATAATTATCAAATTCGGGCCAGTAGAAAGCTCAGGGCTGATGACCAAAAAAACAGACAGGTATTTTAAATATATAGATAATCGAAGCAAAGAGCTTCTGTTGTCATAAATTTTGTAAACGAAGATTTTTCATATGTTTCAGCTTTCAGATTTAAGTCAGCTAGAAATTTCCAAAGTGTTAACTTTGTTTGCAGATAACTAATTTAAAGTTGAAATAGACTTGTGGTTAGATGCGTTATATTTCAGGAATGCCAAATTTTGATCCATGAGCTCATCTTTAAGTTAAAAAAAATACCGAGAATATCTTGATAGTCAAAGGAGTACACCTTATTCTCTATGAAAACTCAAACTTTTATTCCATTTTTCATTAAAGCCTGCCAAAATTCTTTCTGAGTCATCTACAAAAGCATTTTTTTTAAAAAGAAGTGACTTACTTTCTAAATCCCGTGAGTAATATCTTAAACCATTTCGCCCCTCAAGTTTTTATTTGGTTTCATGTGTAAAAACCATTTTTAGCTGTAGATTGCATTTTAAACACTATACGATGAGAATTTTAGTGTTGTACTTTTCCCGTTTTAACTTGATTTTAAAGTAAATATTTAGCATTCGGTATTCTTTAATGTATTTCTAATAGTTCTGGACGTTATTGGAAGTTCTAGTGCATATTTCATACTAGAAGGTTGCATTCTATTAATGTCTCATTTACACTATGCTGAAAGTATTGATATCAACTGCATCGTTTAGTTCTTCCACATTCATGGGGTGTTAAAGAAAATTGTGTATAATTTTTGTAAATATATTTATTTTTAGAGCAGTTTACTTTCACTCAGCCATTGAAAAGAACACCCCCCCCCCGACAATTATTTATAATTTTCTACTTCTGTCAATGTTTTCTTGCGACTCTTGGTCAAAGTAGCAGTTGCATGTCTCAAAAATGTAAATCTAGCGACTACTAACATAAAACAAATATCAAAAGGTTGTGCCAGATAAATACTAAAGTCTTGATGTCATTTAATTGAATTAGATTTAAAAGCATCTACTTGTTTTCAATTGATTACTATCTATCAGTATTATATCATTTTAACACTAGTAATTAATATATATATTTTTGATTTCTTCTATCATAAGAAGAAAAAACTATTACAATCGTGAAAATTTTTGAAATCTGGTTTTTGATGGACTTACACGATTTAGGAATCAGAGAACCCGAAAAACATGTATTTACAAAATGTCTGTCTGTGTGTGAAATATATATTTTGGCCGCTTTCTCTCAAGAACTGATGCACGGAATTCCACAAAAGTTTAGATTCTTTTAGACATTGACATGATCTAGATCTGATTACTTTTTGGTGTATGTAGCTCAACAAGTGGTGAATTGTTCACAGTTTCCACAACAGCCATACCTAAAGAACCAGTCCATGTTTTTTCATAAAACTTTACATTTAGATAGTACTTGATATAATCGCAATAGCTCTATCTCAAGATAAAATGCACGTAATTTCACAAAACTTTAGATTCTGTCGGACCTTCATATAAATTAGATCCTTTTTTTGTGTTGTACATCACTTGACAGGTAGCACTGCTGTGCTGCATTGTATACAATTTCCTCAATAGCCGTATCTCAAGAACAAATAAATGGACTTTTATAAAACTCTACATTTAGTTAGTACTATATGTAGCATGGTGCCGATTACATTTTGGCGCAAACCGCTCAACAGGCGGCACTGCCGTGGTGTATTATTCGTGATTATCGTAATAGTTCCATCTTAATAACTTATTTACTTAAATTTTCTAAATCTTCACATTCAGATAATCCCTGGTATAGATTAGTGTAGTTTAGTTTACAGTGAAAATAGCCCTAATGGTGGCGCTGTTGCGCTGCACTTTTTACGATTTTGCAATAAATGTATCTCAAGAACTAATACATGGATTTTCATCAAAAATCCGAATCAGTTAGTACATGAGAAAAATTGATTCTGTATAGTTTTCGGTGTGCATCACACAACATGTGGCACTGTTATGCAGTTTTTAAAAGATTTTGTAATAGCTCTATTTCAAAAACTAATTCCCAGATTTTCATGAAACTTTAGATTCAGTTATAAGTTGACATAAGTTGTTGCTGACTAGACTTTGGTTTAAACCATCTTACCGCTGGCGCTGCTCTGCTACATTCTTCAGGAAGTATTAATATGCACAAGATAGAAAGTTTTGAGATTGCAACGTCTGACAAGTTTCAGTTACATTTGAGTTAAGTTCATATAGGTGTCTGATATCAAAATATATAATAAATTTCGGAAATCAATTTATAACAATAAAATTAAAAGGTGGTTTTAAATTTTTTAGCAACACTGTGTAAATAATGTGATAACAGACGAGCGGGTTAGGAATCCTTCACATCAAAATCATTGTACAAAACACCAGCTTCGCGTTTACGATCAGGTTAGGTTCATAGAAAACATAACTACCTCCCTGAAATTTAAAAATTCACCATTAATTCAAATTTATGTTTTTGCACACTGAATACCTTTCTACTAATATTGATTATGGTATATATTTGTGTACAATCAATGGATTATTTTCTTTAAAAAAACCTGTATTTTTTAGGTACAAAAACATTAGGGAAGCTGATAGACATTCATGTATGCTAATCAAAAATGCGCCCATAAGTAAAGAAAAAAATATTAGAAAACTTTTTTTTTAATTTTACTATGAAATGTAACTTTTTTCTCAGGTATTAGTGAAATACAGTAGATACTAATTATAACTTTCTATAAATATTATACTGAAAACGATTCATTGTTAAAACTTCTTGCTTCTGATAAACAACTTTATACTTTCCTTAATACATTATGCAGAATTTTTTAATACAAATTCTCCGAAATATAAATCTACTTTTTATCTAATTTAAAAGTCTATATCTTCGATAAATTATTCGTTTTATATCACAGAGCTTAAACCTACTTAAATTAATTAAATATTCTGAGCTAAAACTTTTTGGAATTTTCTTTGCGAAGTTGTAATAAGTTATTTACTGCAAAATACTCAATTATCTTTTGTTTCTAGCTAATGCAATTTATTTAGAGTAACGATATTTACTTTGTGTCACTCACGTAAACAGCAATTTTTGTTTCATCAATTTTGTAGTAACATTCTATTAATCTAGCTGTTCAGTAGCACATGGTAGATAAGTAACACGCTGACATGTTAAAAATCTAAAAAACTTTTTAATTTGCTTTGAAATTCCTAAAGTTTTACTTAGTAATATAATTAGTTGCACTTTACTTTCTTTAACTATACGGTCATATCACACGAAATGAGCGAATCAGGTGTGGCTGACATGTCATAGATTTTATTGAAAATTATCACATAAGTAGATCACAATAATTTACGAGGACACGCAAACTAATAGATTTCAGACTTGTTTATTTCAGTACAAAAATTTACATTAAAGTTGATAGTCTCGAGGTCTTGTGATCGACCCCTTATAGATCTTGTAATATGATCGAGGTCTTGTGTACATACTCGAAATTTCAAGCTTGATTATTAGCCTTAGGAATGGAAAGACTGTAATAAAAAGTTTTTACACTTAAGAATGAACGATAAGTAACAGATAAGTGTACTTTAGTAATTGTGTTTTTATTTCGTAATTTAAAAATAAATAAATAGTAAAAAAAATTATGGAAAAAATGAAATATTTCAGTTATTTGTTTTAAAATAAAGGACATTTTTTTCAGATTCAAAATTTTTTGTCGTTATAGCTAATTGAATATATTTAATACATCGAAATTTAAATTTTTGCCTTTTTTATTCCTTAATGAGAAAAAGAATAAACAATGAAAATTGTTGATTCAGAATTCAATATTTTTATCATTTGTTTGCAGACGAATAAAAACATTCAAATACTTTTAACTCTTTGATATTACGGATAAAAGTGTATATTTTAAATATAGAAAGTTTTATTCTTACTTTCAGTTTATTTTTGCCTCAATAATATTTTAAATTTGAGTAGAAGAAAAACAATTCTATTGAATAAATAACTGTCTTCTTAAAATCATATATAGAAAGTAGATGGCAGCACTTCTTTTTTCAACAAGAAGCTTGCAAAAAGCGCGTGATTTCAAAGAAAGATTGTCCTTAGAATGTCTTGAAAAATTCCACAAATAAAGTCTGCAACAAATTATTATATAAGATCGTTACAGGTACTAAACGACTGTAAATAAACTCTACTTTTAGATTATATATATTAAATTTGCTTAAGATGTCATCTATATGTAAAAATTAACACAAACATTTTTTCACTAGCAATGTCCAAATTTGACAATATAAATATATTTTGCACTCTCCGATTAAGCTAAATTCAACTTTTCATGAAATTCGTATTATTAGTTCACGAAAAATAAAGTTTTCGCAAGGCTGTTACTAATAGAATATCCAGTTCCCTGACTGTTAGTCAGGCGACTTTGAATAGGCGGGCGGTGATTAGGTAGCCTGTGAAATGTTGTGTTTTGCTATGTGTTCCTGCAATAATTTTATATTGTGATTGTATGAAAGTAATATTCATAGTAGTTTTGATATGCCGAGTTCAAAAAATGTGCTTGTCACAAGGCAGTATGTCGTGTATCCTTTCTTCGGCGCATCCAAAGAACTGAGTGGAACGTAACTGCCTGCCCCTTTGTTGCTTAGTAGAGAAGTATAGTTGTGCTTTGTTATTTAATGTTAATAATAAAAAGGAGTTAGTTTTTTAACCTGCCGCCGTTATAGTTGCAACTCACCTAGTTAATATTTACAGAAGAGTCTCAATTCTAACAATCACACTCACAAATGTTGTGCAAACGATGACCTTCTTTAACGCTTACACTGGTTTGAAAAAAAAATCCTGCAATCAAGACCAGGAAAAATATTTTTATAAGAAAAGTTTAGAGGGGTTTATGACGAACGCTAAGATGAAATTTTTAGATATTGCCGCTTGTAAATGAACTATGATATTTTCTTGTACATGTGGGAATAAACCAATTGACAATAACTATCAATGCTTCTGTCAAGTGAGTTCTAAAATACAATTGTGAGAAAGCAAAAAATAAATACATTGAATTAAGGTTTATGCATAATCATGAACAACCAGTGGTAATTTAGATAAGAGGGACACAATTTAAGTAATTAAAAGAGAAGAATGAAGAGTGCAGATTTCGATGCAACAATGTATTACGTCTGATCCCGTCAGTACTTGTAGTAAGTGTGAAGTTAATCAAAACAATTCCATAAGAATCGGCAGTGACATGAGATTTGTAATGACTCCTAAATTGCAAATGAGTTCAAAGGTGCCATATTCTTGCTTATTAAGCAATAGCTACGATGTTTATGATAGAGCCACAGAAGTGATAGCTTCGGAGTACTGCTTGATCTTGGAATGATCTTTGATTCAGATATGTCAAGAATAATTGACAAAAGTAAAATTCAAAGGGAAAAACTCAAGTTCCGAAAACCAATAAAGCAAAAACTTTCGCAAAAAATAACAGGAATCTTATTCGGCTGTAGAAAAGATAGTACATTAACATAGAAAAAAGTAAGAGCTCAGATGTACCGCTGAGGAAGAAAAGATAACATATTAGCGCAGTTTGTGAACCTGGTAGCCAATACATTGGCTATTTTACACTAGAGTCAGGAAGAACTAATTATTTGATCAGACAGGCACAAATGCCGGTTGGAAGAGTGGTGTTGTACGTAACATTGATGTTAGATATCGCGGACCAATGCAGCAGTTTATTTCTTTTCTACATTAGGTTAAGATGCATTATACACAAAAAATGGACCAAAGCATGTACTGAAGGTCATACAAACAACAAGGCATTTCCCAAACATCATAAAAAAATGATCAAACTTTTTGCGCGAACTCAAATGAACGGCAATATCTCCTACATTAATTTTCATGTATTTATTTAATTACAAAGATTATTTTTTGCTAATGGAAATAATGTAAAATATTTAATTTATATATATATATTTATTACTTTAAAAAAATTGCATCTCTATTTTCAAAACTTTAGGGCTTTTGTGTGGTTTCAAAACCGACTTATATTTTTTATATCAATATTCCTTTTTAGGATGCCATTGGCAAGTTTTCCCTGCTACTAGAAATCGATTATATAAATATATTTTTCCCCACTGAACTGTTTGTTATAACTGTGTGTATGAATTTTTTGTTGATTCAATCTATTTGTTCACTATTAGGTTGTACAAGCTATATTTTTTGTTACATTCAATTAACTATTATTTCAAAATTCCTAAATAATAGGATAAGCGTTCCAAACATTATGAAAATAATCGGTGAAATTTAATTTTCTCAATTGTTTCAAAAATTTTATTGAGCATTCACTAAAAACTTTTGAATTATTTTTTTAATAAAGTCAGAATCCATTTTTTTAAATGTTAAAATATTAAGGAAATATTTAGCAAAATATAAGTAACAATTTTTAATTTGTTTCAGTAATGTATCTTTTAGGGATATAGTTAGTAAAATATATTGCGAAAAAATGAATATTTATCAAACAATACTTTTATTTTGTTAATTTATTTCTGTGAAGCTTTTCGAAAGTTCAAGTTATCATGCAAACTCCGAGTAGGTTTGTTATTGGAATGATTTACTGATGATTGAAAAATATGATTCACACCAAACCAAATAGTTATATATTAAATTTGTACATCTTAGAAAAAAACAATTGCTGAGACTCCAATTGATTTTTACACCCTAATTCTCAAAATATGTTAAAAACTCTTAGTATCCCTTAAGGTATTTTGTAGGTAATGTCATACAAAATCTGAAATTTAGATTTAAAATTCGGGTTCATTGACTATTGTTGGAATATTTTAACTGCCACTATAAAACCTTGTTTTGAAAATAATCATTAACAGATTAATCCATTATTATAGTTTCTGCGATAATTAATTTATATTCAGACAATATCATCATTATTCTCCGATTATGTGTTGATGTTAAAGTGAAATACTGATGATGGGAAAATATGACCCCTACCTAAGCATGCAGTGATAAATGGAATCTGCACATCCTGAATGGAAACGATTGTTGAGATTCCAATTGAATTTTAAACTCTATTTCTCAAAATATGTTAAAAACTTTTAGTATTCCTTAAGAGATTTTGTAGATAATGTCATGCAAAATCTGAAATTGGAGTATAATAGTCATGTGCGTTTAATATTCTTGAAATATTTTAACTGTCGCTTATAAAGCTTTATTTTGAAAACAAACATTAACAGACAAATCTATTGTCCTAGCTCGTGCGATATTTTTTTTTTCAATCTTTATTCATGTATATCAGATTCTTGCATACGATTTTCAAATTAGGCGTTTTCCCTGCTATTCAGTGGATTTAAAGAAATTACAAATATACGGCTTTCAGTATATGCCGATGAAGAACTCTGTATGCCAAGAAACGCCAACTGATCCAATTTGTAGGTATGTAAACGAAGGCATAAGACCATCGTAGGCATTGGTTAGATTGCATTGATTCATTGTTTCTATGAATTAAAATCACAAGCTCTGCCTGATTTGTTCTATAGTGAGATTTATTTTATTAATATCATGTGCAAATTAATTTATTGTCAAACAGAATAAAAGTCTAATGAAAAAAGTGTAATTATTAATAATTTAGATATTTTAATAGCTCTATATAATTGCAATTGCAATAGTTCAAAACTCTATCAAACAAAACAATGAAAAAATATTACTTTTACTTTGAAAAAAAGAATATTTTTATTTTGGTGTCAATTAATTTACATCTAGTAGGTAAACAGTACTTTATATAATAAGAAAAAATTAAAGAACACAAGAAATACAATTTTGAGGCGTTCATCTTATATCTAAAATTATGTTAATGCCATTTTAGCGTATGCGTAAAGTAACTATTTTAAACTTTTTCTAAAATCTATACTTTTTGAAATTATTTAAAATAGCCTATGATATATTAGGACCATCTTTTCTAATATTAGTTCTTTAATTTTACTTGGAAAATGCTAGTTACAGGTTCAAGTAATTCCATTTCAATAGACTCTGACAGGTGTGTCATTTTTTGGTAATATTGAAGACATTTGAATCATAATATTTGAATAGTTTTAAAAAGACGTAATAATGAATTAAACTTATGTTGAAATCAGTTCTGATGTAATCACTAATCAACGATGTAATCAAAATGTTGTAAAAATTTTCTAAATTGTTCTGCCGGTCTCATAGTATTTGTCATTTACTGATTCATAAATGACATTCTTTAGATATTTGCGTTATTAATAATTTAAAACATAAAAAATGAAACACTTGTATCTATACTATGATATCATATATATACTATAATGTTTAGACATTTTTATAGCAAATATTAAAGTATGCTTGAAACGTAAATCGCTTTAGATATGAAATATTTAAAAAAATCAAGTCAAGTGTATGGCACTGGTTAACTTTGTGTCAGGAGCTGTTTCGTTTTCTAAAGCGAAGGTGCTGTCAATTACTGGAATTTTTGCTGTATTCATGAAAGAAATTAATTTTAAATAATAAAAATGCATGAAATGATTTTTAAAATTTTGTAATTAGTGGTTTGAATAAGAAATATTTCTGAAGGCATCAGTTTTTATAGGTCACGGCTTAATAGTTTCTATCGGTAATCGAAAGGTTTTTTTTAAATGAACTTTAAAATTATTACATGCTTTTAAACATGTGATTATGAGACTAGTATTATTCCTTAAACGCAAAAATATATCTTTATTAATAAATACAAATCTCGCTGAAACCAAATTTCAGATTTAATTTGTAATACAATCCTTATTTCAAATAACTATCACAACTTTATGAAAGACAGTAATTATGCTAAGACAATTAATGATTTTAATATACAAAAATTAATTTCCATAATATAAGGAGAGATATTTTGCTTACTTTCATTAATTCGATAATTCAACTTTATGTAAATTTGAAAAGTTTAAATGACTTTTTAAAATTCCGTTAGATAAGCAGTCCTCCGAGAAATAATGATATTGCTATAACTATATATCTCTGATTCATTAAATATAATATGGTAACTTTAATGAATCCCACTTCAGTGAATTCTCTTTATTCAGAGATTATGCTGCAAAGTTCGCTTTAGTAATTTTCTAAATGTAGCTTTTAATGAAATTAAAATTTTGAATGGTCTCAAATTATCTGTTGAATAATTCTTGGAAACATTTTGAATGATATTTAATATGAATCATACGCTAACATCATATAACACAGTTTAAAAAGATAAATTTTTAATAATATTAAAATGCATTAATTTAACCTTAAGGTACATTTGTATATTTTTCCTTATTATGAATGGTTTGTCTTACATAGCTATCTCTTCCTAAGAGGTAAACAAATTTAGGGGCACTGTACATTAAGGAATAAGATTTTTCAATGAATGTCCATTATTTTTATGGCATACTTTGGCAATAACAAGTGATATATCTTGATATTTTAAATCTAAAATATAGTGTTTTCTATATCATATTATTCACTCCGTATCTACTGGTCTGGACTGCAACAAATATAATAATGTATGAATACGAGGTTGATACAATTTTAATTTTGATCGTTCAGCAAATTGAGCTATGAGATTTTGCAATGAACTCTGTATTTCATGTTTTTTTAGTATAAAAACACACCGAATTTCATACTTGAGGTTATATTATATGAATAATGTTAAAAATTATAACTTTGAATAGAAAATATGGCGGAGTTTACCTATGATTTTATCTTCTCGTTACATAACGTTAATTATAAAAATTACTATATTTAAAATTATTCCTTTTAAATATACAGAGTTTTTAAAAATAAATGGTTGCATTTCAAAAATTTATATTTTCAAAACTATCCATATATTGTTAATAGTGATGTATGGAAATAGAAAAACCCATCTTAAGAGGTTTTTTAAGTAACAAATGTTTGATGTGCTATCCTTTTATAACAAAAGTACCTAATCTTATTTTAAGTTCGTTTCACAGATTTGGCACCTTTGTACAGTCAATTATCTTAAAGCTGGACCAATGCACTAAAACATTTAATAAGGTTGCACTGATGTATTAAAATACTAAATAATACAGCACTGATTCAATGTAAAATGTACTCATTGCCTTATTTCGTTCTTTACTGCATCAGTGCTGCAATAAGAACGTTTAAGTATAAAAAATTGTGATATGTTTGGAACGAGATTGATTAGAGATTATTCGTTTATTGTGTTAGGGAAGGTTAGCATATCGCACATCTGCCTCTAAAAATAAAATTTAATGCTCTTCTTTATTTTCATATATATTCCATTATAATACGTGTAATTTATTTCAAAATATGAATTTTTAAAATCCGTTTATTTATTTATGCTATCCCTGCATTATTTCTATTTTAAAAAGTAGAAATTATCCATGAAACAACTCCGGGGTTTTGAAGTAAAATAATTTAATTCAATCATAAAATTAGGTTAATGTTATAAATATGTACTTATAGGTAGGTAAATTTAACAATATTTTTAGCATTTAATAGACTTCAGTGTGATGAACGTTTATGTCACAGTAACATCTAAACAGTATTCAACATCTTCCTATGTCGTAGCCAACATGTCTGGAGTAAGGTTCGCCACACAATTGATTATCCTATGCTTGAAATGGTTTACATCTTGAATTTTCTCAGCATAAACAAGATTTTTTTCATGTCCCTAGAAAGAAGTAGGGGGAACTGGGGCACATTGATACATCGGGCACATTGATACACTCCCTCTACTGCTCACAGAGTCATAACAGGAGGATTAACAGCTGCAAAAGTTTATGCTAGTGCACTCAACTACACACAGAAAGTCTTGGAATGATTCAGTAGTTTGATGAAACTGGATGGGTGATTTATTGTTTTTGTTGGTCAAAAATAAATTTGAGTTGTACATTTGAAATTGTATTATACAACTGTTCCTGTATTTTCAACAGAAAAAAATACTCTCCCTGGAAAGTAAAACTACTCTTTATCAGTTTCTCATTCTTTTTTGTTAGATAAATTATGAATTATTGGATTCGAGACTCATTTTATTCAAAATGACTTTATGGGACACATTGATACAGTCTTTGTCGGGGCACATTGATACAACCTAAATCCTTTTCTAGTTCATTTTTTCATTACCTTTTATTATTTTTTTACGATGCACTCCTTAATGCAACCATTTTTCGCTAAAAATTTCTAATATTAGTTTTTATTGAAGTGAAACAGCTTTAATTTCATTATATTAGAATATTTTATAGTGTTTTTGCAAAGAGAAGCCGCACGAACCTACCCAACATATAGTGCTAGTAGAACTAATTAAAGAAATGGACAATTATATCAATTCTCCAGAGAAAAAAGTATTTTCTACATGAAAAGTGTTACGTAAGAGAAACAAGCTGCGGAACAGCGCAGGATAATTATATTAAAAACAGAATTTTAAATAAAATTATCCTTTATTTTCTGTTTAAAAATCGATTTATAAACAGTGAACTTGGTAATTTTTCATCTTTCCTAAGAAAGAAAATAATGTTGGGGTTGAAGTACCAGATATGACAAAGTTATGACATCCAACAATCAGACAAGGGTCATTATACATTTCATTTTGATTGCTTTAATATTGTTTACAAATAAAGTGTGGGGGATTTGAATTTTTATAAATAATATAAAATAGTTTGCTAACTTTCGTCAAATGAAATAATTCATAAAGCAATCCATATGGTGTTTTATAAGATTGTCCTAAATTAGACATTCCGTATTTACAATGCATTGATATTTAAGCAGAAAATAATCATACATATTTGTGGCTCCTAATACAACAGAAGAACATTGCTTAGTGAGTCGTATTTTGTTGAAAAAATCAATAAAGTCTATTTATGGTGAATTTATCTTTTTTAAGCATATCCGAATGAAAGTATATGCATTTAGGTCACAGTAATGGTATATCGTACACTTGTTCCAAGTATCCGATGAAGCAATAATTTTTTTTAATATTTTGTAAAATATATGTTATTTGTAAAATATATTTATACTTTCTTGTCGATTCATAAAAATGAAATATTTGGATCTGGGAATACTTTTTAAGAATTTGAATTTTAAATATATATGAATACATTTTAGCTTGTTTAAAAAGAAGTTTGTCTGGCTGTTTATTTGTGAGCTCCACATATTCTAAACCAATACTTAAGAGGCCACTCGACTCACTCAAAAAGACCCGTGTGATAATGTTAATTTTGTGGGAGCGTTCTATGCAAAATATTTCGTCAAATTTTAATATTTTAACATGATTTTTAAGCTATTGCATAGCTTTTATCGCGGGCTTTGAGCGCGGCAACCGAATCTAGAAATTCCGTAACGAGAAAAAACTAACACTCCGGCTAAGACGTTTCAGTTCGGCAGACTTCTCATTTATTCAATAAAACATCACGGATATGTTTTATCATATAAAAAATGATAAATCTGCAAGAAAAACCCATCTATATCAATAAAGGGGAGGGGCATTAGCCCCCGTTCCCCCTCTTATACATATCGAATGATACTCCAAAAACTAATAAGGGAAGCGTCTTATCAGAATATACATACATCCAAAATTTTTCAAGTGAATCTGATTATTTTATCATGAGTTATTGTGTTACGCACATACAGAACGGACAGACACATAAGCTCCCAGGCTTTGATAGCCTGTGAGCTAAAAACTAATGAACGGAATTTCAAGAAACTAAATACTTAGTTTGTTCTGACAAAATATTGGCGACTAAAATAGTATAACTAACTTATATGCAATGTATACGCGTAGAATTATGCAGTAAAAGTTTAATAAATACAACCTACAGAACTTTTCTAAAATACACCAAATTATATAATAGTCATTCATGAAAAAAATCACAAAACGATTTGATGAAATGAATAATATTGCCGCATAGTAAATATTTTTTTAATATTCAGCATCGGGTTCTACAAATTTTCTTGTGAAAGAAAATTATTGATTTAGCATCTTAAAGTTTTTTTAATTTTTATAAAGTTAATTGCATTATTTAATTTGTATTTTTTTTTTTTTTTTTTGTAAAAGTTAAAACTTCTTGTTAATTTGAAGAAGGGAGGTTTTATATGTATCATCATATCATATGTCATCAAGGAAGATTTTATATGTATAATGAACTATTGTATCTCATAGTGGATTATATATGTAGTTTGCATCATCATATTTCACTATTTTATGAAAAGAATTCGGAAAGTCTTAATGGCAGGCATGTAATATGACATAAAATGTTTCTAATATGCATAATTAATATTAAATAAATCAAAAATTTAAGAGAAGTAGTTTCTTTTTTATGTGTATTTCCATCAGACTGGCCTTTCTTTTAAAGATAGAATTATGTTGATTATTTGAATTCTTAAAAAAGAAAATATAAGCATTTTTGTAATATGTCCGGGCTATTTGTAATAGTCTTTTTAAACAGAGAGCCCAAGATTTCATTCTCAGTTATACCAATATGCAATTTGTCAGTTTTTATTTATACATTATTATAGATGGTTTAGAAGGATTTCAAAAATGTCTTTCTCCAAATCGTTTCATAGTAACACATTATTTATAGAGATTCTACTTGGTTTGCCATCTGTAAAAAATAACTAAGTAATTAAATTCTGTTGATACATTTCAGTTTATCTTATGTAATATTTCATTATTATTAGTCTGTTACATTAAGTTATTGTTATACTGTTTGACTGAAAAATCGTAAACTTATTTATTTAAATATAATGTTGTAACTTTGATGATTCTTCAACAAGCATTCTGTAATACATTAACCTCATATATTGTTTAGTAATGTAACTGGCCCATTACATTTTTGTGCTGGTACAAGTTTGGTTGGACCATTGAACAGGATCGCTTCTAAGCTAGTCTTTTTGCAATAAGTATTATGTTATTTCAATTTATATTAAATATTTTTATTTGAAATTATCGGTGTAAATATTTATGCTGTTCCTTAGAATACCAATCAGATAATTTTTAAACATTTGTATTCGGAAAATGACCGCTTACAGCTATATGTGAAATCCAAATAAAGCTGCATATTTCTTAATTAAAATACGTTTCTGCACTACTTATTTCAAACTGAAACTCCAATTTTTATGTACATATATTAGTATCATATTGAAAAAAAGTAATGGAAACAAGATACCGGTTTTTGCATATTAACGGATATTTAAAAATAATATTGTCATTGCATGGTCAAATTTTGTTTAGACGGAATGTATGTAATTTCTGTAAATTTGTTAATATTTTAAAAAAATAATCAGAAGAATGTATAAATGATAATATTAATCTTATGATTTGTCATTCCATGATTCATATATTTTTTTTAAAATAATGTATGCATTTATCTCAATTACTCTCTTAAAAAGTCAGCCACAAAATAGCTCAAGTTGAGCTGAAATCCACTCATCTCAATGTTGAAAGGCAGCTTCTCAAAAAAGAGTTGAAATAACTCGCGTTTTAACCAATTTAAATGAAGTTGAGCTATTTAAATAACCAATTTAGATCAAGACGATTTAATCGTTTGAAAAACAACTCTTTTATGATCGAAAAAATTACAGCTCTTTCATGAGAAGCCAAATCAGCTCTTTCGTTTTAAGAGTGTACATAAGACATATAGTTATTTATATCCTATCTAAAGCTTGATTTTGCATGGATATTTCAGAAAAATTACTTATCAAATGTACTTCCAGATACCTGTTTTTAGGAATTAAATATCATACAGAAGCATTCATTCGAACGAAACATTAAAAAAAGCTCTAAAAATAATTTTATTCCAAATATAAAGATTCATTATCCTTCAGTATAACTTATGAGCATCTATTTGTGATTCCAGACATGATTCCACAAAGGATATAAAAGACATGTATAGCATTGAGACGATTATATCTTTGAAGCCAGTCAGCGATTGTTACCATGTCAATACGCTCATCCAGTAACTCTGCCGACTGTCAAAAATAAGAGTCTTAACAACAAAAATATTCTGTCAATTTTCCTGTCTATTTGTTTCTTTTTTAATAAGTAAATATACGTGGTAGGCTTTCCCATTATTTTTTATTGGTATATTTTATTAATTCGGCCTTTAAATGAATGCCATGCGAAATCGGTTACAGCTGAAGCTTCACTATTTTAACACATTCGCTGCCGATCACGCGCCAGAGCGTGAAATGGCGCCAACGTTAAGGGGCCATTCACGCGCCAGCTCGTGATGTTGCGTGATGTCCAACAGGCAGTCACGCGCTGGCGCGGGAAACTCTTTCGCTGCTTCTTTGTTATAAAAAGTAAATCGGCTTCTGGGGAAAACCCACTTCTTCAGTGCTTCATTAACTATCATCATATATTTACGTAAGAGGCAGCAAACGTATTAAGGTTATGTCATTCCCTCTTTCTTATTAATTTCATGATCCTAACTTGCAACATAATTAATTGAAAGAAATTGAAGAGATCCTGCTTTAAGGGACATCAAAACACGTTAAACATTTCAAAAAGTTCTCATTTTTAAATTTATTTATCCAACAAATAAATCGTGAGGAAATTATTTAAAGCTTCCTTAATAATATTTTCCCATGCTAGCTTTAATCACACGTAATATAAGAGGACTATCCATCGATTTAATTAAAATTTTAATACAAAGTCCAACATAAGTACAATTTTTAATTGATGTAAATAAAATCCAAAAGCATTTTGAAATTTTAAAAAAAGTATTTCACATTCATGGTGCCAATGTAAATAATAAGCACACACGATCGATTGTCCATGTTTTCAATGTCAGTCAAACTGTACGGGTGTGTATGTGACCATGATGATAATGCAATTTTAACAAAATTTGAAATTTCAATTTAAACAAATTCACTTTATTTTGCTTTTATTGGAATGTACATTTTTTTTGCTTAGTTAACATATTTTTTTCAATGATTACTTACGGATATTTCTTAAAGAAAGTAGTACATTTTCTATTTTGGTAACTAAAAAAAATCTTAGGAATGTATTTTCTAGAAATAATTCTATGCATATTATTTATGTGTATTTAAGCATTCATACACGATTCTCTTCTAAGTAAATACGCTTAAATAACTTAATTTAATCGAATTCAAAAGTTACTAAGTAATTTTTCAAGAGAATTTTTTAAGAAACAATGTTACATTTTCATGTTAGTAAAAAATGCACATTTTTTTAAACAATTCAAGTTTATTACTTAGTTTATAACATATTTTTATAAGTATTCAAAGGACAATTTGGTATATTAAATGTAAAAAAGTGGAAAATTAAACGCCAAACGTAGCAAATTAGGTGCATTCGTCTCATAAAGAGGTTTTTGAAATATTCAAATCTTGTAGTAAACGATACTTCGGATACAGTATATTATTCGAAATCTTTTGTATACCTTTGTAAATACAATCTTCATTCTATTATGTAGGTAGTTACTTATAGTAAACCTCAGCAATTTCTATAAATTTCATAAAATGTGCAATAGTTTAATATAATTTAAAAGCTTTCCAAAAATGTTTCACGTTATAGAATGGAATAATTATGTCTGGCCCTGTAAATTAATAACAAATATTACACTAGTAATTGTACACTAGTTGTATAGAATGCATATTTTAGTTTATACTTCATATAGGTGTATTAATTTTATTACGTTCGAAAGAGTTCATTATCAAAAAAAATTTGCTTGAAGCTATTTTTTACCATTGACTGTAGTGTAACAGAATAATTTTCATTGCCTTTCTAATTGAACCATACATCAGATTTTTATGAAATTTGAAACGTCTCGAAAAAATTAAGCAATTATTATATATATTAAATTTTAAACGCTCCGGTTGGGTAATTTTTGCGTTGTTATGTGCGAATGGACGAGCGGACAGACGGACAGACAGCGATAGCAATATGTGAGACAGACAGATGAACGGATTGAATAAAAAAAAATACAATGATTTTTCCAAAATTCAACCGAATAATTCGGAGGAGCAGGGATGTAGTCACAAAAATAACAGAAGATATACGCTCAAGGCAGAGAGTATACCCTAGCGTGTATTTACTATAGCTTTCTTGAGAAACTTAGGATATACGGTGTTCCTTTAAAAAATTCAGAAAAAATACTGCGTATGCCCTCGTATGTAATCTACTACATCACTGCCGAGGGGTAATGCAAGAATCAAAATGTTGAAAAATAGCTACATAACATGCGGTCGCAAACTCCTTTTAATCAAAAATTGAAAGTGTTTCATCTATGATCAATTTCGGCCGAGTTTATAAATTTTAGAAAATTTAATTTTATTATAATAAAACATTTAAAAGATATTTTCACATTTGCTGTAAATGTGATAGCATCAAGGAAAAGTAGAAATTTGCATTACACTTTACAGCAGTATGAACTTGACGCCACACATTGTGGACCGTGATTATCAGTTCATACGTCATTATCGATTCCTTGAGCAAATATTTTCCCGGTATTTTCACGATTTTATTACACTTAACACAAAAGAAGGTCATATTAGTGTAGTTATATTAAAATTTTTTCTCCTCAAAGCTGTTTGGTCTACCCAAATTGTGTTAGGTGAAGCACCTAGTATTTTAATACACATACATTAAAAATTATACTAAAAGACATATTTATGCACACAACAGGTAAAAACATTAAAAACATTAAATAAAATATAAAACCGACAAGTTTCGGGTACTCTGTAACCTTCATCAGAGTGAGACAAATCTTATATATCTCACAATGTTGTATAATCCTGATGAAGACCACAAAGTCGTCAAAACTTGTCGGTTCCAGATATTATGCGATGCTTTAAATGTTTTTACCTGTTGTGCGCTTAAATACGTCTTTTAGTATAATTTTTATATATGTGTATGGATTTCAAGACATAATAGTCCTTTAGTTTATTTACCCTGTATTTTTTAATAAGTAAGTGCTTTGCAACGTAATGTTATCCCATATTTTCATCCTTTTGATGTCTAATATCAACTTTTGAATATATTTTTTTATCTCCCTGTATTTATAAAAACTGTTTCTAGTGGTAATAAAACATATATTATATATATATACATATATATAATAATTTATCATTCACGAACATAACACATCTAGAACGTTATTTTCTTTTTTATTATTATTATTCGTTTTCGCATATTCAGTGTTCTCGCTGTCGCTCGCCATTGCGCCAAATTACGACTAAATTCTTCATTTGGCGAGTAAACAAGCGATTAGATTCGCCAAATTGCTAGTGCTCAGTTTTTTCTTTTTCTTTTCTTTTTTTGCGTGTGTGTGTTTAATATTTTAAATATATTTGTAGCGGATAGTTGAATTTAGATTAATAACAATCGTTGTTGCAGTTATAAAAAGTTGTCGCAGTTATTTTAGAACGTCTTGAGAAAAAAAAGAGGGAGGGGGTACGTTAAAGGATAAAAGATAAATTTTTTTTAGTGCTACACGGCGAAACTATTTGGCTAATATTTTTTTCATTTGGCGAATGTATTTTATTTTTAATTAGCCAAATTACTAATGTTGGTCAAATGTCAGCGAGAACACTGCGTATATTTAATCACTTTGTTAGTCAGAACTTTTATGTCTAGACCAAATTACATTATTTTATTTTAAATTGAGAAAGTTGCGTTCCAACTGCTGCTCTAACTCTTTACCTAAATTGAGGGAATTAAGATTAAGTCACGAATTTAACTTACTTTTAATTGCTTCATTTGTTTCACGAAACTTTGTTTACACCATTAAAATATGTGCATTGTTTAAAAAGTTAGAACGTTGCTTTAATAGGAAGATGGGTTGTTGCGTGCACTTTTCAATGATTATATATAAATAACAAGAATATACAATTTTTATAATCAAATGGCTTTTGTAGGTGAACAGTACAATATAAATCAATGTATATGTATTTTATATTACGTCATTCGAAAAGTCGTTTTAGTGTGAAAAAATGTATTCGTACTGGAAAATTCAGCCCGTTAATTAAACATTTAGTATCATCATTAATGATTATTAATTATATGATTAAATTTTCCAAAAGGAATTACTTTACCAAAGCAAAGACAACTTTTCGAATGATCTAATGATATTTAGTGTTAATATTATCTACTCGTGTTTCTTTTATGCAAATTTCATTTACACCATTTTATTAAAAGATGTTTTCTTCAGGAACACAATTTCAAAAAAGCACTCCTTTTAATACAACATTTTTTTTTTTCTTATTACTCGTGCCAAAATAAATTTTGCAAAGAAAAACGGTATCCAGTCGGATTGGATATACTAATGCGATGGGTAATATGTCGTACAGTTTATGTACTTGCTTGCCATTTTAAATAAAAATATCATAATTTGATGAATTTAGTGTTGAACTCGTAAATATAATATGAAAAACAGCAGATTTCTCACAGGATTACAAAAACTTTAAAAGAGTCTAAATTTAGTAAAAAAAAGTTAAATTATAAAAAAAACAACATTTTTCTTGTGTAACTTAACTTACAAGTTAGAATGCATATGAAAAAGAAAATTCTAAAATTATCCCATAGCTTTATCATAAATTGTTTCATATATACCGTATTTACTCGTGTATACGGATGCGTTTATAACGCGCACCCCTATTTTACAAGAAAAAATGGTGATTTTTTAAAATCTCGTATATAACGCGCACCATACATTTGATATCCAAATTAATGAAAGCCTAAACGAATTTTAGTAAAGAAAGTCGATAAAAACATTATATCAGGCAAAAACAAGGCAATAATACATTTTTAGACCTCGGTTAGGGAGTGAAAGACAAGGGGGGGGGGGGGAGGAGTGATTGACGGTAGTGAAAATTGCTAATTATTGTTTTTAAAATGTCAATGTATAAAATAGTGCAAGGAGTGAAATAAAGATGCAGTAATACTTCAATTAAATAAGATTTTCCGAACAATTATGTCTTCTTTGAATACACTTCTTCATTCATATGCATATCTTGCGATTACATCCAGCAGTTAAAAATTATTCCATGTATAACGCGCACCTAGGAGTTTTTCCCTATATTTTTGAAAAAAAAAGTGTGCATTATACACGAGTAAATACGTAAACATTCCAAGGGACATAATAATGTTATTAAAGCTAGTTAGGATGAGCGAAGCGAATCCTCTACTAGTCCACTCAAATTACAATTTGTCGTACGCTTTACAAAAAAACTATTTAATATTTTAACTTCAAATTAAACACAAAAATAAATTATGATCTGTAGATTTGCAGAATATAATTTTTTTACAGTAAAACGTTAAAAAAATTATTATTTTAATTAATTTATTTTACATGCATTTCCAATACGGACGCATTTTAGCAAATAAATAAAAAATGAAACGCGCATATTTTCAGAAAAAAAAAAAGTTTAAAACATGGAGTAAATAATTATAGATAGAATCATGATTAATTTATTAAATAAACCATGTTTTCATTATCCCGCAAAATCGTTTGCACAGATGACACTTAAACATTTTAAAAGAATTTTATTATGGATTTTTTTTTTTTTTTTTTTTTTTTTTTTGTAAACTGGCAACAAAATAATTGTAAACAAATAAAATTAACTAGTTGCACCCGTCGAAACTCGACGGAAAAGAATATATATTAGGTATGATATATATCAATCTTATATAGACAGTAAAATACTGAGCGAAATAAACAATTGCCACCTCTTAAAATAGGGATAACATAGCTTTTCATGATGAAGATACACAAACTTTAGAAAATAACAAAAAATAAAGAAAATAACTCATAAATTATTATGTTGTACCTAACTTCAGCTACAAATCTTTTTTTAATGCGGTTTCTAAACCTTAAATATTATTTAAATGCCAAATTATTTAGGAAGTTAATATTATAACCCGGAAAACGAATTCAAAAATATCTGCATAGTTTATTTTTTCTCCGTTTAAATATTGCTTGATAACTGTAGAATAATTATAATATCAATGAAACATTTTATAATAGAAACAGGGACTTGCTAAACTGCCTAACCAACCCACTACATATTTACAGCACTTACAATAAATTTAATTTATTTATTGGTTTGTATCCTCCATGAACTTGTAAAAATTAATTTTATTGTTATGGCAACGAAAAAAAAAAAGACGATACCTCTGTTATTAAAAAGAATAAAATTGTTGTATTTGTTACTGAAATGCAGAATTTTTTTATTTTATTTTAAACAATAACTTAACATAATGAAATGATTTTAATTATTTTTTGATATGTAAGATAGAAATATAATAATACCGGCATATCACAGATTTTATTCTTTATATATATATATATATATATATATATATATATATATATATATATATATATATATATATATATATATATATATATATATATATATATATATATATATGTATATATGACATCATTTACACCTTCAGAAATACTCATCTTTTCTTAAATAAAAGCGTGATTTATGCAGTTATTTAAGAATTCTTTAGTTTCATAAAATATTCATTATAGTTAAATAGAAATGGCGCAGTTTACAGAAATATTTTCATGTGTGCACACCACGGACCTTTAAATTAATAGAAGTTCACTTTATTTTGATGCAGGAATAAAAGTCAGTGAATATGACATCATCACTGACACAGCTTTAACAATGCATATTATATTCATGGAATAAATTTATCTGGTTTCTGTATGACGACATTTTCTCCATCGACAAAATTTCACTTTAGATATTTTATTAAAGTTTATCTTCTGTTATTTTACTTACATAATACTTAATAATATTACTCAGTAAATAATCTGTGTATTGCAGGGAATAACTATGTGCAATCATTTTATTCTGATTAAATTTTACGAAAACCTTTATTTATTTATTTATTTATTTATTTATTTATTTATTCTTTTTGAAATGCGATTATACATTCACCGATGAGATCAAGCTCCTGATTGGAGAAAAATAATGAAAGAAAATAAATTTTGAGAAAAGTTTAACCTGTTGCCACTGTTTTGAAGAAATGTCATGAAAAAGCTTTTAAAATTAAAAATAAAATATAAAAATGGAAATAAATTAAAAATTAGCCAGAATGGGCACATCTACACATAAACAGCTTTCATTTAAAAAATAAATTTTCAAAATCGGGCCAGTAGAAAACTCAGGGCTGATGACCAAAAAAACAGCCAGGTGTTTTAAATATATAGATTCTTAAATTTGTTATATAAATGAAAAATTAAAAGATCTGCGTGAAGTTGTTGGTTCAAGCTCTTTATAAATATTTTTGCGAAGGTCGTATTGTGGCTAAATAATATCGACTCATTAATCAGAAGGATTTTATAGAAAAATAAGACTTTAATAAGTTCGCAAACACAACAATAATTATTCGTGAAAACGTCACTGCGAGAATGAGAGAGCGCTTCGTTAAAAGGTAATTCCATTAATTGAGTTGCCATTCGCAGAAAGTAAAAAGTTCTCCCACGCGGAGAGAATTACAGCAATTCTCATACGCTAACATGTATAAAAACGAAGAAACTAAAATAAAATTTTTACAATTAAAAATTCATAGTATCAACGAAAGCAGATTTCAAATGTTTTTTCCAGAAAATAGGATTTTGAAGAAGTAACTTTCTTCAAGCTTTCTTCAAATATATTATTCTAAAATAGCTATCAAAGATTATCGGATGTTGATTACAAAGATTGGAAACATGCATATTTCAAACAATTAAAAAACACCAGTGGCTACTTGAAATTGTAAAAACATCTTTAAAAGAGCTTTTAGTTGAAAATTTAAAAAAAAAAATTGTAAAAGTTTGCTTCGAAAATATCTTATTATGCCAGTTTTACATCATAAATAAAAAATTTAAATGCGCCAAAACATAAAATAACATTTTTGTTTAATAAAGATGCAAAAATAATAATAAAAAAAATATTGTTACTTTCAAATATCTGTTTTATAAAATAATGCTTCGCGAATCCAAACAAAGCATGGCTTTTGCTAGTATTAGTAATACTGATTCCTATATAAATAATGCTTTCTGGAGTGATTTTTGAAGAAACATTTACATTATTTATGATTCTCGACCAAGTGAAACTTTTGAAATTTTACAGACATATCCCGTTCAGACTATGATTGTATTGAACTCGCGAATGACCTCCCAAATTGTTCATTTTCTTTCCATCATGGTAATTTCTGAGCTAAATAAGCGAAACACATTAAAAAATGTTCCTTAATCTCAAGAAAAATATTCCAACTTCTTTCGTTAAAAACAGATTCCTTTGCATCGTATTATAAATATCGTATGTAAACATCTGTTGAAATGTATTGATTGTTATAAACGGCATTTGGATATTAAAGAAATTTTTAACCTGATTAAATTTAAAATTTAGAATGAGGAGGTGACGTGAACTTTTATAAACATGTCTTAAAACAGTGATGTTAAAAAATCGGAAATAATACTGAAAACTGAATATATGAGTCATGAGTAACGAACGAAACTACAAACATTTTAAAGGTGAAAATTGCACATTCTGTATTTAATTTTATGCTATGAGAAATGTCTTTGAAAATAATGTCCTTATAAATAATAAACGCTATAAAAATAACACGTCTGACAAAAAATAAATGAGCACAATGTCAAGAATTCTAAACATTGCAAAAATAGTCTCTTGTGAACAACGGCGATTGCTCATTGTAAAAGGCTTATTTTGCCTCCAGAATGCAAACGTTAGGGTAAATAAATCCAAAGCAATTTAAAATTGCAGTTCAATATTTAAAAACATTCCAACTTTTTGTTAAAAATCAGTTTGTTTCATTTCGTATTTTAAATATCTCGTGTAAAAATTAATCGAAATGTAAGGATTCTAATAAACGGCATTTCGTAATGAAAGACATTTTTTTATATCGCAAGAGTGTAAATTAGAATGAAGAATTCACATCATAAAATGAAACGAAAGAATAGAATGAAAGTATAGTCGCTGGGGATGTTGCCAAAAATGTAACCCTAAAATCCGCTGCATTAAGCCCAAAACAAAAACATGTGCTTTCGCAAACAATAAGAAAATTTTTAATAATGCAGTTTTTAATTCATCATGCAATGAAATGTTATTTTAGAATGCATATATAAGCAGATCACTTTTATTCAAAAAAAAAAAATGCACGGCTGATATAAAAAAATTTGATCCCTGTTCTACGAGATTATTTTATTTTGTCTTTATGCGAACACTTTAATTTGACAGATAACGCGCATTATATTACAAGCCTATTTTAGGGCATACTGCTTCTCAATCTCTTTTTTTTTTGTCTTGGTTTACATGATGTTTTTAAATATGTCCTAAAATACGATTTTTTAGAAGTCTGAGATACTGCTAAGAAAAAAAAATATTGCATATGATCCATTTTCCGTTTTGCTGCGTATTATATCTTTAAAAGGAAGAGTTCAATAACGAATAACCAGGAACATCAAAATTAGCGAGCAAAACTTTTTTACGGCAAAAAAGTCTCCATACTCTATTTTAAGCTTTAAATGCATAAGAAATGTCTTTGCAATTAAGGATCTACAAAATAATAAGTACTATAAAATAGTATTTCAGATTGAAAACAAATTGGCACAAAAACAACAATAATTAATTGTAATACTTGTCTCATATACAGATGCTAAAACATCTGAATTCGCGGTCATGCTTTTATTATAAATATCCTGTATCTTACTTCAGGGTATTAATTTTTTATGTCGTGAGTGAAAATGAAATGAAAAGTATTACATCTCTATAAACGGACTGTGTAAAGAAATATTTGTGGTGTCCTTAAAGACCGGCAATTTAAAAAGAAAAGTAACCATGAATTTTCCAAACATGCCTCAAAATAGCACTTTTTTTTAGAAATTTAAGATACACTATGAATAACATTTCTTTATTTTAACATACATTTGGCTGATATTGTTTGTAAGGGCATTTTCTATGTTGAATAGTACAAAATAAAAGTATGTGTGATGCATCTAGTACGAAAAACAGCTAAACTTTTTTTTGAATGATACAAATATAATTTGAATTATAAATTCCTTTCCAAAAAAATTTTAAAGACGAGTAAATATGTATAGAAGAATTTAATAATGAATGATATCTTGATGTCAGTGTGACTTTTGCAATACCTAACGAAAATCTAACAGTGATTTTCGTATCTGTTCTAATAGAAAAGTTAAGTAGAAAAGTTACTTAGAAGTTCTGAAAGCTGCGATTTACAGAGCGTTTCTAAGTTCTGGCCTGAGTGCATATTATGTGCATTTCGTGTACTTCAACCTCGAAATACTCTTGTTTATTTTTTTATATTAACAATAACAGATCGTGCATCAAAGAGTACTCAATATGTTTATGATATGTACGATAAAAAAATTTTCGAGTTATAACGATTTTAAATTATCCCATTTAAACCAGTAGTAATATGAATTTTTTGTAAATTTTATGAGAAATTTTACGATGTGATTTTCTAAGTAAATTATATGGTTAACCATCACAAAAAAGAAAAGAAATCAAAATTCTAATGCAAAAGATAGATATTTTACGTGTTTTCTAGAACTGTTAAAGTAACATTGTTTTTTGAATTGCGTGCATTTCAATTTGTGTCTAATCCCTTAAAACCAGATGAATTATTTAAACGGCTATTATTCTGCGAGTTTTGAAGATACGAAGATGCATTTTTTTATGTCTTATTCAGGACTGGATAAGGAAAGTTTTTCTAATTGGAATTTTATCCTACGGGGCCCATATAAAAATTTAATTTTCGTATTTTTTCAAATAGACCCCCCCCCCATGGAGTTGCAAATTTTCTTATAAAAAATTTCACCATTTTTTATGCATTTTTGCAATGAGAAGTATGGGTCTAGGGGCAATATTTTAGGAGATAGTCTATTGTTTCGATATTTATGACTCACCCTGTATATGAGTACGAAAATCCGTAACCTGATAAAAGTTTATGGTGCGGTACTGCCCCTTATGAATTTAAGAATTTTAATTATGGGTCTTAGAAATAATAATATGGAATTTTAAATGAGGCTATCGTATGAATTAATATATGTACATATACGTTTAATTTCACAGTTTGTTTGTTAGCTTTTATTGAAAAATGAAAACATTATATTCAACACGAAATGATGTATAAATTTTTTAACTGATGATTTTACATTCACGTATTTCCTAAATTCAAACTATGTTTATGTTTTAAAGAAATTATAGCAATTTTCGAGTGACGCCTTGATGGACTTAAAAAGATTTATTTAAAATTCAATTAAAATTGTTTTTGATTTTTCTTCTAAAGCATAATTACTATTAATTTTTTTTTTAATTCTCAAATTGACTAATAAATATATCCCACTTTCCTTTCTTCTCGATCATCCATTAAAATATGTACAAGAAAATGTATGAAAAAAGTTTTATGTAACGGTTCTGAAAGGCGACCTTTTCTGATGTTTTTCACATCTAGGACCGAAACGTTTGCGTTCTGTAGCTCCGTACATGAAAAATGCGGAAATTATCAAAATATATGTTAAAATAATATTTTTTTATATATTTTGTTTATAATTTATTATTTTTTATTATTATTCGATTTTTATTTCTTTATTTCACGCCAAAATTCAGTTACGTCACCAAATATGACGCTACGAAGTTTTTGCTGGTTCTATTTTGGGGCAATGAAAACTGGGTAGGAGTGCCGAAAAACTCTACTTAAAAAAAAAAAAAAAAAAAAAAAAAAAAAATCCCGCGAAAAGTCTGAATATAATGTCGTAATTTTTCAAAACCAAATTCGTAGGTTTTTGAAGGAATCTTTAAATATTTTTCAATATTTTATTACCTATTATCACGGCCGAACTCAATGTCCTCCTCTCCCTCTACTTATACGGACGTAACAAACACTCGAAAAGCCTTTTTTTCGCTGAATCCTTTTTTCACCCCGGAGAATCGTAGAGGGAGCTTTTTAACGACTAAGTCAAAAGGGGGAATTTCCTTATCGCCTTGGGCTGGACTATAGTATTTCGTTAAGCCAAACTTGAATGAATGTGCGATTTCGGATTTCGTTTTTAATTTTTTTGTTCATTGCTGTGTTCCATTCTGCACTTCCGATAAAGCAAGAAAAAAAAATATATATATACCAATCAGGATAGAGGTGAACTTTGTTACCCAAAACCACAGTTTGTAGATTTGATTTCCATAATAATGGATTTTATGGAACAGATTATACCGATTTTAAACGGAAACAGACTTCAGTGGCATAGCTAAGGGGGGGGGGGGCGTCCGCCCCGGGCGCCGAGGCCTAGGGGCGCCAAATTCAGAGAAATTGTTATATATCTATATTGGGGTGGAGGCGCAAAATTTCTAGCTGGCCCCGGGCGCCAAAAAACATAGCTACTCTACTCACAGACTTGTTAAAACAAGTTACGATTCAATTTTTCCAAGACTAAATAAAAAGCCCTTTGTGGGCATGCGATTTAAATGCCCCCCCCAAAAAAAAATTGTTTTTTAATGTGCAAAGTTTTTGCCTATTGTTTTAAAAAATCTGGCAAAGAACTTCAGAAATGAGGCCAACTCATCGTACAAAAATTCTTTATCAAGAAAATTTTTAAAGTTTACTTAAATTTAATTTTATAATTCCTATTGTATATTTTATTGTAAAATTTCTCTCAGTGTTTAAAGTACCATTAAAAAATCTGAAAATCATTCGCAATGTAAATATGTATATTTCAAATAATTAAAAATCGTGTAAATATCCAAGTTTTAAAAAAATATAGACATATATGATTTTGATTGCCGGACAAGGGCGAAAAAACTTATATTTTATATAATGATTATAAAATACACTTTTATTTCCATCATACATTTTTATACGATGACTTTCCAGAATTAAAATAGTTAATTTTACAATTTTTTTTTAAAGATCAGCACTTATATCGGTTAAATTATTTGAAAAATTGTTTGCAATGTACAGATAATTAATATTTTCTAAATAATTAAGATACACAAAAATACCCATGTTTTAGAAAAAAATCGATATGATATCATTGCCCAATATTGTCGAAAAAGTTTGCTTCATTTGTTTATGTTTTGAAACATGTAAATATATTTTTATTTTCATCGTATACTTTATTGCCATGTCTGTCCGGAGTTAAAATATTTCATTTAATATGTAAGTGTCTTGTTTTTCTATACGGTTGTAACTTCAGAGCAGCACATATAATGGCTCAAATTTATTGAAAATTGTTTGTAATATATATATATATGTATATATCCAATGTATATATGTATATATTTAAAAAAATAATTAAGAATAGTGTAAATTTCCATGTATTGAAAAAAATCGTCATTTTTTTTCTTGCCGGATAGTGGCAAAAAGATTTACCTATATTATGAAACCATGTGGTTACATTTTTATTTTTATCATATACTTTAATCCCATGACTGTACAAAGTTAAAATATTTAATTTTATATGCAAGTTTGTGAATTTTTCTATATGCTTGTATATTTCAGATCAACACATAGATTTTTTTTTCCTTAAATGTATTATATTTTTTATAATATGACTGTCCAGAGTTCAAATATTTGATTTTATAATTTCCCTTAAAATAAAATATTTTTTTAAAAACATAATATAAATCTTTAATTATATATAAATATACATATATATTAATATTTCCCAGTGCACTTCATCTTCTGTACCTCATATATTTAAAATTATAGTGTGAATTATCTGCAATTAACTTTATATATCGAGATTTTTCATCCGAAGTACGGCCTTAAATGTTCTAAAAAGTTATCCTTATTTCAAAGAGTTTTTTTTTTCTTTTGATAAAGTTTTGGTTAATTTTCTTGATATTTTGAAACTATAAATATTATTTAAAAAAGTGTTTTATTGTTTATTTTACGGTCAGAATTCTCAGTGTTTCAAGTAATCAGGAATTTAAATGTAAATAAAAGTAAAAACTTAATTAAAATTTTTGTTTTCGATGTTATGGTAGAGTGTTACTAAAAATATTTTTAATTGCATAAAGCATAGTATTTATTTATCCCTAAATCTTTAATTTTTTTCTGTCTATAGAAAAAGAACGGCCGTACAAAATATACATATAATTATAACTTTTATAACCCATATACAGCGAGGTTTTTCGTATTTTTATGTGTAAAAGTAACGTTCAGTAAGCATTATTTACAGTCAGTATCAAGCCACCTAGCGGTGAATGATGATTCCGAAACTAACGGGTGATTGTCAAGGTCGTATAAGGAACGGAAGCGCTCATGGAGTTTGGCCGTGCTATTATTAACTTTCTTATAATTTTAAATGCTTTAATGGTGCTATAAGTGGCATGAGAATTGCATTTTCAAAAAGTTATGCTGTTGATGCTAAAGAAAATTATTTTCCATCTTATTAATATATGGCTTTAAAATTCATGAAGTCTCAATGCAAGGTGCGAACAACATCAATAGAGGTTCCCTCGTTAGTTACTTTTTACTATTAAAGCATGCATTTAAATGAATATAACATACTCACATTATATAAGTTGTGAGGGAGTGACCTTTCCATAAAGGCACTCAAGTGTTTCTGAGATCGTGACGTCAATAATTTAACAAGTGTAAGCGTAAAAGCGACATCTATCCTCTCTTTTACTTTAACTTTCTAGAGTGTGTGTGCTCTTTCGGATTTTACAGTTTGCTTGCGGTTATTAGTAATATGTTAATGTGAAGTATCTCAGTTTGCAGCATATAAAAGCTTGGGTTTGAGTGAATGGAGTGTGTCTCTGGCATTAGCCAGCAGCCAGCGAGTGAGGATCTCTAGTATTAGACAAGCGAAGTGAATTATTGTTCAGCGAAGTGCTACCGAATAGGAAGTAGCGACGGCCTCCAGCGAAGTGGAAAGGAGTTTGGATAGTTGTTTTGAGCTTCGGCCGTGGTAAGAAAATTTACAATAGTTCCATTTTTGATTATTTGTAAAATAAAGAATTACCCACAGCCACGGGCTGTTTAACTAAGCTTTGTTTAGCAGCTCAGCCAGAAGATAGTGAGAAATGTTAGGCGGTGCCCCGACTGAGCTAGGCCGAAGCCTGTGAGTATGATTTAGCTGTTCATAGTGTTTTCAGTTGTGTAAATTGGAGACTGGCTCCACTTCCCTTCAGCCATTATCACTTTAATAAACTTTGTTATTTTGTCCTAAATTACTGAGTATGTCTACATTTAACCTCCACCACGACCAACCCACCGTTACAAATGGCGCCCAACGAAACATCGGACATTATGAGATTGTGCCACGTGTGTATTTTACCGGTGAAGGTGATATTAGTGAATTTTTAGTTAAATTAGATGATTATATTTTGTTCAATAATATACCTGAAAAAAGTAGATACGTAGTGCTTAAATGCTCGTTGAAGGGCGAAGCACTTTTGTGGTTGGAAAATATAGGAAAGTTTTTGATTTCTGATGAAGCGAAAAGATTTGAACAAACTGTGATTGAGTTAAAGAAGGCATTTCCTCCCGTTAAAGATAAAAGTATTTTGAGAAAAGAGTTCTATTGTAATAAGCAGAATATTTATGAGTCGGCGTCAAAATTTTATCTTCGTAAGCTGGAACTAAAAAATAAATTAGATTTAGATATCACATTTGAGGAATTGTTGGACATTGTTTTTCCTCTTTTTAATCCAAATATACAGGACTTTATTGAAGTTAGAGCACCGAAGAATTTTGCAGAAATGCATCAGATATTATCGAAGTATGAGACTAGGCATAGCTCGGATCAACGGGATTTGCGTAACCCTCGTCAGAGACCGGTCACAGATAGTAATTTGAGAAATGAGGGGGAACGTAATTTTGTGAGAGGGGGGCAGCGATTTCCGGATAGTAATTTGCGTAATAGAAATGATGGATTTGGTCGTAATATGTCGAATACGAATAATGGTAATAGGAATTGTGATGGTGCTAATAATTTTAGAAGTGTGAGAGAAGTATGTATGGAAATAGACAGAATAGTGGTTATAATCGTAGTGGGGGAGGACGGGACAGGAATGTTTCTTCGCAAGTAAGGAGATTGACTTCGGATGAGAATGTTGAAAATAGGTCAATGCAAAAGAGATGTGTTCAGAGGTCGGGTCAGTTAAACTGGTAGGTGACTGTATTTCGGAAGGTATGCAGTCACAGATTAAATCGGAAAAGCCTTCTGTGAGTTTGAATAAAATTACTATTAATCCGGTTGAGTTACCTGAAGTGTTGATTGTGTTAGATGGTATTGTCGTTAAAAGTGTCTTCGATACAGGGGCAGATAAGTCGTTCATTTCTTTTGATTGTTATCGGAAATATTTTTCGTATAAGAAGTTGAAGAGGTTAAGTCTGGTGGTTCAGTCGGCACAGGGAGTAGCTTGCGATAATAAAGGTTCAGTAGAATTGGAAATTGAAATTCGTTCGGTTAAGACATGTTGGGAGTTTTGTGTGTTAGATGGATTAACAGTGCATTGTATAGTTGGTGTGGATTATATGAAGGATAGAGGAATTAGTTTGGATTTCTTTAAAAAGTCGTTAATAGTGAATAATGATGAGAATGTGAGTAAGAAAGAGCCAGTTTCAGTGTCAGTTAATTTGGAGGAGTCGGGGTTAAGTGAAATCGAGAAGGAGGAATTTAATAAGTTTTTGAATGAATTTGGAGAGGTTTTTTCTGATAAACCGGGTTTAACGCATGTTGCGTGGCATGAGATTGATACTGGTTTGAAAGCACCTGTTGCTAGTAAACCATATCGTTATGATAAAGTTAAACAAGGTATAATTGATTATCATATTCAAAAAATGCTAGCGGACGATAGTATAATGCCAATTGAGTCTCCTTTTGCATCTCCAGTAGTGTTATGTCGTAAAAATAATGGGAAAAGTTTAGATAATCCAGAGGCATATAGGTTTGCAGTAGATTATAGAAAGTTAAATGCGATAACGCAATACCCTCAGTATCCTATTCCAGTAATTGACGACATTTTGGCTAATATAACGAGTACGAATTATATGTCAACGTTAGATCTTACGTCAGTTTTTTTTCAGATTGCAATGAAGCCGGAAGACATACCTAAGACTGCGTTTATTACTCGGGACGGTTGTTTTGCTTTTAAGAGAATGAGTTTTGGTTTATCGGGAGCGCCGGCAACGTTCCAGAAGGCCATGAATAATATCCTTAAACCTTTGCTTGGTAAGGGTGTCTTGGTCTACCTGGACGACGTAATTATAATGGCAGCTACTTTTGAAGAGCACTTAAGATTGTTGAGGGAAGTATTTACGTTGTTAAGAGATGCTAGGTTAACAGTTAAGTTAGAAAAATGTAAATTTTTGAGAAAAGAGATAAAGTATTTAGGAGTTAAAATTACGCGTGATGGTATTAACCTTTTACAGGCCAATGTTCCCAATTGGGAACATAAGTTTAAAAATTTATTACAAATTAAATTTAATCAAACTTGACTCGAAAAAATTAGCCTAAAGAGTATAAAGAAGCCTTGATTTTTTTAAATAGAAGTTACATTCTTATCATTAATGGGGAAATGTACAAAAAATCATAAAAAAATGACCAATGCCCACTATAAAATAATCAGTCATAAGAATGATTTTTTGAAACAGATTTTTCAAATTAGATAACAAGATTTTTTTAAACAGAAGTTATATTCCTATCATTTATGGGGAAATGTACGGAAAATCATAAAAATGACCAATGAACACTGGAAAATGACCGCCGGAAGTGACCAATGTTCCCAATTGGGAAGATTCTGAAAATTACATATAAAAAAAATTTGCATCATATTAAATGACTAATATCCCTTAACTAAAGCATTAGAAGGCATAATGTGCAAAAAAATAATTTAAAATATGCTTGGATCTAAATTTGGCCTGTAAAAGGTTAATATAGATAATGAGAAAATTGAGGCAATTACGTCAATGAGTCCCCCCAAAAATAGTAAGGAAGTGGCGACATTTTTAGGGATGGTGGCTTGGTTTGCCAAGTTCATTCCACGTTTTTCGGAGGTATGTGAACCGTTGTATAATTTAAAAAGGAAAAGGGTGAAGTTTGTATGGTCATCAGCGGCTCAGAGATCGTTTGAATTATTAAAAGAGGCAGTAGTTTCCCCTCCTGTTTTGGCTCACCCCGATTATTCATCTCAGTTCGAAGTGTATTGTGATGCGAGTGCAGTGGGGGTTGGAGCGATGTTAGCACAAAAAGGTCGACCTATAGCTTTTGCGTCGAGAATTTTAAATGCAGCCGAAAGGAACTATTCGATTACGGAAAAGGAGTGTCTTGCAGTAATTTGGGCTTTGAATAAATTTCGTTGTTTTTTCACTAATATACCGGTTAAAGTCATTACGGATCATTCAGCTTTGACAAAGTTAACTAATGGAAAGGGTTTGCCGTCTCGTATGGTCAGATGGTGTTTGAAGTTAGCAGAGTATAATGTGGTTATAGAACATAGGGCTGGCAAGGAGAATGCGGTAGCGGACGCTTTGTCACGAAACCCGCATGGTGGTTTAGAGGTCACGGAGGAAGTTAAGTGTTGTGCATTGTCTTCATTGGTGTTAAGGTCGCGAGAGCAGTTGATAAGGGAACAGAAGCAAGATAAAGAGTTTGGTAGTTTGTATCGTTACTTGGAAAATCCTGATGATGTCCCGAGCGCAGATGTGCCTATGTTTGAGAAATGGTCCCAATCTTTTAAGCTTATCGATGGTCTTCTTTTTTATTCTAAAATTGTAAATTCACGTGGAGAATTAAGAGTTTTTATTCCGGCTAGTCTTCGTAAGGCCATCTTGAAAGAATTTCATGATAATCCATTAGCAGGTCACTTAGGAATCAGGAAAACTTATGCTCGAATTTGTGAATCCTGCTACTTCCCTAAAATGCGGGAATCAGTGCGCGCTTATGTCTCCAGCTGTAGCACATGCCAACGTTATAATTATAAAAATGTAAGTCCAGCTGGCAAATTAATTCCTATTAAAGTAAATTTTCCTAATGAATGTGTAGGTGTAGATTTAATCGGTCCTTATCCATTGTCTAATCCTAAAAGATATAGATTTGTGCTCGTTATAGTTGATTATTTTAGTAAATGGGTAGAGTTAGTCCCCCTCAGGAAGGCTTCTGCACCTGCAGTTGCCGATGCATTTTTCGATAATTATATTTCTAAATATGGTGCACCAATTAGGGTAGTGAGCGATCATGGCCCTTGTTTTACTTCCGATATATTTAAGGCCCTGTGTGAAAAGCTGGAGATCGATCATTCTTTTACTGTTCCGTATCGACCTCAGTCTAATATGGCTGAACGTGTAAATCGTACATTAATTCAAATGATTTCTTCATATGTTGGTTCTCATCATGCAAATTGGGACCAGTTTCTTTAGCATTTTGCGTATGCACTTCGTACAGCAGTTCACGAGTCAACGGGGAAAACGCCTGCTGAATTGTTTTTGGGTAGAAAAGTCATTACTCCATTCCAAAGGCTAGTTATGGTGTCAGATGCGGAAAGTCAGTACATGTGTCAGGATATTGAGAGGTTGGTTAAGGAAGCTCAAGTTCAGATGGGAAAAGCGCAAGAAAAGCAGGCTCAGTATTATAATATGCGTAGGAGGGAGTTAGAAGTGAAAGTTGGAGATTTTGTGTTAGTAGAAAAGCATTGGTTAAGTTCAAGTCGTCAAAAGAGAGTAGCTAAGTTTGGTCCGAAGTTTGTAGGTCCGTTCGAGGTTTTAGAAGTTCGAAATAATAATTTGGTTGTTGATGTCAATGGTGAAAGAATGACGGTTAATTTGGATCAGGTTAGAGTTTATAAGTTTAGAGAAAATGGTAGTGAAGGTTCTCATGTGTCGAGTGGTGTTTCGCGAAATTCCCGGTCCAATGAGTGTCCCGAGTCCAGCACTTCTTCATCTAATTCTTTTCATCAATATTCAAGAAGAAAAGTTGGTCAAACAGCTCCAAAAACTGTTCTTGAAAGTCGAAAGCCTAGCAATCCGAGAGCAAAGTATGATAATAAAAATAAGAGAACTGTGTCAAATACATCGGACTCTGTGTGCCATAAAAGACAAAAAATTATAAACTGTCCAGTTCCTCCACTTATTAGACAGCAACCTCACAAACATACATTATCTAATAGTTCACCATCTTCGGTACTTAATCCCCGGAAAAGATTTCAGATGGACACTCGCCAAACTGTTAAAAGGACTTTAAAGTCGGAATTTTTGCCCAATAAGAAACAGCGTAGGTCTGGAAAGAAACGTGGTCTAGGATCTTCAGTAACTTCGGGTGCGTCTAGAAAGAGGAGACAACTCTCAGATTACCGGCATCAACAGTGTGAATCTCTCCATGGAGTGACCCCAGCAAACCGGCCAGAGCAGAGTCGTCGAGCGGAACCTACAAGTATCCCACGGCATCCATTCAGAACCAGGCTGCAGGCACGACAGTCAACTGTGGCGTCACCATACAGTTCCGATGACGAAAGATCCTTCGTACAAGGTTTCTGGGACAAGAGGAGAAAACCATCCTGTAGTATGAAGCCAGCCAGCAGCGAATCATCTCTATGATTGGGTGATAATGTTCTTTATTAAATTTCTATTAGAGTGCATATATGTGGTAGCAATATGAAGGAATAGAAAGCAGAAAGACTGTTTTGTATTTTTGGCCATTTTTGGAATTTTTTGACGGACTCACGATTGGTGCTTAATTGTGTTCAAAATTTGTTTTCAAAATTGATAGTTTTATGTATGTTTGAGATTTTGGTCTTAACTGCTTTTAAAAATTCTGGATCTATTGTTAAATTGTTGTGTTATTTGTTTAAAATGTTACTATATTGTTATATTGTTCTTGTGTTATAAAATGTATGTTAATGTATGTTTAAATTTTAAGAAAGTACAGATAGTAATTTGGGTTATTTTGTACACGCGCCGCGGTTCAGGCGCGCACGTGTTTTGCGGTCAAGAAGTCCTTGACACGCGTTTCTATCTCTTATACTAACATTTAATGAATTAACTTTCTTCTTATCGTTCGTGTTTTATGGGTTGCGTTTGTACTTTGGTTGGAAATGGTTTCCGCAAGTTGCGAAGTTTTAAGCTGCGTTTGAATTTGAAATTGTATTGTATTAAAATTGAATGTTAACGTGATTTTCTTGCAGGGAAGTATACCTGTGTTATGTATTGATTCTGCTATTTTTCTTTTAGTTAATACAGATGAAGAGCATGATGACGTCATTTTGTAAATTTTTGATATTTAATTTGATTGTTGCATAAGCACAGCGATATGACGCTGTACGTATGTACCCCAATTATTGTTTAAGTGGAGTTAAGTTCTGAAGAATTTTGGGAGTTAGTTCATTGGCTAATGGGTATGTAGGTATTACGTAATAGCAGAGTTATTTTGAGTATGAAGTAAAATTTAATTTTAGATGAGTTCGGTGTTTGGATGAGGAAAATTTTTGCGCATTGGGTTTTTTGGACTTGGTGGGAATTCTAGTATTAGGAAAGTGTTATGGAGAGATAATTTTTGGTAAGGTTATAGTTGTATTGCAATATTGAGGAAAATTTCGGAAGTTTAGTATTTTGAGAAATTTTAGCATTCCCAGTGGAGTGGGCTGTTTTGAAAGAAGAAGTAATTAGTTTTGAAAGTTTTACGAGTTTTTGGAAGTTTTACGGAGGCTATTTGTAAGATACAGTCGACTGCACAATGTTTCGAGCACCGGACCCTCGGCGATTCCGAACCAGACGCGGCTCGCCTCAAAGAGTGGAGTGGCCCCGTTGCGGAACGAAACCTTTGCACGAGGGGGGTGGTGGTGGTCGAGAGTATGGTTTCAAAAGACGCTTGGCTCCCAAGGGGTTGTGTAAAAAAGGCATACAAACACTGTGTTTCAAAAAACATCTGCCTGACTAGGTGTTGTGTAAAAAAAGGCGTACTGTCAACAGACGCCAGGCTCGCAATGTGTTTGTTTAAAAAAGACGCCTGAGTTGGAGACTCCCAAGGCGTACTGTCAACAGACGCCAGGCTCGCAATGTGTTTGTTTAAAAAAGACGCCTGAGTTGGAGACTCCCAAGGCGTACTGTCAACAGACGCCTGGCTCCCAATGTGTTTGTTTAAAAAAGACGCCTGAGTTGGAGACTCCCAAGGCGTACTGTCAACAGACGCCTGGCTCCCAATGTGTTTGTTTAAAAAAGACGCCTGAGTTGGAGACTCCCAAGGCGTACTGTCAACAGACGCCTGGCTCCCAATGTGTTTGTTTAAAAAAGACGCCTGAGTTGGAGACTCCCAAGGCGTACTGTCAACAGACGCCTGGCTCCCAATGTGTTTGTTTAAAAAAGACGCCTGAGTTGGAGACTCCCAAGGCGTACTGTCAACAGACGCCTGGCTCCCAATGTGTTTGTTTAACCCTTTCAGGGGCAAGGTATTTCTGCTCCGAAAATGTTCAAATAATTGATTCACACCACAATTTAAGAACAGATTTATTTGAAAATAATCAAGAGCTGTTTTTCACGAATATTATAAAATCCAAATTGTACTAAAATTATACTGGTGCCAGTTCGAAATTGGAACAGTAATATTATGTGTTTGCACACTGCAAACACCGCCCCTGAAAGGGTTAAAAAAGACGCCTGAGTTGGAGACTCCCAAGGTGTTGGTTTAAACCAGACGCCTGACTCCCAAGGTGTTGGTTTAAACCAGACGCCAGACTCCCAAGGTGTTGGTTTAAACCAGACGCCATGCTCCCAAGGTGTTGCTTTAAAACAGACGCCTGGCTCCCAAGCTAGACGCCTGGGTCCGGTCCCTCGGGAGACATGCGTCCACAATCGTCGCACCGGTTTTTTTCTGTGCGATTCGAGTCGCACGCTCCACGTCTCGGGCCACAGAAGGGTGGGACGGAAAAAAAAACCCGTAGGTCGCATCGTGGCGGGCCTCCGTGTCACGAGAGCGAACATGGAGGCTCTTTGTAGAAAGCGTGTGACTAGGTTGGAAAACGAAAAACGGGGCGACAGTCGAAATAAGTTTTCATCCAACCCTGGAAAACGAAATCTGGAGTCTCTTTTTTATGTAGATATTCAAAGATTCAAAGATCT